>VZTN01022725.1:1516-41160 GCA_013400515.1 Erpornis zantholeuca | reverse complement strand
ACCACCTATCTCATATGGACATTCACCTTTGTGTAGCACCTTTCCTTCAGTCCCACATCTTTATATCATATCGTTATTCTGTTTCCTTCTGCCAAATTTGTAGAAATAGTCCACAGAAAGAAGGGCTTTCTTATGTGTTGTTCTGATAGCCATTTCAACTTCAAGTAGGTTGGCATTTTTTATTGGTTTTGAAACCTAGCCATTGATAGTCATTATGTTTTGATTTTACAGGGGTAATATTTTACACTGAGCCTTATGTGTTTAATGATTGCATGTGTTAAGACTGAAAAGTACTTTTTCATGATTAGCAGCCTGTGTCTCTGCCAGTAGTGGAAGTCTGGGTAGCAGGAAAATAAAACAATCCCAAATAAACAATCTCTTGGGGAAGAAGAATGAGTTGGACACTACAGAAAAAACACACAGTTCATCATTACACAGCAACTGGACTGAATTAATTTTCTAATTAGAAATCAGAAAACATTGCTTGAAGGAAATACCCTTGAAATAGCATTACATAATTATGATTAGATTCTAAGAAGTACTTAACATGAATTTTGTGACACTCAATGATTAACACCTTTGAAAATTCCATTTACTATTCTCTACTATTGAGAGAAAAAAGCAGTCTGCAGTGGCCATGGGGCATTGCCATGACCCTAGAATACCCCGAAACCACAAAAGGTTATTGTTTCCTTAATTTGCACATGTTGTATGGAATCTATAGAAAAGCAAAGGGATTCTCCATATAGGAAATATGGTTTTAGGTTTTTCTCCAGAAATATGCACATATGAAGTCCAAGTAAAACATTGTTCTCATGTGAGAGGCCTGTGATTTGGGTCATTTTTACGAAAGACAGAGGTACTTATTGATGTAATTACAAGTACAATGGCACAAGTGGTCTTTTTAACACTGATTTTCTCATTCTATATTGAGATTACTGTAGGAGCTTCTGACCTTTGTGTATATCCCTAATTGTTTAATAATCACTACTTACCATCTCTTATTCTAATTCTAAAAGTAAAAAAAAAAAAAAAATTTACTGAGATCCACCTAATTTAACACTGTAAACTATAGATAAATTTTAATCAAAAGAGCTCTTAATCACAAATACTAAAAGTGGATATGACATTTATACCATCATTAATAACTTACTTCAAATACTTCACATCAAACTGAATATGCTGATATTCTGAGCAATAATTAAACAAGATAATACAATTTATGGCAATGCTACACAATGCTAAAAAGTTTTCTTTCCAAGTAAAGCTACTTCCTCGTAACCTAAATCTAAAATGTCACTGTAAATTAGTTACTGTTGCAACATAAAATAGAATATTCTAGCTTCAGGTGTGCCATTAAATATGCATCTTCCAACTTTAAAAAAAAGATGTTTCAAAATGAAAAATTGTTGGCTCCAACTTTTTCAATTTCCATGTTGTATTATGTGCCAGAAATGACTTAGAAAAAGATAGCCTCTGGATAAAGCAGAATGTATACAAACTGCTTCATTTTACATCCCAGTGGTCTAAGCTGACTGTATTAATCAAGTGGAGGCAGTCATCATGGTAATCGAATAGGCACCTTCTAGCTGACCCCGCAGATTTTTGTTACTGATGGGCTTAAGGTTTTCTGAAATTATGTTAATCCCCATTAAGAGTGACACAGGTCATACTGTACAGCATTGCAAGTTGCTAAGTCAGAGGGGAAAGGAAAACAGCATCTCATATTAAACACCTCTAGGTTTTACTACTGGCAGGAGACTCCCATTGGTATTCTCTGTCTCATCCTTCCTAGAATCAGCAGAGTTTTCTAGTTTATTTCTTATCCACCTCAGAAAACAACACCTTTAGCAAAGTTAGAAAATTATGCACTGCTTTTCCACTCTATGGAATAAATGAATGGCATAAAATTAAGATTTCCAGAGGCATTCAATGGCCTATCATGCATATTTATGTGGTGTTTCCATTGCCAATATGATAAATAAACAATTTCCTCCTCACTTCCTTTACCAATTACACAATTTAAGTACCCTAAATTTTGGGGGGGGGCTGCCTTAAATTGGTGTTTGGTAGGTTTTTTTCCACAGGCTTTCTTCTATGTATATTTCCATCTTCCATTTCTTTGCCACCTAACAAACCCCTAATTTTTTCCCATTTTTCATTCTGTTTGCATTGTCTTTTTAAATTTCTTTCCTTTTCTTTTTTTCTTTTGTGTGTCACAGTTCTTTATTTCCAGTCTGACTTCCTTTGTATTTATAATTCTCTTTCTGTACACCCTTTATTATTGGCTATGTCCCCCTTCCATACATTTTTCTCTATTCCTAACCTCTTATTTTTTAACTCTTTTTGTTGCTATGTATTCTACTACCTTCTTTTTTTTTCTACATACATCTTTTTTGTTTCCTCTGTTAGCATTTTTTTTGTTATTCTAACAGCAGTAAAAGATTGCCATACTTTGTTGTATTTCCTGCACAATAAGATTACTTTATAATCTTATATAAAAAAGATTATATGAAACAGATGCACTATTTTCTCAGAAAGAATGGTGGGCCTATTGGCAATATTTTGCAATTGCTCAAAAATTACAGGTCAAGGAAAATTATTAAATAATCTAAGATACCGCATGCTTTAGTTCATTTTGTGTCCCATCACTGTCACTGCTGCCAGGAAAACTAATTAAAACCAATAAACTCTAAAGGTTAATATGTACTTATAGTTCAGCTAGAGAATCTAAAAGCAGTCCAAGAAACTTGGATAACACCTTAAAATATTTAAAGGAAGAAAATGAGCCAGAATTTACTGTCCTTGTCAGTCTGCTTCATAACCATGGTGACTTATGTTAAGATACTGCTATGTTAGCAACGATATTTCTTTCAGTCATCTGTTTTGACAGGTTTTCTGAAGGACTACTTAATCCTTTTTCCTTATTAGATAATTTGATATGTTCATTGTGAAACCAAATTTCAAAATTTTTTTTGACTTTGGCATTTTTTTCTGTAACTTCTATAACTGCCTTTCTTTTTTTGTTGTTGACTAGAACCAAAGAGGAACTGGTTGGAGACATATTCGTTCCTTTATTTTACTTTTGGAAATCGGTGATTTTACTTTATAAAACCTTAAATCTTGTATAGGTTTATGTCTTATGTGACTGTGAATTCCTAGCTCCCCTAGGATTGTCTTGACCTCAAAGAAACCAGAGTTATATCCAAGTACTTTGAAGAACATCTCTCGTTCACTGCTGCTGACAATACTTCCTAACGTCTGCTTTTCATATACCCACATTGTATCATTATTTTATCTTCTAAGATAAAACCCTAAAACACCATCAATTCAATTAAAATAATCTGATCTGGATTGAGAAATAAATCAGATTCAAACTTTTTCAGGCATTTCTAAATTGATTTATAGTTTTCATGTATAAATGTTTTTTACATTTCGATCAAATACAGAGAGTTTATAATTTTTTTTATTTGCCTGCTCATTTAAGTGCAGCTTCTGTATGCTCTTAGTCATCACCACAGAGGGGAAAGATAAGAAATATATATTTTTAACCATGTGGATAGTTCTACAGAATCAGTTGAGAAACTGATGCATTAAACTCATATTTATTGTTGTCAGGTTTAGGTCCTGGTCACTGTATAATGCAGTTCTGTGTGAGTATGTTCAAGATATAACAGATATATAGCTTTCAGGATAGATTTATTTAACTCCTGTGTGAATAGATGAATAGTGCATGGATAATTATCAGAGCTGAGGCTCAACTCAATGGTATTTAATCCATGAATTCATCTCCCTATGGAAAGAAATTACCTTCTGCAGCACCTAGTGTAATTTTCTTGCCATGGTACATCAATTCTGACCTTTTTCTTATACCCACTCCCAAAGTATATGACACCATAATTTTTTCTGTTAGCTGTGAATTTGGTGGATTCCAGCATGTATCCAAAACTTGAAGTCTTAGGGTTCTGCTTTCAAACTTTTACAGCATTTTGTAACTCACTTTATAAAATGAAGTGAAATCCAATAGGAAAGCAAAAAATAGTACTGCTTTCCATTTGAAATATGGAAAGAGCAGGCTAAGTCTGTATAAAGTATGTTATAAATTTTGTAGAAACAAGACTCTGGTTCTGACATACCTGTTTACGTGCAAAGAAAATAAGATGTTTTATGATTTCTGTGCATCTCAATGTTCCATTTTTTTCACCTATCCAGTTACAAAAACCACTGCAACCTCTACAGATCATAGTTGCATTTTCCCAACTTACATGCTGGAGCAGTGCATGAATCCCTCCAGCCATAGACGTTCCCATTCCTCCACCACAGCTACACCTGAAGCGACAACTTCCTTTCCTTAAGATGTTGTCTCAACAATGAAGCTAGATGAGACATAGAAAAAGGATGGAAAAAATAAGCGCTTTTAATTTATCTTAGTAAAATAATCTTCAGCAAGATATTCAAAACCCATACATCCAGAGAGAGATGGATGATGTAATTTAATGACAAGTGAAAATTTTTCTGTGAAGGCAGTTCATAACAGGCATTTTCTTTCTAAATTATTTATTCTTTTTTTCCAGTGCCTACTTACCCTAAAATTCTCAACCAGTTTCAGGAACAGAACCCAGCAGCCTCTTACCCTGCTTGAGCATTGTTGACTGCTCTCTCTTCTCCCACACTGGCACCCATCCATTCTTTTTGCTCAGCTGCACAAGAGCAAAATCTTGGCAGACTGGGCCTTTCTGAATAGAAAGAAAGGAGGGAAAGTGGATTAACTAGTACTTCAATTAATTTACTTAAAAATTTAATCTGAAGAACAGAAGCTTTTGAAAACATTTATATTAGCACCGCCCCCTACTGGAGATAGACTTTGAACTGATAGAATTTCTTTACCTTGATCAATTAACGTTACCAAACACCACCAGAAAGATTCATCAGCTTTAATTGCATCAGCATGGATAGGATTTTTTTCCCATGTTTGTAACTCTTCATATTTAACCACAAGTTTTGACAGTGAACTCTTTAATAAATTCAGGTTTCAGGCAGAAATTACATATCTATATGAACATACATGAGTGGAAGAGAGATGACAAAGTGAGAATCTGGAGGAAGAAAGCTTGTTTCCTCAATTAAACAGAATATCTTACATTCTTATTCTACTACAAACTGATCTACAAAAAAGAGATTTTCACTATCAGAGATCTCAAATTTACATATTAAATATAAAAGAGGGTCTAAGCCTGAAGCAGCTACTTTCAACAGTTTCTAAAAATCTGCCAACTGCTTGTATATCTTTGCCTGGTTTATCCACTTGTGATGGAAGAGCCTAAATGCTATTTTTGTTCTTGAAAGTGGTGCCTCTAGGAAGATTTTCTGAAACTTACAAATAACCCCTTCCTAATGAACTATTAAACATGTGTACTGCTTATATGCATCACAATATATTAAGAAGGAGTGTTCCAAATAATAATTCTTTTAGCAGACTAACAGCAGCTTTGGAGGAGAAAGTTTATGTTTGATACTAGCTGTTTTCATCTGAAATCTCATTAGGGCTCTTCTCCAGATACTTACCATCTCCTGTGCCTTAAGACACACCTGGTTTCACTTGTCAGGTGTGTCAGAAAACGTTTTTCTCCATTATCTCACACAGTTCATCTCTGGCTTTAAGTCTAGCAGGTTTTTACATTAATATCTGCAATTTGTCATTTCTGTTATTATTTAAGGTTTCCCCTTCCCTCTTCCCTAATTCCATGTACAGCAGAATGAGGAACACTTAAATGAGAAAGCAGAAATTATTTACTGTCCAAGAATATACTGGAAAAATGTTTGAACATATTCTTCCTCAGAGAAATCTACTTCAGTGCAAAGTAACAGAAGTCACTTCTATTAAAAGAGTACCACATTATGCATCTATGCTCTGTATACAAGGATTAAGCTAGCACCATGTATTTCCTATAGTAAAAATTAGTCCTTATCTGAAAACACCATCTCCATTTTAGAAATAGTCATGCACTCTGATAGTAAGTACATTTCAGAATACTATAAATCATCTTACTTTAGCTGTGGCTTAATGTGGTGTCACAGAGCAGGAGACTCCAGCAGACAGCAGGGGCAGGCAGCACTGAAATGGGAGACAGGCAGGGCAGCGACCCCACACACGGGGGACACTATCCACAGAAACTATGCCAGAAGAGCAGAGGTTCCAGTGTCACAGAGCACACAACAGCTCTGTGATTGCCAGCAGTGTCCATGCAAGTCCGAGGCCAGGCTGGGAAGCAAAGACAGTGAATCCAGCTCAGGGACAGCAGGTGCAGTGCTGGGAAGTGGCACAGATGTGACAGAACTCAGGACATAGAGCAAGGGCCTGAGCTTGAATACAGCTCCCAAGCAAAGGGGACAGAGACTGCACAGCTCCTTCTCACAGCTCACCTGTGTGTTGGTGGTTATACAGCTAAGGAAAATTCGAGCTGGCCTGGAATACAGGCAGTGAAGCTCCCAAGGACAGCAGGAAGATGTTACAAGGCATCTTGGCTCATTCAGGGCCCTGACAGTCTTTGATTGCATAATCTCTTTAGTGATGTAGATTATTGCTTTGGAAAAATATATAAGTTTTGGTGTCAGGAAAAGTGGTGGCACAAGCTCAAAACCAGTGAGCTGAAGGGTCTGGAAGACAAGAGAAATCATCAGAACTGGTAGCTGATTAGCTACTGTGACAAAAGAAATGGAAACTGCTGTATCAAACCCTGATCTGTGGGAAAATTATAAATAGAAAGAAATTAAAACATACCCAAATATAAATAATTAGATGCTCAAAATATGTTCTCTACGTAATAATCTTTCTAGGAGAGGTGGTTTCAGTACTGATTTGTCTCCATCTCTGTTCTAGCTGGGTCTCCCAAAAGATGAACATGTTCCTCCTAACAGCATGCCAGTAAAAAATCATAAAATAATAGAACCACAGAATGGTTTGGTTTAAAATGGACTCTTAAGATCAGCTCCAGCCCCACTCCTCCCTCCCTTCTGCCATGGACATCTTCCACTAAAACAGGTACAAAAATGTTATTCAATACATTCTGAATAATGTAAAAAAAGCATGGGAAGCTCAGTGGTGAAAATGAAACTGGGGCAGAGACAGACACAGGGTTGCTCCCCAAGTTTCAGGCACTGTGAGCACATCAGGACTTCCTGGAATTAGCACCACTGACAGTTGACTCACCACACTTTTGTCAAAAAATACTGTATGATTATTACAGGTAAAATAGCAAAAGGAAGTAAATATTTTATTTGTTTACTCAGTTTACTTCCTTCCTGAATTCCTACATATATAGTGCAAGAACAACTAGAAAATTATTCATCTGATCAGACATACAAAGCTGCAGTAAAGTTAGTTACCAGGTTACCTACATCCTATTATTTAGGTGTTATTTACAAGTACTATCTGCCACAAGCTATTGATGATGTCGATAACCATACATTCCTGTGTACTGACTTTGAAGAATCTTTCATAGATGCAGTAAATATGGTGGATATCTCAATTTTTTTCTGTTCCTCTCAGAAACAGGGTGCAAAAAACCTTTTTGTACAACCATAAAAACTGCAATTAGTTTCCGCAGCGTTGTGCTTTTAAAACAGTTTACAAGAATTAGCCACCAGATTGTGTGAGGGACTTGGCAAGCTGGGTACTAGGGTTTTATGAAAATCCAGATTCTTTTTAATTGCTGAAGCAAAAGATAATTTCTTTTGAAAATCTGGTCTGTAGTCTATGTGCATATTGAATGAGTCATTTTAACCTTGATGTACAAACTTCAGCAGTGGCAATGATTGGTTGAAATTCTATATAATTATTCTCATTATTTTCATGATTTTAGGGCCAAGGAGGACAATATATGGCCTACCAATTTTGCTTCATACATTAGGCCAAGAAATTAATCCAATATTTTTTATATTGGATCAATATATTCCATGAGAGTTATAACATGTATTTAGTTATGTGTTAGAGTGATGCAGCAGTACCAACAATCCCAATATAAAAGTGAGGCAGCTAATACTGCAACATGAATGAAAGTGACTTAACAGCTTGAGATACTGACATAGAACAGGCAGAGCTCAAAAACTGTTTTATCTCAAAGACCCAAATGACTTAAAGGAATCTAGCAGTTTCTTGACCAAGTAGGAAAATTAAAGCAATCTTTTATTATTGGTCATTAACACTGTGAAGAGTGAGAGAGGATATGCCCCTTACAGGGCTGTTGCATTTTTTAACAGAATTTGGCTGCTGTGCAAACGAGCAAAGCAATGCCAATTTTACCCTTTTTATGCAATAGGTGCCCAATCCTGATCTGTAATTTAATGGTATTTTGCTACTGTGTTCTGGGACACCTAGGGTGGATCTTAATTAAAAATCTGTATAAGCACATATTATACCCCTGGAAAACTGTAGTCATTTATCTGAAAATATTAAACCTCGTTCAGAGCTCCAGGTTGGAGGAGCAGTCAGAGGGTTACAAAGGTTATTATAAGGCAAATGCCACTTTCTGTAACATTTTTAGAATTGCAATGAAACTGCTAGTTAGCTCAGCTGCAAAAGAAGAGCAGACACCCATTAAAGAGTACAGGGGTTACAAGTCAGTGCAGGGGCACAAGTCAGTGATTTAGCAATTAAAGCAGGAACAGTAGTTCAGACCAGGTGGATAATTTCTATATTAGAAAAGCTGATGGAGTGAGGCATAGATGAATTCTGGGCTTGGGAAATCTCAGAATTCTTGTAAAGGGAAATGATGCTGAAAATATTACACTGAATTTTAATGTGAAATGCTGCCCCTTGCAACTTGCAAAGTATTTTTGCTAAGTGGTACAACACAAGGCTGCAATATTCAGTTATACTGAAGTAGTTCAAGAGGAGAGTAGTAGGAATATTTTTTTTCCAAACAAAGCCAGTAAGTTTTAAATAAATCCTCACTACATTCACTATATTCCATTTTTACTCTTATGTCCTATATGGATAATAGATATATAAACTTTCATAAAACATAGGGTAGCCATATGTGACAGTTTTGAGGCATCACCACACTTAAAAAAATTAGTCATCCTAATGGAAACACCACTAGATCCTAATGTACTTTGACAGAACTATTATGCCCTACTCCAATCTCACTTCCAAAGCAAGAGTTCATATAGTGTTCACCTTGGTCCGTAATGCAAATCCGTGGATTTTCATTGGCAGAAGATAATCCGTGTTACATATTTCCCTGGACATTTTGTAACTTCTCTGATTAACTTAACCTCTTCCTCTCACCTTGTTGGTATTGTTGAAAGTGTAAAAGCCTTGTTTAAGCTGGTTCAAACCACCATTCTAACAATTATTGCTGCATATGAATGTATAAAAAGGCCCCAAAACTAACATTACTTCTATTCTTCTTGGAGTTAGATGTTGAATGTATAGACCTTTTCCCTACATTATATAGAAACATGAAAAATTGTTGTGAAACTGCAATGCAAATCCTGAAAAAGGTGCAAACAGAAATATTGCTGAGAAATTAAAGTTGAGTATATATGGATGAAATCATAGCACTCAAGTAAAAGAACTCTGGAAGATTAAAATTCAGAAAGGAAAAGCCTGAGGAGTTTATAATATTAAAATCTTTAGCTGGAATTTCCAAAGCCAGCACAGTTACACATTGCAGGCTGATTTGCAGCTGTGTAACAAATACTGGTAAAGAGTAAATCTAATGTGACATTTAAAAAAAAGTGTTAAAAAGGAATTTTATTAAATAATAAACCATGTACTTTTCCCATGTTTGTGTTCCCTAGAGTGAAGTTCAGCTCATTTGCAAAATACATAGGAGTGGGTGGAAAGTAGCATCTGTTTTCTTCTGAGAAAAAAAAAATAAATCAAGATCCTGATAGTTTTTAGTCCCTCTGAAACAGAATAGAGATCTCAACATCTTTTATCTTTAAAAAAATTCGATTGCCTTTAATATTTTAGAATAAAGGTATGTATGAAGTGTTTAAGAAATTTAAGAATTACTGTTGAATAATGTCTTACCACTCCTAATGTGTCTTTCTTAATTAATGTCTAAGGTGAAGAGAATACCTTTTGATATAGTGATCCACCTAGATATAGAAGATCCAGGTTTTCACCTCTCATATACTTTAAATAAAGAAGGAAATTTAAGTTATATTTTCTTCATCTCAGCTATAGGGTCGATGAATAATTGCCAATCTCAAGAGACAAAGGTCCAAGAGAAAGGTGCTGCTCTGGTTGAGTCATAGTGCATAGCTAATATAAATCTCTTTCAAACCAGCTCGTGCTTAGAAAAGGACAAAATATTAAAACCAATTTCCATGTTTGCTACTTATCTTAGATCTACCTTTTCAAAAGGTTGGCCTGGTAACCTATTCATGTATAAAGCACTTGTCAGCTGTGTCAGTGCTCTATCAACAAGACACAATTGTTCAAAGCTTCCTGCTTTCCAAGAGAAACAGAAATCAAAAATAGCAGAGTCAAGTCCAAGGATGTTGAAATAATTCAGAATTAATCTCTCAGAAGTACAGTACTGCTTGCAGCTGAGAGAAGAGTAAATAAGTGTATCCATGCATAAGCTAAGAGAACAGCTGCTACTACCAGCAAATTAGGATGTTAAAACCCCAAACAATGCAAACATTGATTTAAAGCAAGACTAAAGCAGTGGAATGTGACTCCCAAAGCAGGTATATGGTCATTAGGGATTCACTTTGCTTTACTTTTCTGCTATTAGGGAAATGATGTATCAGGTATGAGCAGATAGCTCATATGCCAGTTAGATATGAAAAGGGTAAGTTCTGCAGGGATGTTTGCCAGAAAGCAGTAAATTAAGCAGAGTATTGTTGAACTGCAGAGATGATAAGAACAAGTGTTGCTTATTGGTTTATTTATCTGATTATAGCTGGCAAGGGAGAAATCAATACAGTTAGTCAGGGATAAATTGCAGACTTTTTACCTAGTATAACTTGAACAGCTTGTGCAGAGATAATTAGCACAACCCCTCTTACCTAAATTACTGTTTAAAAGTGAAAGGAGATAGAACCAATTTTCTCAACTGTTATTTTATATCATGGTAGCAAATGAAGACAAACCTTGTGAACTTGAATAGATGAAGTTCTTATTAGTTTAAAAGAGTACACATACCTTAAGTTGTGTGTGTACATGTGCATATATAAACATCGGAATGCATTGCAAATGAAAACAACAGAAAACATAATTAGAAAGAAATATTTTCTCCATCGTTATTTGTATATATTCAACAAAAGTTTCAAGGTTATTTTGAATTATTTTTCTTTATTATTAATTGGAAGTATGAAAGTGAAATTTTCTTCTAGTTAGAAATAGAAACTGTATGATATACAAGGCAAGGGGGCTTCAGTTCACAGATATGAAGAGAAAAACTGTGGACTAATAGCTTACAAGAGGAGTGTGACTGTAACTGAATGAGAATCAGGGTCAGATGAAATATTTCATGTGCATTTTCATGAGGTAACAGGAACCTTCATGATCAAAGAACTGTCATACTAGAAAAGGCTTAAAATAGAAGATAATTCATACAGCGTCTCATGCACAGGAAAAGATGAGATGTCCATCTTACCAAACCCCTACGGTTGCCATGGCATAATGCATCCTCTCTAAATAAAATTTGCTCATCCTAAAAGAATTCCTAGAATAATAGTTGTGTAAATATAATACAGTGGGATGTAAACAACAGCTAAAAGAAATTTGGGGAACAATGGAGGTTTATGTTTTTGTTGTCTTGAAATTTTTTCTTGATTGGTTCAATTTTCAGAAAAAAGTATAAAAAACCTCTAGAATTTTTTTCCCGTCCACACATGCCCAGAACATAAAATCATAAAAGAGTCAAGGATAAGAATCATGAAAATAAAATCATAAAGGTATCACAGATGTATATAACAGCAAAAAAATACTTTCCAATGGAAAACAGGAAAGGTTTTAACCTGTAAAACATAAGAACTTCTGCTCTGGTTGTGGGATTTTTGTTTGGATTTTTTCATGCTCCATTAAATTGCTTGACTCTCTTTGTCTTCTTCATCTAGATAACTTTGACCCAACTTTATTCACCTACAATTTAATTTAGTTCATTTTTTTTATCAGCATTCTGTCTGAGAACCAATTGTTTCAAAAAAGTGATTAATAACAATTCTCCTAAGAATTCCTAAGGTATTATCTACCTGAAAATGTGACAACTGGTTGTAAAAAAACATTCCTAAGGGAAAGGCTTCCCTTGAACCTCGAAAGCTGTTTCAAATGGCAGCATAAATATTTCTGACATCACATTTAAAAGGAACTGGAACTTACTGTGACCTCTCTTAAAATTATTTTTTTCCAAATATTACAAAACCACATAATTAGGAAAATCTATTCCACAAAATAATTAAAGAAATTATTCTGTCAAAATAAGTTTTGTAAATTTTCATCACAGACATTGAACATTTTGAAAAGCTATTAATAGCTCTTGAAATAAAACTGTAGTTTTGATTTGTTAATAATTTTAAAATTGCATTAGCAATGAATTATGTGCAGAATAATTCAGGAATCAAAGGGGAATGTGTTTTAGGAAGGAAAAACATCTGTGAGTATAGAGAAATAATTTAAAAAATTAATTCAGTGATATTTTAGGATTACAAAAATATGTCAACATATTACACTTTTTTGGATAAATTAAGGGGACTGGGCAGGACAACTCATTCCATGATGAAACAGATAATTTTTGATGACATAATTCCAATAAACAGATCTGCTACAAGTGCAAGGTTACAGTTAATGTCAGAAAGAATTTTAGTGAGTTGTAGTGGCAAACAGCTCCTAAAGATTACATTTTTGAATTTGAGGAAATAATTATTGAAGAAAAAGTAATGGGTTCTTTATAATATTACACTGTGTTGAAAGTTAAATAATAAATGTATCTTGCCAAGTAAATTTTTACAATAAAAATTTTTTATACGGATTTAAGGGTTTTCTTAAATTAACATAGTTAGGATTAAAAAAAAAAAAAAAGACAATGGTTCCAGTATTTTTGAATTAAATCTGGTCATGTGTATGTGTATGTGTATGTGTATGTGTATGTGCATGTGTATGTGTAAGATAAAACCACTCAATGGTTTTATCTTACTAGTATTTTTCTCATGTCCTTGTAGAAATCTTAAGTTTATAAATTCTAGACTTTTGGGCATAAAATCCTGTGAAGGAAATTTCAGTACTTTTATTACATTTTGAGATTATTCGTTTGATATGAGAGCAATCATATCAAATTTAAACACACCATACCTGTGTTAAAAAAATAGAATTTTGAAAAATAGATTTTTGAGAATCCTAGTTCTCAAGTCTTATATTCTGCATGTCCAGTAAAACTGTCCAATAGAATAAGTTCTCTTTTGCAGACTCACTCTTTTTTGATGTGAAAACCCACATGTAGATTTCTTATCTTGCTTGTGTCACTTTGCAGTGTGTCAGTGTAAGAAACACAAAATGATCCCAGCTGTGCTGATGAATGCATCAAATATGGTGTCTATTCATAATATCAAGGTTAGTCTATTTCTTCTGTTTCATCACTCTGAGAATAACACAAACGTCATAATTTTTATAATGAGGCTACTTCATAAATGGCCTGTAGTGTAAAGATTATAATATAATCTGTGTTGCTCTTTCATACATTCTATTTGAAAATATGCTTTGTCTTCCTGTGACAATGTGAAACTTGAATGTATGGAAAAGAATGTGTTTATCTTAGTTTATAACTTCAAAATCTTATTATGATCCCTACTATTGTCTTCTTACAGAACCTATGAAGGAATAAGAAGAGAAAGGCATTCCTTTGAAAATCTTGGCATGAGTATGGAATTTATATGAAGGGGTTATTTCTCTGAGAAATCCTTACATAGAGATAGGTTTCTGGGAAGCAACCAAACACTTGTTTCTTTTCTGAGCAATGCTAGAGAAATACAGAGGTACCCACAAATAAAACATAATTCTGATGTTAGTAAAATCAGTTGCTAGAATTTTATTCTAGTTGATAGGAACAGGATAGTAAAGAGCAGAATTCAAAATTAGAAAACTTAGATAGTGATATAACCATAGTGAGCTGAGCCCTTTTACCTTTTTAGGGAAGATGTAAGGGACAGATATTACTCCTATTTACAGGTATATGAAGCACAGGTTTTTAAAAACCAACCTGAACAAAACCATCAGGGTTTTGTCAAGTGCAAAAATCCTTTTCAACCCAAAGGAAGAGCCCTATAATATGTTCTCCTGGTTAAAATAAAAAACCAAAGCTACAAACAAGAAAATAATCAAATGTATTCAAATGTATTCAGATTTCCTTTCTCTTTGACTGCAATTCCCTCTGAAGGAAAAATGTGATAGAAAAAAGCAGGGTTTAATCCTAAAGTAAACCACCATGTTAAATGTCAATGGCAGGAAACACTGTTCATCTCAGACGGATGAATGCATAGACAAGAATGACTACCATGATTTGACAATGCCTTTGCTAGGGATGGCTATATTTTCTTTTTATAAGATTACCACTAGACAAGTACTTTTCTTATTCCAAGGTGATTTTTTTTTCAAAGTTCCAGAAACTTCTGACAACAGTCTACCTTAATAAAATAAATTTTTACAGTCTGGAATTATACGATTTAGTGAGTGGAGTAAGAGCCCCTAAGTGACAAAATATTTCTAATTTTATGCTATTAGCCTTGTTTCCAACTTCAGAATATGAAATGGAATGAATATACTAGATTTTTTTTTCAAAAAAAGATAGTCTTCTTTCCTTAGGTCTGATCTTTATGAGTACAGTATGTTTTCTGCAATTAACATTTAGATTGAAGTTAATGACTCACTGAAGAATCAGGCACAGGCTGCTGGCAACAAGAGGAAATTACCACAGTTTGGACATTTATTCAGTGTGAAGGTACCAAAAAGAAGTAAAAGCATGAAATGGAGGGATTATCTCCTGTCAAAATACTAAGTATATAATAGTTGTCAAGCAGCAACCTTTACTGATTTTACAACAAAGGAGGTGTTACATACCTGTTCAAGATGCAAATATAGAAAAATTTGGATTCTCAGCTATGGGATGCTGGAAAAGATGGTAATTTCAGCACCTGAAGCACTTGAAAATAATAAAATTATATACAGGTACCCTAAACTCTTACTGAAATGGAGAGAAAAATTAAGTCTACACTCTAAATACACTACAGACAATGGTCATAGGATAGGTTCAGTAAAAACACTGTTTACCTTATAAATAACAGCTTCTGAATGTCGAATTGGTACACAAAAATGAAAAGGAAATTCTTGCAGAAATGGGTTTGTTCAAGTAATTGTTTCCCTTGCAGCTACTGCACTATTCTTATTGGGGGAGAGGTCATTAGTGTTGTTTTCTTTTTTATGACTGCCTGGTAAATACTATCCTGTGGCAACTGCAATGTGAGCTGTAAAAGACATTAGCCATGCCTTTAGGAATTTACAGGGTAAATGGACAAAAAGCAAGGGATTAATAAGAAATCCAGAAAGTGGCACTAATTGGTGGTTTGGTTCTAATGGGATTATGTCAGCTTTTCTTAGAATAATTTAGCAATTATGTGCATCCGGGAAAAGAAAATATTTAGAAGGATTAACAGGAAGAATATGTGGATCTTCCTTGTTTATATTGTTACTTACTACAAAGTAAGAGGTATAGTGAATTTGCTGGAGGTTGCTGTGAGCTCTTATCCTACAGATCTAAAAAACTCAGAACTGTGGTGCAGTATGGGGAAGATACAGTGATTACATGGAGAAGGGATTAGCTGTCCGTAGGAAAGGCTGTATTTGTATTGTTATACAAGAGGGACAAAGGGTATTTTGAAAAGGTGACAAGAATCTTTGAGACATAGGATAAAAAATGAGTGAGTCTGAAAACAAACTCTGCAAACATCTAAGAGCGAATGGATAAAGAAAATATGAATTTTTCTTTTTTTTATCACTTAATTTTTACTAATTTTAAATAATAGCATAGAAAAGTCTTATGTAATTGACATTATTTTTCAAATTTCAAGTTTATTTCTGTCCTACATTTACCAAAAGCCTTTATTAATTTTATGTGAATTATTTTTGAACTAGATCTTAATTCCAAACTGCTGTATTTGTGATCAGTGAAGTCTGAGGTGCTTTTGTTTCATATATAGTCACATTGCTCATATATTTTAATGGTAATTTATCAGAAACAAACCAAGAAGGTATCACAATGCACATGCTGAAAGAAAGAGAAATTTTGAATTCAATCTGTACTTCAGCATCACTCTTTCATATACTTAGTGGCTCAGAGACTGAAAGTGCAAACCAAACTATTTAACAAATGCAAGTAATATTTTCCTTAACCATGTCACGAGAAGCAACAAGAGAATTTCTCTACAAAAAAAAAAAAAAGAAAGAAAAATCAACCAGAAGCAGATGCCACCATAGAAAATTGAATCTCAGGTGTTTCAAGTTCAAAAATTTTATAAGAAACTGGAAATAAGGTCATATAAAAAAAAATGGAATACTTACGGGAACAGATTTTATTCTGCATTTTCATTTAAGGAAAAAAAAAGCAGTTCCTGTGTATGTACTGAAACAAATTTTGTAGCTGCAGAATTTACTTATCAACTAGGACTTATCAATGGTATTGAGATACGCCAGTCTTTAAAGCCTAAATGAACATAGAAATTTTGAATTTAATTATTATTGTGTTTTTCAGTTTTTGATTATTTTTTCAGACTTTTTGTGGCATTAATTTGTGTTTCTAATTACAATAGTATCTTGTTACATGTTACTGTTGCTGATTATTTTAAGGTAGTAACAAATATTGATAAAGATAAAATCAAATCTTTTCTCTTTAATTTCTAAAATAAATGAAGAATTGACTCAGAAAATGCTGCTAGCTCTTTAAAATGTTAAATAAATTGATGCAGAACCAAACCAGGTTATAATACTATAAAAGAGCCTTCTAAAATTCTTTAGAATCTGAAATAACAAAGGTCACCATAACTTTTTTGATTTTGAATATGTATACACTTTTCATTAAAAATGACATTTTCAGTTTTATTTGAAATTGCAGTTTTGACTACAGTAGAAATTTCAGAACTACAAGGCATAAGGAGAGCTTTCTAACATTTCTACTCAAACGAAAAGCTAACAGTGCAAATCTTTCAGAAATCCTTGTCTCCTGTAATGTAACAGTGCAATTTTCCTAAGTCAGGGAACTCTAATATGTCAGAAGAGCATTCAAAGTTTTGAGTTTTATTTTGAAACTATCTCCTTCCTTCCAAGACTTTGAAGGATTACCCACATATAGTAGTCAGAAATTTGTTAAGATCTTCTGCATAAATAGATGTATTGAGGATGATGACTGCAAAGAAGAACACACCACTTGTCTAAAAGCAGAGATTCTCCAGGCTTAAAGAGATATATTTGATAGTTTGTAGCTGTATTCTATGGACAGACATAAAATATTTTTGAGACTTATTTGTCCTACATAGCCACAGAATATACTGTGGAATGGAAAGGATATAATAAAAACTGAAAGTTTCAGGAAGAATAAAATTTCTGCCATGGTCTAGAATGCATATAAAAACACCTTTATATATTCATTTTTATTAGTGCTAAGTAAAGAATATTGCATTTAGCTAATTGTGGGTTTGTACAAGGGTATATTTTATTTTATTGTCAATTGTGTCCTGAATTTCTTTCTTTCATTAAACAGGTAACTCTTGCTGGAAATAAAAACATCTTGAAACTAGAGTTACTCAACCCCAGAAAACTAGGTAGCAAATTAAAGTAATTTAAAATTAAAAACATCAAACATTTATTTTAAATATATCAACTTGAAATACTTTTTCCTCTCCCAAACAATTCTTTGATACCTGGACATAATCAGAAAAATGCCTGAACATAAAAAAAAAAAAACCAATAAAAACCCCAAAACCCAACAACAATAACAACAAAAAACAAACAAACAAAAAAAAAACCCAAAAAAACCAAACAAAAAAATCCCCAAAAAACAAACAAACAAAAAAATCCCAAACAAAACAAAAAAAAAACCACCAGGAAAAAACCAACATTGTGATGTGGTTCAGAGTTTTTGGTTTGTTTTTGTTTGGTTTTTTAATTGTCTTCAAAACCAGGAAATAGATGGATGGAGAAATCTGAAATAGTGAATTTTTTCTTTCCTTATCCTAAATGTCTGAGGAAATTATATGAGCACAATGTTTATGACTGAGTATTCAGCCAAGTGCACTTCCATCCCTAATAACCTGTAGCTCTGTCAGAGAATCTCTACCAAACTCAGCAAAGATGCCAGAAAGAAATGAAATTTATAAAACTTTTGTGAAAGTATGCAGCTGGATAGAGATGAGTATTGCTTTACTGCAAGCTTGAATCCATCGAAGAACCAACATAAATTTTCTGTAAGGTAAACATGGGGCAGTGAACATTTATTGGATTGCCCTGTGCTGTGTAGCCTTTTACAGTTTTATGGCACATGGTGCCAGAACATTAATTGTGCCTACAGCCACTGACAAATGTAGGTACACCACGGTATTGGCTACCAATGTCTGAGCGAGGTGAGGTGCACTATGTGCCTGGTGGGGGAGTCAGTCCAGTTGTGGATGCTGCATTCAGAAACACTGATTAGATCAGCTCTAGAGGAATTTTCTGCATTGAGATAAAACAGCTGAGCCAAACACATCCATACGCCATCTAAAAACTAAGTGTTTAGCCCAACAAGCCTTACCAAGGTGGGGTAGATACTTGTACATATTGTTAAAATAGACACATATCCCCTTTCCCTGAAGAACTCTTTCTGGAATTTTCAAAACGTAGCTATGTAGTTTGCTCTTCCCACTTCCTGACATGTTTTCAACATGCTTCCTCCTGATCATGACAGTTTTCTTCCCCACCTTGACCTGCCTTAATACCAGCGTTGATGAAATGTGATTGATGTAGAAAAACAGTATATTGTTTTTAAACATGCCAAGAAGCAAGTTTTAACATATAAATTTAGGCAATGTCTGTTTTTATTTTTGTTTCATAATTCCATTTTATGAAGCCTGAACTAGGCACTATTAAACATCAATATTTTGAGGAAAAGTGACCCTGGGGTAACTCAAAAGTTTTGGGGAAGAAGGACTTATTTGATCCACTAATAGTGCACAAACTGCCCTTCAAGTTTTGAAAATATTTTTAATAATTTAAAAAGAATTTTTGCTAGAGTTTTAAAATGAAGAACTGAATATAAATACACTTCTTTCATTAATATGAAGAAATTTTGTTAGAGACTAAAAGAGTTCAAGCAGACCAGAATTTTGCAATGCAAATCCCTAAAGTGACTAGATATTTTTTGTTGCTAGTTTTGACCAACATCTACATTATCATCAAATAAATATGAAGAGGCACTAGGACTATCCATTTAAGCCATCTGGGTATTAGTTTCCAGGATTTCTGCATCCTCAGAGTAGTAAATGTTTACTGTCTGTTGTCACTTAAGAACCAAAAAAGCAACACCTGCTTAAAGTTTAAAATGCTATTAGGAACAGCTTGTCCACATTGCTCTGAACTTTATCAAATAAGATCAAATTAAGAAACACAAATATTTGAGTGTCTGGTTGAATACCTTATGAGCAACATAACAAAATCAGACTTCAAAGATCTTCTCCATTCACATGGTGTCATTGTCTCCTCTAAAACAAGAACATTTTTACTAAAGATACCCCTGGTAATACTATCTTCTAAATTTTATCAAAAATTTGGATAAATTAAGAATTTTAATGGAAAAAATTCAGATTTAAGAGAAATAAATTAAACATAATCTGATTATAAGAAGTGACGAAATGCCTTTTTCATCAAGCTAAACAGTGTTAGAACTGTTTTAATGTTAAGCGTGATAATTAAAACAGTAGAATATTGACAGTTCCATGGGAATTCTTATATTTTGATTTCCCATATAATATTGTTGTCATTATTTAGCTTAAACATTTTCATTTAAATAATCTGGACTTCTAAATTTATTTTTAATTTAAGACCAAATTATGAAAAAAACATCCAACAGCTACTCCTGGTGGAAAATTTACTTTCATGATTTCAGCTGGTAAAGTAATTATTGTCGTAATTGCAACATCTCTGATATCCGAGTGCTGGTCTCTGATCCCTACAGTGCCGTGTAAAAAGTACTTTAAGACAAAAATAATTATTGCACAGAAAACTAATTAAAAGGTAAAATGTCTATCAAAGACATGTTTAATGCTGATTTTAAAAGTCCTTTCATTATTGAAATGTTGTATGTACAATAATTATTTGTAAACTAAAAATTTGAATTTATGAGTAAGTTTAGGAAATAGAAATGCATTAACATGTAGCATGAATCTGTGTGCAACCACATGTCCTTGATGTACCGACCTCTCTGAAAAGCTCTTTACTCATTTTGGGAATGCTTGCTTTCCACACACAATTTGCATTTCTGACATTCTCTTCAATCATTTTCCATATCATTTGGAAATACAGTATATGACAGATGCCTTCATCTTCTCCCTATGATCTAGAATGTTGTAGTGAATTTTTGACTTGCCTGTCTAAAATTAGGTAGACTGTCTTAGGCAAAAACTGCTCCATTCACATGTTTTAAACCAAATCATGATTGAAGCAGTTTATAAACTAGCAACACAACTAGTAATAAGGGAACTATGTCAATATCACCAATACAACAGGTGAGACACAGTACTGAGTACCTCCATATTCTGAAACACCCTTTTGTAAATAACCCCAAACACCTGTAGCTGACAGGGATACCCCACTCTCCCCATCCCCTCCTGGTTGTGTAACCCTGGGTTCCCCCACTGCCCTCTGTTCCCTCTGTGGTCTCTTCTCTGCTCCATGTCTTCATGTTCCTTTCATACTGCTCCTTTATTTCAAATTCCTGTGTCAACCTCTTGGTAACCATTTAATCCAGATGATGTTTGTAGTCCCCTGCCTCTTTATCATTTTCATTTCTGGGGCAAGCAGCATCTCCAAACAAGAAGTTTGGGTTGCCTCGTTCACTCATACTCACATGGAGAGATCACTCACCAACTACAACAACAGGCAAAATGGACTCACCTTGGGGAATTTAGTTCACTTTGTTGCCAGTCATATCAGATAGTATAATGAGAATTAAACCTAAATCTTAAACCATCTTCAGCTCACCCCTCCCTTCTTTCCGAGCTTAACTTTGCTCCCAGTTTTCTCTATCTCCTCCCTCTGAGGAGTGAAGGGAAACAGGTAATGAGGGCTGTGGTCAGTTCATCACACATTGTCTCTACCACTCTTTGTTCCAGAGAGAGAGGACTCCTCACACTCTTCCCCCACTCTGGCATGATTCTCTCCACAGGCTGCAGGTGGATCTCTGCCCCAGTGTGGACCTCCATGGGCTTCAGGGGCGTGGCTGCCTCCCCATGAGTTGCACCATGGCCCACAAGGGAATCTCTGCTCCAGTCCCTGAATCACCTCCTGCCCCCCCTTCTTCACTGACCTGGCTCTATACAGGGCTGTTTTTCTTAAATACTCACACTCTTCTTTCTGCCCAGCTTTCTGGTCCAGCTTTTGCCCCTTCTTAAAATTGTTATCCTAGAGGTGCTACCATCATTACTGCCTTAGCCAGCAGTGGGTCTGTCTTAGAGCTGGCTGATGTTTGCTCTATCTGACACAACAGAAGCTTCTGTTAGCTTCTCAAAGAAGCCACCCTTATAGTGGCCCCCTCCACTGCCCTGGAAAACCTGGCCACACAAGCCCAAAACATGTGCTGTCTTTCACAATGCTTCCTAACAAAGTAAATCATAGGTAGAAAATAAGGATTTTTTGCCTCATAACAGAACCACTTACCTAAACAGAAGTTATAATTCAATGCTATTTGGCTTTCATTCCAAATACTGTGTTCTACATGCTATGGAATAGGTCAACAGTATTCATGAAGATGCTACCCATATCTTTGCATCAGATTTCTTATGATGGTTCTTATGATGACTGATCTCAAACTAATCACTGATGTTGGAATGGGGTACAATTTGTCTTATTTACTTAAAATGCGGCATAAGAGCTCAGAGATGCAGCAGTATGGTGAATTTAGATTTCAACATTTCTACAGCCCCTGGGAATTTGAATTTATTTAGTACCTCCACAAAAATTCATTGGATATTTTATAAGATAGAAGAGAACCTATAACTTTCTTCTGTAGTGGATGTCATGAAATAGAGCAGAGACAGATATATTTTTTTGTGGGAGTAAATTATTTAGTCTTACCAAAGGGGATTTCTTCAGAAGGTTCTCCAAAGTCCCTCAGCTGCAAGATTTTTATTCAGCCAAGGATGTTATATAATTTCAGGATGTATTTCAACAAAGTTCATTAAAAATAAGCCATATATTTTTCTTGCATTTTTTCTTTGCTGACTGAAGACTTTCTATACTGAATGTTCTGGTTGTGTATTCTGGTCTCCATCTTGGTTCCTGCTGCCTGCTGTGGAAACTGGAAGTTTTAAGTCCCTTGTTTGAGCCTCTGTTCAAATTATGACAATGAAAACTATTTCTATTTTCTGAGGACAAAAAAAATTAAAAATTGTGTTAATTTAACAACCAAATCTTTGTCCATCTTCTTGCACTTTATACACTCAGAACATATGGCAATACTGAGACAGTTAAAAATATTGCAGTACATTTAGAGACAGTCAGGTGTTTCACTTTAAAAAAATCTAGTTTCTCCCAGCATGAGAGTGCTTGTGATTCCACATTGAATGGCATTAAGGGTTTTAATAGATGACTTAAGAATAGGTAGCATAAGACCAGACTTAAATTGGTGTATGAAGAGTAGTGTTCTGCATCTTGTGATGTCTCTAAGTGGTGAATTACAGAACAATCATGGGCTCTTTTAGTGTAAGACAGAGAAAGTGGGTAAGACCCCTTGACTGTTAATGTTTTCCTTAACCCAACACAACACACAATGGGATACTTTAAATTGGTAATTCCCTTATTTCTGCTTTGGGGAATGAACTGATGTCATATTTGCAGAGAACCTCTTTCTAGACTTTTACGTTTTGATCTACATTTGAAGAGCGGCACAACCTTCTCTCAGTGCCCACTTTATCATGCTATTTGTCACACTGTGCAGCTCATACCAGTTTGATGGCCTATTCTTATTCCTGCTTTAGCCTTGCAGTGACTCTGATTGTCATTCAGGGACAGAGGTGAAGCTCCAGTCACTTTACAAGAGTATGTGTCTCCCATATGTCATATTTTCTGGGTATATTTATGGAGCTTTGTTTTCTGTCTTGTCTGCCCTGTGTCTCTTCCTTGCTTTTCCCTTACTATATATAGTTTTTCTATGCTCTTCAGCTGTACTTACTTTTGTCCTGTGGACTGAATGACAACTCTGATATTCAATTAATATTTGAAGAATAAATGTTCAGTTATCCTGTATAATGGTTAGCATCAAATAGATTTATCTCCAGAAATTTATGGAACTTATTTTCATGTAAGCTAAGTAAGAACAGAATTTACCCAACAAAATGTTCTTTTAACACATAAAATGACTTCCAGTTAAGCTCAAATAAATGCTAATGTCCAGTACTTAAACAATGGGAAAAACTGCCCATCTAAAATAAGAATAGTCTTTATGATGGTGATTGTGACTTGGCAAATGAGCCATATTATGGAGAAAAATATTCAGAAGGATTAAAGCTGTGGAGATAGATGTTTTACAAACTATCTTCATCCCTGTGTTAATAGTAAACTGTGAAACCATGTTTCTTTTCCAGACCTTAGTTGCACTGATTAAATGAACTGCACTGTATTTGATTACAGAGTATAATCAACATGTTGAAAAACTGAGTGAATAATTCATAATGTGTCATTTATCTGACAATTTTTGCCTCTCTCTGTTTGCTAGTTGTCATTGAGGAGATTATTATGTTCTCAAATGCATCCCTTATTTGAATTTATTTGCTGAATAATTCCGACAAATGATTCTTATTCTGTGCGTCATCCACATGCAGTTTTCATGAGTTTACAACACTGGAAGACACAGGTATTTTTATTTATTTAGCTCATGGATTATGTGCTATTCTTCTGTTTCCTTAATGGATGGCACCTAGATCAAAATGAAGCTTCCATATCAAAATTCTACATTCATTTTCCTCTAGTATACACCTAAAATTCTTGGGTAAAGGCTGGCATATCTCACTAGATTTAAAACTCCAGTCTAAGAGCAAGCAGATTACCTAAAGTCTCATAAGTACTGCCAAGAAGATTTGAGTGCAGTTAGTCTATAAGCAGCCAGAAGACTGTGCAAAGAAACTACAGTTTTGGGGATCTCATCCTCTTGTTTAACCTCTGAAATAATCTGGGTCAACATTGCTGCTCAGAAAAGATAATTATTTAAACTTTTGCAAAATAGCCCTATGGACAGATACCTCTCAGCTGGGAGGCTACATTCCAGTGAAAACTTCTAAAAGAGAGGGATTAATATATACCCTGTGAAAGCAGTCAAAGCATTAGGCCACACAGAGAAAGAGAATACTTTATTTCTTGTCCCCTATTTATCCCTCGCTGTGTAATAGGCTGGTTTCTTTCTCCTTACTTCCTCACAGAATGCTTTAAGGACTCTACTAATTTTCAGGTGTCCCCTCAGGATTTACCATAAGGATTGCAAAACAGTTCTTAAAAGGATGAACACATTGCTGTGCCACTGAATAGTTTTGAGTGATTATAGCTCCCCAGCCAGGAAACATTGAGCTCAGTGGGATTGTGTCCAGTGAAGTTGTGCTTCTAGTAGGTTCGGCATTCCTGGGGTGCTAGCCTTAATGTGTATGACTTGATGAGCTTTATTTGGTTCCTTATCTATATAAAATATGTATATATTCATTAAGTCTTTACAGTTTTTTTATACCTGCAGCAGCTTGCATGAAATATTTACATTTTATTCAAGGAACAAAATTCCTATGCCACATTTTTCACCAATATTTCCTGTGTGCATCTTAACACATAAGATCAGTTCTGCACACTACTTATATGATAGCACTCATCCCTTGGATTAAATCTAAGATGCAAATAATATCCCCCACAATAATAAAAAAAAAAGTCTTTAAGTCTTTAATTGTAACAGAATTGGACATTGTTGTGATGCATATCTAATGCTTTTAATATTTTTGTGTAGCATTGAATGCATTCCTCATAGATTGTCAATAACCATGGACTGGGATCAGATACTGGTCTAAAACTTGTGACAGATTCAAGGCTGAAATTTTTGTAGTTCTGAAGGATACAGAAATAATTTACAATTCTGCATAGAGAAGATTCAAGAAATAATATTGTCTCCACCTGTTGCTTTCACTTCACCATAGAGATTCACAACTTTCTCTCGTAAAAAATAAATCATTCTTTAAAGAGTCAGCACTAGGAGTTGCTGTAGAAATATGTCCTTTCTCACAGAGTCTGTGCCCTCTGAATTTTCCATTACTGTACCTACAATTCATCCATAACTGTCCTGTCAGAACCTTAATCAATCAAATCAATCAATCAGTGAATAAATCTTGTACCTTTCTTTGCATGAACACACTTAATCTTGTTTTGTGTAAGCATTATCACTGAGCCTCTAGCCTCAAGTCAGGCATATCAGACATTACAATAAGACAGATTATGTCACTGCTTTATAAATTAATTGCTTTTTTGAGCATGTAATTCTTACCAGAATTTGATTTTATTTACATTTTTCTATAGGAAGGGAAGTCTTTTTCCTCACCCAAAATTAATCTCTCAACACTATCCAGCTTCATAAGACTTCATTCACACGCCTATTTGTGAACTTGACCAATTTCTTATTGCTCTATTTGAATTTCTTTACATTGGAACAGTCTTTCTTTTATTATCGCTTTGTTGATTTGCACCTCAACCAGATGAGTCACTTCTTCTCAGATCAAAATTATTTCTAGCCAGTGTAAGTCCTAGAAGAGCTCCCCTCTGTCATGGTATTGATGGCAGAGTCAAAACAAACCTGAGGGTAGGACAAGAAATGTTCAGAAAGAACAAGTCTGAGACCCTGAAAATACATGCTCGTAGTAGCAGTGGCAACTTTGTAGGGCTACAGAGTTATTGCATGAGCCCAAGGTGAGGACCAAGACACTTCCTGAGATCTTCGAAGTGTAAATGTGGGGACCTGGAATGTCTATTGCCATCACTAGTAACAGGTCACAGGCTTTGTACTGAGGACTGAAGCTTGTAAGGCTTGCCAGGCTCTGAACTTTTCTTGACCTGCCTCCAATTTTGTTTTTTTTGGTTTAAGGGTGACAGCCATTTCTCTAACTGATCAGATGTCAAAGGTTAATTTATCTTCCTTGTGTTTATCTTTGTGTGGTATGACTAGAGCTTTGCACAGGAACAAGCAATTATTCCATGCAGAATCAGATACTACAAACCTAAATCCTGGTGTGTTGAGGCATAGAGCAGCCTCAGGGTGGGAGACACTGTATGTGGGGTAGAGAGAGGGGAGACATAAGATGATAAGAGATAGGGCACAGATCCTGGAGACTCTGCAGCAATAAATAATAAAAACCTGGAGCAGGACAAACCTTATTCTAGACATAACAAAGAAATAATATGTAACATGCAGAAAAAGTGCCACATATAGTAATTTTGAATGCAATATGGAGTTTGATACCAAAAAAGAAGACCAAAGGTTTCAAGCAGTGTTAGCAAACATATGAAAATTATTTGGAGCAGATCTCTGGAAGAGAAATATAAAAACCATCGACATGAACATCATATTCCTTTTGGTGAAAGACTACGGTTGCTGACAACACAAAAAATACACCATAACCCATCCCCACCCCTGGTACCATCACCACCTGATTGAAATAATCTATTTTAGGATTCGAAAAGATTCTCTCTAGGCTAAGGCTGTAACAAAAGACAGAGTCTGAAATTATTAACTTCTCTAACAAAGCAAGAGATGCTCCTTATAAATATCAAAAGTACAAATCTGGAAATATAAAACTGGAAGGTTAAAATGGTATCAGTTTATCCTTTGCAATAATTTCCTAGAAAAAATTAATCTGCATTAAATTCTGAGGTAAAGCTTGAAATTCTTCTCCAAAGTGATGGGAATAATTAAAGATAAACTTGTTTGTGATCACTTAAGTAACAGTGCTTTTTTGAGCACTGATAGATATATCATGCCTTAGGTTTTAACTTTTATATTTTTTTCCAATTCTGTACTGTCTAGTAACTCTGAAGTTTCTTGTAGCCTGTTAGGTACCACTCTCCTGTGCTAAGATAGGTATAACAAAGCCTCTCTAGCTTGCTCTCCAAGCACCCAGACTGTCCTAGGCCCAAAAGGTGTAAACCAACATCTTGGAGAGGAGGGTGACAAGCTTGGGGAAATTACATTATTAGTTAAAGTTTTAATTGGTGAATTTATGCTGATATGCAAATTGACCAAACCTATAAAAGGGTGAAGAACTCGTGACCTGTTGTCCATCTTGGGATCCACTGAAAGAGAAGAGCTTCTGGACCCCTAGGGTGTACCTTTGAAGGCCTTCAAATAAATACCTACCTTTATTCCCTTATTCCTGTCTAGTCTCTGTTTTAGGTAGCCATTTAAGACATCATATACAGATCATATAAGGGGTACTTCCAGATACAAAATGCACAGGAATTATTTAAAGTGTTGAATAGTATCACAATTCTTAGCTTTACGCTATCTCACACATTCTCCAGAATCACACATACACACATTCTCCAGATATCTGATAGGTCTTTTTCTAGCTGCTGGATATGGAGATTACAGTAAGAGATAACTGAGGATTAGGTCCATTTTACTTGTAAGACTTATCATTGACAGCAGAGAGGAGAACAGCACTCTACTTAGTGGCTCTATTCTTTAACTATGAAATTTTAGTATCACGGTGGGGAAAAGAGTAATTCAGCACAAGAGCAACTCATGCTCAAGTAACTGGTGTATTTTGAATATCACTACATAGAGTTTCTCAATAAATTATCACAGACAATTAAGCACAGGTGTTTTGAAAGAATCTTGCTAGCTGTCCAAGATACCATAATTTATGAACAGAATGCTTTCCTCTCCCTAGGAGAATTTTCATTAAGAAGAAAAATATCCAATATACTTTCCAACTAATGATAAGTAACTGATATAACAAGAATTGACAGGTCACAACTTGCTCCTTCACCCTTGTTCAGAGCTGTAGATTCATAAAGTTTTAAATGTGTTTAAATATGCAAAAACTCAACAGGAAATTCCTGGTTTAAAGAACGTGCTATCATCATCTGAACACTCAAAATATGAAAGAAAATATCTTTAAAGGGAATCTCTTGAACCATACTGACAACTGATATTTTGAAAAAGTCTGGTCAAAGCATATTTTTAATATGTAGTCATTTTATTTCTCAGATAAGTTTGTACGGTATTTCATAATTTAAAAGCATTTTCATAAATGTTTCAGCACACAAATATGACCTTCTTAAAATGCATGCTAACACTGTAGTCACAAAAAAAAGAGATAAATGGATCTTTTTATTTTTTAAAGAAAGGAGGAATACAAGAAAAAAAATCTCTATAAGTACTGCAAGGCTATTCCTAGAAAAACATTATATTCTATGAGTAGTCTTTTGAATATTTCAGAACATTAACTAGGAATAATTTAATATTACTTGTTTCCTCTAACAATTTTAACTGAGTTACATAAAGGAGTGATGGCTAAATATCAAATTTTATCAATCTTGAAGAGCACCATAATTTTATTAGTACTTGACTTTTCAAGGTTAGATTCTCTCCATCATTATTATTTTGATTATTTTTATTATTGAACAGAATATTGAAAATAAAAGAAAGGCCTCCAAATAATATTTCTTAGGAAGACATGCAAACTCTTTTTAAAAAACTTAATTATATTTACATATATACATTATAAATAGTTTCACAAAAAATTTACAACACAGGAATAAGAATAAATTAACAGAAAATAATTTTAGAATTACAGAATGATAAAATGTTTTGGCTTGGAAGAAACCTTGAAGATCCTCTCATTCCAATCATGGGCAGGGAGATCTCCCACTAGATCAGGTTGCTCAAAGCCTATTCAACTTGGTCTGGAACACTGCCAGGGAGCAGACATCCATAGCTTCTGAGGAAACTGTTCCAGGGTCTCACCACACTCAAAATAAAGAATTTATTCCTAACATCTAATGTAAACCTACCCCCATTCAGTTTAAAGGTACTCCTCTTTGTCCTATCACCACATGCCCTTGTAAAAAGGATCCACTTTACTATTCCCAAATTTGAGTTTCTTTATATGATAATGATCTAGGTGTTTTTATCCTGGTAGGATAAAATGTCTCCTGATATGTTGCACTGGGTTTGCAATTCCAAGCTTTGGTAGCAGAGGGGTTACTGGGGTGGCTTCTGTGAGAAGCTTCTGGAAGCTTCCTCCATGTCTGGCAGAGACAATCCTTGGCAGCTCCAAAGACGGACGAGCCCCTGGTCAAGGCTGGGCCACTTAGAAGTGGTGGTAAGCCCTCTGTGATAACAGATTTTAGAAAAAGGAAAAAAAAGAGCAAAAGTTTGCATGTACATAAGCAAAAGGAAAAAAAAAAAATCTCTACTTCCCATCAGCCAGCAATGTTCACGCACTTCCCAGGCAGCAGGGCTTCAGCATGTGGAGCAGTTGCTCCAGAAGGCAAACATTGTAAATAACAAATGCCACCCCTTTTTCCTCCGTCCCTTAGCTTTTATGCCTGAGCTGACATCATACAATGGACCAAAGGGTATGGACTAGCCCTTTGGTTAATTTGGGTCAGCTGGCCTGGTTGTGTCCCCTCCCAGGACCTTTCCCATCCCCAAATGGGGCTGGGATGTTGGGAGGCAGCACTGATGCTGTCCCAGCCCTGCCCAGCAGCAGCCAAAACACTGGAGTGTTACCAACTCCTTTTAGCTACCAGTGCAGAGCACAGCACCAGGAGGGCTGTGGTGGGAAAATGAGCTCCAGCTCAGCCAGACACAATACACATGAAAAATGTTTCAGAAGATCTTTAGTAGATTGAATTTTGAGTGTTTTCAGGCATGAACCATATTTTCTAGGCTGACTTCTTTAAGGATAAAAAGAAGCTGGAGAAATATTTGGGTTTGGAAAGAAATACAAACTTTGGTGCCTGGGAGATAGATCTCCCAGTGTTTCTAAACCTGGAACTCCTGGTATCATTCTAAGATTCTTCTCTCTATATCCTTCCACCATTCAGAATTTGATTTTTTTCCTGATATCAGTTTGATATTTTTCTTGCATTTACTTTCTTGCATTAATATCTGACTGACTCCTTAGGGCTACAGAGCTTGCTGCTCACAGAATTCTAGTTGTTAAATGACCGTATTGACAGTAGAGAGCAGTAAGTAGTCATCTTCTTTTATGTTTTGACAGAAAGTCTTTGAGATATCAGGAGAAATCCAAGCTTTTGGTGAGAAAGCAGCCTAACTTAAAAGTGGCTGGCTAAAAATACTAAGCTAAGATACACTAACTCCCTGCTAAATAGCATGTTAAATTGTATGTTCTTTTGTTCTTAACAATTCTTCACACTTATAACAAATTTATCACAGTAGTTGCTGAACACCTGTCACTTGGAAAATGTCTTATAATGTAGTAAAAATGTGTATTTTTGATATCCTTTCCTTTCACCAAACTCCTTTTCTTTCATCATAATCACCCTGCCATCAGCAGAATACACAATTTTGTGTGCTAAATTGCCTTTCACTGCCCCACACTTCTCAGAGTATTCAAATATTCTGAACAACCCTGTGGAGAAAGGTATGTTTTTCTTTTAAATGACAAGTTATATTTTCGTAAGACATACAAACCCAACATAGAATGTCTAGGTTTTGATCGACACCTCTGTACAATCTTTCCAACCAACCTTTCATAAAGATATCTTTGCACATTAAATTGTTTCATTTACTTAGCAAAGGAATATGACAGTTAAATACAGTTAAAGAATCAGATATAGAATAGTTTAGAAATGCATACATTATTTCTATGTATATGTGCTGCTATGTGATGCAATAAGTTATAATGTATGCACTAAGAATTTTGAGTTTCAGTATCAAAATAACAGAAGGTCTTTGTAAGAAGTTTCAGCATATCCAAGCCTAAGCTGAAGCAAACCCCATTAAATCCCCTCTGAATGAGACATATACATTCTTTTTACATAATTAAAATTGGAGAAAAAATGAAAAAAAAAGTCCAAATAGAAACCACTTTTCTTTCAATGCTTAAAAAAGCATGGGATAAATCAGGAAAATTAGTCCTGCATTTTACTCATGGTTTCAACACGTACCCTTAAAGCAATATCGCTGACTATTGGTCAGATATATTAATGCTTACAACACTCATTAAACTTGTTGGAAATATAGTAAAAGTCATGTTTGGGTTAATTTGTACAACTCCCATCTCACAGAAAAATAAACAGTCTCAAGCTTTTGAAGTGGTGAATAAAAGGAAAACACAAGTACACCTTTCAAGCTGAAAGTATTTGGTCGACCTAGAATGACAGAACTTGTGTTTGACAATGAACTTCTTTCAAAATAAATACATGTTCACTCCTGGACTTTACAAGCAACTGTTTAAAGTTCATTCTTGGAGAGTTTTGGAAACAATGCAGATAAAATTTTAATAAGTTTTGTTGAAGAAACATCTTTCAAAATGGCAAGCTTATTCTCATTACTTTCTTCTAAAGGCACATGTTCCTACATGGGTGTTTGTTGTTTGGAATCTCTTCTAATATTAGAACAGTAAATCTAAAGGTGTTTTAAAGAGGCTTTCATCTTTTATGTTGGAAGCTGTTTTTAATGCCTCTTTTAAAAGGATCAGTCAGTACAATATAAGATAAAGTGGTTTAATAAAGATTTTATTTTATAGTGCTACTTGTAAGTGTAATATCCATTCATTAAAAGAAACCAGATAATATTTCTCAATTGAAAAAGACAAGTGATATAAAAAGTATCAGCATGACTTCCTACAGACAGTTCTTTATGGATCAGTAATTTCTTCACAACCATGTTTCTAATGGTCCATCACAGAGGAATATATTTAACTGTCTTACAGTCTAATTAGATGTGGCATCTGTCAAATGTGCCTGATTTATCTCTAACAACTGCTAAACTACATATCAGGATACAGGTTGACCAGTTAACAAGAAGAAAAGTCCAAGGACACTGTTATACCAGCTATAGACAGAAACCATGCAGACTTGTAATGTCAGAAAACAGAGAGCTATTTATAAAAGTAAATTTTTAAATTCTTTCCATAATAAAATTCAGACTATTGGCTAAGTTTTACAGTAATACCATTAGTCTACCCTCTGAAAGTAGAGAGTACTACTTCCTCTTGCTTGACTTTCTGAGGGCACACAAACAAGATGTGGGGAAAGAAAACTGGGAAGCTAAGCTTGAGTGACTGTTCTGTAAGCATCAAACTATCAGTACCATCCCAAAAAAATAAGTTTAATATTTGGAACGTCTTTCTATTTTCCATTTTTGATGTTAAAAAAAAAAAGTGTACAGGAAAGGCTGTAGGGATGGAAGGTTGGGTGTGTCCTTGGTTACAGTGAACGTAAGATGGTGGAGTACAGGATTCTACATGGAGAAAAGCAGGGTGATATGTAGGATTACAGTGCTGGACTTCAGGAGAATTAGTTTTTTCCTTCAAGAACCTACTTGGAGGAATCCCATGGAGGTATTAATTAATATTAATGTTAATATTTAAACATCACTTCCATTGGATGTGCATATCTCCAAGAAAACCCAGCTCTCTGACTACCATTTTCTGCCAATAGACCTTAAGAATGACTGTGAATTAACATCTCCAATGGGGCGATATCTTTTTAAATCTTCAAGAGAATTTAGGCATTGGTCTCTCTGCTTGTATTACCACAGTGGGAAAATGAGTAATGTCATTTGCAATGTGCATACTTGGCCATTAGAACTGAGACTAAACCCAGTAACTCATTTCACGCAGGGCATTGAAAATCTGTCAGAAGGTACCAATTTCTGTCACTACTGATCTGATACACTTGTGAAGAAGTGACCTAGAGGTGTAATGCTCTATCTTGTTACCAGCTATGTGGGTCATCCAGCCTATTTAACTTTAATTATTTACTCTTGTATTTTAACTTTTTCTCTTTGTTCAGGAAGAAATGTCTTTAGTCTTCAGTAATGCTCAAAGGCAATTGAGCTATTTTACTTTTAAATGTAATATTGGTCCTGTGTGTTAGGGGAAAGACAGCTAAGTTAAGCATTCTTCTACCACAGCTAAATATAGGCTATTTATTTTCTCTTTTATTTTGTCTTTCATTCTGTCACCTTTTTATTTTTCCATTCTCAAGATACGAGAAAGTGTCAGAATAAAAAGCTTCCAGCATCTAAGAGGATGAGACCATTTGAGTGGGAGCACTGCAGTTTAGGACTCTGACTTTATCTGAAGGGAGACCTTGACATCTTTATATTCTAGGAGAACAGCAAGAATGTGAGTAGTGTGTGTGAAAATGTCTGGGAGAAGAGGGGTAATTCTAGTCACAGTGCTTTCAAATAATGAGCTCATTCTTCAGCTATTACCATTGTAGCAAGTTATCTCATTGTGTTTCAGTGCTTCAGCATCTCAGGACACATCCTACCCATTTTAAGTATCAACTAAACTGGTTTGTAGTTAAAAGTCTATGAGTATTGATTAAAAATCTCAAAGACAGAGGGACAGAGGAAGGGGGAGAAAGAAAAGGGGAGGGGAAAGGGGGAAGAGAAATCTTTAAGAATCAAATCTAACACAAATCCAGTGAATGCATAAGGTTTTGAATAGGGTAACAGTGATTTACACTGAAATGACTATGTTAGAATTAGAGTGGGTTAATTTTTACTTGACATAGCAAATATTCTAGAAATATAAACTGAAGGTTGATTTCATGGAGGTCATCTCAGCAAAGTTTGTTTTAGATAGGGCAGAGGAGTTAATCTAGAATTACTCCCCCAGTCACTCATGACTAAATTTTGCCTACCTGTATATTTATACTAACTGCTGCACTCTTTTTTCATCTTTCTTATGGTCTTCACTCTTGTCAGAAGACTGAGGAACATACAAAGGCAATATAAATTGAAATTTTGTATTAGGAATGTCAAGGATCCTTGGGTCATCTTAATTTGCATTGAATGTAGGACTTGGAGAAATTAATGCATTCAAACATCTTTTAATTTCTCCAAACCAAAACTTACTAACTTATCTAAGGCCTACGGAGTCAGGAGCAGGATTTAGGTCTGCCAACAGGATGTTGTAATTTTCTCTGGTTAAACACAAACATTAAGAGTTTAGGAACACCTAATCATTTCTTGTAAAATACTTTTGATACCAATGATATTAATGTAAGATTATAAATGTAATCAGTTATGAAAACAGGTATTCCTTCTGTCAGGTCTTTCAACCTTTTCTTATGATCAATTTCCGAAGAATGCTATTTTTGCAAAGTGAAAAAGGACACAAGTTAAACTAGGTTGTACTGATGAAACACTAGTTTTGTCACCATAATAATGAAGGCACATCATCACCTTTGAAAAAAACCAGAGGACTATAGCAAATTACATGTTGATAATTTGAAAGCAAAAGCACAGGATGATTGCAGAGGTGTAAATGTAAATTTAAAATGCATATTTACTAACAAACACTACTTTAATGGCTAGGTAGGGTCTATTTTAGGGTATAATTTAAATGTATGGAATTGTGGTACACTTTATTGCAGATACATATTATTAGATGTATCTATACATTTAATATTAGAATAACATGTTATTATGTTATTCCAGCATAGCTGGAATAATCTTTAGATTGCTCATATGATAATAAAAAAATCCCCAAACTAAATGCAGCTATGACTTCAGCCTATGCAAATTTGATCAATCTGATATCTTATACTGATACTAAACTATGCTTTTGTTAACATGAAAGGAAAATATACCTCTCTTGTACTGATCTCAGCAGCCCATTTCTGAAGACTGAGTTGTAACAGGCATGACTCAATCATCACGCCCTTAATACAGGAATATTTTCATCAGCCTTTTAGGCAGAGTTCATTGACAATGGAGCAAAGGAAACTGGACAGATGAAGCCTGGCCAAGCTGTTATTCTGTTTAGGGTTTTTTTTACATGTGTAAAAAGTACATAATTATGTATCTACATTGTTATGAATTTGCTTAATTCAAACAGAAATACATTGTATTTGCAACAGAAATATAGAACTGAAAAAACCTCATCAAATGTATTACTGTGGCTTAGCAAGTTATTCAATAAGAAGTCATCAGCTAATGTGCATTTTTCAGACTGTACTAATAGAAAATTACTTTACTTACCAGTAAGCTTTTTTTTTTTAAATATATTTAGTGATGTTTCTTATTTTACATGTACAGCACACCAAGAGATACAGACAGGTATTACAACTGATAAGTGACACTCTACTGAGCAAAATCTTATATTTAGATAGCATAATTAAAATTCACCATCTCAGAAAGAATGGAGGTTGTTATAAGCACAAGCATAGTGAAATTTTATTTGTTCTCTTTTCAGGGCAGTTTATACAGAAACATGGAGAATGTAAACATATCTATTTTGATTTTGCATAAGATACACGTCAATATTTTCAATTCTGTGAGATTTCTACTGAAGTTTCATGAGACCTTTGAAAGTCAAAGTATGTCTATGAACTAAAAAAACATAAACGAAAAAAGAAGAGACTTTCTACAAGTCCTCCAAATTTGGCTTTCCTACAATTTGACCATCTGTTTGTGCTGGACCTGGATTCCTCTGATACTGGCAATGGCCAGCGTTGTCTCAGGTGGTGAATGGAAGAGAAGAAATGGTAACATATGGTAGTAGGATGCTTAATCCAGCTGAGCAAAAAACCAAAATGTACTACATAAAAGCAATTACAGTTTATATTTTATGCACTGAAATTACAGAATGGCATTTTAAAGATTTTAGTAACTCACATTTTTTAAGAACGTAGCAAAAATTAGTTAAATGTCTTTAGGCTAAAAACAGATAAAAAATAATTTTTCAGCCTGAATTCTGAGTTAGGTGAGTAAGAAAATGTTTATATCATAGATTTAGGTGCTGAACTTACATCTAACAAAGAGCATAAAAATTTCCCTTGATAGTCAACAGACATACTTCAGAAAGGATGTTTAGAACTTGTAAATTAATTCATAGATGCCCACCTTTTGTGTTTTAAAATACTCTGCATATTCTTCAAAGCCAAAAACTAGAAAATTAATGTTAAGTATTCTTATCTTCTCAGAAGAAGATCCAGTTGTTTTTAAGTCTGTAATTTGAGGCTACCCACAGTTTTTGGGAAGAGGATTTTCAAGCAACTAAAATTCAGAGTTAGTAGTGAAATTGCAGAGAAGCAGTTTTACGTCCTATATCCTGTAAAACTGGCAAGTTCTTCATAGCAGTGAAGATCAAGAACATCTCTGTGATGAAGCTTTGTGTTTTTTCTACTCAAGATAAGTGATTTTCTTCGGATAAAATCTAAATTCGGATATGCCATCAGTCAAAACAAACCATATGCAGACAGGGCCATTTATTTTTGTATATTCTACAATCTAAATATTGTGCAGAGAATTTTCACACCTTGTAAAACAGTTAAAAAAAAAGAGAGAGAGAAAAAAAAAAGTAAAAGAAGTCATGGACAAAGAAAAGCAAAATCTAAACCTCCCCCTCCCTGCCCCCACATTAAAGCCAGGGATAAAAGGATAAAAGCTCTAACCAAGGTACAATCTCTTCTTCCCTGACAAACTCTGAAAAAGGCTAACCTGCTTAATGCATAAGTGCTGAAACTAACTCATAATTATGGTTTCCACTTAGTATATTTTCTATAATGTTCCATTTAGGTTTTCTGAGGAAATGGTCCTATGGATATAACAGATTCCAATACCTACAACATTTTGAGGGTAGGGTTTAAGACTCAATACAATGAAGTGAAATGACATTTAATTACTGATGTGCAGCCATTCAGTTCAGCTAATTATGATCCCTGGAGTTTAGTCATCATATGTAATTAACTTTTACTTTCATAAAAGCTTAATGTGCTGCAAAAACACCAATGGCTGTGAATGTTACACTTCAGGATTACTGACAGAATTCAAAATTAATTCTAAAAGACAATTTTTCTTACTAAGTGTTAACATAGCCATCTGCTCTAAAACAATGTAAATTTCTTTTAATAGGAGCATATCATTATCTGTGATTTCTTTTTTTTTTTTTTAAATTTCATGGTCACAGTAACTGCAGTATAAACAAGTAGGGGAATAATTGAACTCTGGACAAACAATCATAATCTATTCAAATAAAACCAGAAAAAAAGTGATGCATAATATTTGAAAGACCAGTTGAGTTTTCTTTTGGGTTTTGTTTTCCCTTAAAAAAAAAAAAAAACAAAAAAAACCCAACATTTAAAACCACTTATCAGAACTTAATTTTATCTGTATTTCTGGAATATTGTAGTAGTAATTATGAAATATAACGATCCATATGGATACTTACCAAAAACAATGATTTTGTGGAAAGCAGGTTTACTACTTCATGTATATTTAGTCAGGTTTTGCTCATCTTTTTTCACAGATAAGGACAAATAGATCAAAACTTTGAAGTAAAATCAGAGAAGAAATGCATCCAAAACTGTATTCCCATCAATGAGCTGTGCTTATCAAGACAATTACAACACAGTTAAATCTGTATGATACAATAGTGCAGTGGAGGCATGTACCATTCATCTCTGACTGAGGCAAGGCATCAAAGCAATGTCACAGTTTGGTGAAATTGTTTAACCAGGGTAAAATAATCCTTTACTCAGTTGATCTAGGTTACCTATTTACAGCACACTATTATATACACATCAAACAGGTTGATTCAGTATAACCCTTGAGGATCCAAAACATATTTGTGAGGGTTATTGCTCAACAATAAACTCATTTTAACAGTGTTGGTAGCAGTGGCACAACTCAAGCTCAGGCAGTGGAGGCAGCAGGCATTTGGTCACTAGGCCAACTCTGAAACCAGCTCAGCTCATCTTCAGCCAACGTGAGCTCAGGCCAGCCCTGCCACTACATTCTCAGGTCAGGAGTACATATCATTGTGTACAAAAAAATGGCAAAATCATTTTTACATAGCTACAATGCAGTATCTGTATTGCCTTGCTCTGTGAGGAACTGTAGAGTGACAGACGAGACTGGTCCTATCCAAAGTAAAAAACATATAAAGAAGGTTTTTATAAAAATAATATACTTTTATGAACCTTTTTATAAGCCATAGAAGAGCTTTTACAAATGCAAGAGAACACAAAGTAACTGTGCATCTATGATTTGGCCTGAAAACACTCAGTAAATGTTTTGTTTTTTCTCATGTTGCAAGACCTCTTGAGAGTTAAAGAGTTAGCAGCAATCATGGAGTTTTATTGCTGCCAACCACATGCACAGACAAGTTTCAAGGTGGGTTTTAGTGGCTAGGATGCTCTCATTTCAGACACAGGCAGATTTAACAAGTACAAATTTGAATTAAGTTTTTCTTTGCATTGATTATGGACTTTTGCTTCATTGGTCTGTGACAATCAATTACTGAATTCCAAATGCAGATACACAGGATATACAATAAAGCTGGTATATCTCATGTGAAATCAATTGTAATATTTCAAATAGTGTAGATGCTGGTACTTGCTTCAGCTCTTTGAAAATTATTTTTCTTATTTACTTATGTAAGTCCAATAACAAACTTTTTTAAATAGAGTAAAGTAGTTCAAGGACAGATGTACCTGAACCTCAGAGACTGTTAGTCTTCACTCCGTGGTCTAGGCAGACCAATGTTTCCCTGCTCTTCTGTGTTGCCTTATTCCTTCACTTCTTTTCAGAATTTATACACTTCCAGCAACTGGATGTGTTTCAGATAACTTTATCCCGAGTAGATTGATCTGCATTTTTCAAAATGTCATCCTCCTTTTTTTTTCTAAAGACAATTTAAACCATTCTTTCTTCGTACAACACCTCACCTTCATGAGCACATTTAATTCTTTCTCATCTTGAATTCTTTAGTAAATTAATAATTACTCCAAGATTCTGAAAGTCAGTATTAGTTTATTTGTTATGTTATTTTAGATTGATGGCTGTGGCTGCTAAGGGAAGTTTGTCATCTCATTGCAAAGCTGAGGTAACATTGGGGTCCACATCCATGTGAAAACTTCTGAACTCCTGAACCTAGTATTTGTGTGGTAGGCTTAATGCTCTTAGCTGTAGGCTTAAAACCTGAGTTTGTGAAAAATGGAAAAGGTGAGAAGGCTTTCAGATTGAGTGAGAAAAACAGGTTTCAGAAATAAAGCAAAGATTTTAGGTTCAGCTGCAGCTGCAAAAACCAGAAGGTAGAAGAAGATACAATTATCTAGACAGCAAGGACATCGAACAGGGGTTAGTGTTTCTAGGTTTGGCTCAGAGAAGTCTTGAAGCTGCAGAAAATATGCTTAGCAAGATAGTTAACTTTTAATCTTA
>VZTN01022722.1:168854-179024 GCA_013400515.1 Erpornis zantholeuca | reverse complement strand
TTTTACTAGGAAGAAAATTATGATTCAACAAAATGCAGATATTTACAATCTCTTAACAATAACTATCATCTTTTGCAGCACTGTGTTGTTACTCCTTGGCTTTCATGAGATTTGCCTACAAGGTGCAGCCAAGGAACTGGCTTCTTTTTGCATGCCACTTCACTAATGAAGTTGCACAACTTATTCAAGGAGGGCGACTGATCAAATACAGGCAAGTCACATTTTAAAATGGGGAAGTCATACACTGTGGGCTCCTGGAATACTCAGTTAGTGATTTTTAACTGTGGTGCAAAGCTTTGCATGGTTTCTGAACTTGTTTTAACTTCATTACCTTTTGCAAACCTGTTATCAAGCTTGTTGTCAATAGGCAGAATTTTTTACCTTGTACCTCCTTTGAACCTCTGAGGTCTGCACATAGAAAACGCAGGAAGCCCTTATGGTCATCACTGAGTGTAGATGAGGCCTTCAGCAGCTGCTGGCTTTTTTGGGGGTTGTTTAGTGCATTCTCATGTTTAGTCTGCGTGTGTCCATCTTGGTAACTAATTGCTGAGATGGAAACATCCATAAAACTGTGTGAAGGAGTTCTATGTGTGAAAGAGAAGTCACACAAAACCTATCAGAGCTGACCATTCTATACATGAGGTAGAGCCAACTGAGTGTGCTTGGGGAACAGACTGCAATCAGTCTCACACCCTCATTGTGTAGCAAGGAGTGCCGACACTGCCCCAAGCAATCCTGATGAGTCAGGATTATGGCTTTTCTCTCTTCTACTCCAAGAAATTACTGTGGAGCAATAGGAAGATGAAACCTACTGAATTATAAATTTAAAAAATGAGACTCTGCAGAACTGCAACTGGGCTTGTTGCTGCATAAATCACTGACCAATGTCCTTCATTCATAAAGTTCTAAAGTAAGTTCAGAGTTTTTTAGTAGCAATTGTAGTTCAGAGTGTAGTATTCACTCTTACAAAAGCTGTTTTTCTTTTGGCAGGCTGGAGAAACACAACTAAATATATAACTTGAAATAAGCCAGGGAATGTATTCATCCTGAATTACAACCAAGAAGACATGCCATCTACAGTTGCTGTGACAATTACTGTGGGGATGAAACAGAAACAACTATTATGAATATGACCCCACCAAGAATTCTTCTAATAATTTTTTTATCTTGCCTTTTAAAAGTACTATTCAGCAATGTAAACCATTACATTTAAAGTCTTGCTGCCTTACTGATCTTTAAGAACCACCCTTTTAATAAAAAGTTAGCCACCCAACTAACAAGCAATATTTGAAAACCAACTTTTTTATCTAACAATCCACAAAAAGTAGCCCATGATGGTTTGACAAAACTATGAACAGAGGTCAGTAAACAGAACTGTAGGTGGTATCATTGTTTATGTATTAACATATTCTTAAAAGCCATTTAAGTTGAGTGCATTCATTCCTATTCTATCTTTTTTTTTTTAACTTAAGCGGTGGCTTGCTGATCTACAAGAACAAATGTGTAGATAGGCAGCCTGGAAATGAGCAGCCATCCCTCTTCCCTCACTGCATGCCTTGTCTCAGTAAAGAGACTTCATTAACATCGATTTTTATGTTGCACATTATTTAAAGAAGGCTTGGACAAACAAAAGCATAGCACTGAATGAAGGAAGGCAGCAAAGTTTGATACTCTTCTTTAAGAAGTTCGAAGTGGATTTTATTTTTTTCCTACTGTTTGAGTTATTCTAGATGTATGTAATTCTTACACAGGAAAAATCTAAACTTGTTTGGAGTCTAAGATCTGAAAGACATAAAGTGCCTTTCAGTAGTTTTTGACTTCATTGTAAGAGTGGTTTTCCCACACAATCTGCCTGAAAGTTTCATTGCTGTAAAGATAAAATTGACAAAGAATGTGAGAATGTATGTTACAGATTTTTTTTTTTCAGTGCAGTGTTTTTGAACAATAAACATGTTGCAAATGGCAATAAAACTCTTGAACACTTGGAAAAATTTTGTTTTTCATACAGTAATAACAGACTCAAGTGAAATTTTATTATGGAGTGCCACTTTATTACTGTAACAGCATGAAGCAAAAACAGGCTGAAAAAATAAATGGTATGTATGGAATTTAGGTAAGTGTCCTCTGGATCCTAATGCCTAGAACTTCTTTCCCATAGCAGGAAAAAGAGTGTGTGGATACTTAAGACTGAGTAGTCCTGCTGTAATAGGCAGGGTTGAATTCTGAGCTCTCATTATGCAACTAAGTAAATATTCCATATTGTCTTCTAGCAATTAGAGCAAGTCTTAATTGACCATCTTCTGATTCTACTCTGTCAGCAACATTTTTTGATGGGCATACAAGAAAGATGCTAATAGGGCTAAAGCTGGTATTGACTGCTGCTCCTTGCTTTAGCAAAGTTGCTGCATGGAGCTGCCCCTTCAGTACTGCTGTCTTGTCACAAAAGAAGTCACTCCCCCTATCTACAGAAATAGAAGCACCATTAGACTTCTGTACAGATGAGTAGTGAGGCACAAGCAGATAAGGACAGCTGATTATCTTGGCACATTATAGTTTGTTTTATTACTTCTGGAGAGAAAAGCTTTAACTGAGTTTGAGCTTCATAGGTATGAAATGTGTTATGCTGCTTTTGGGTGAAGCATTACAGGCTCTACTCTCACCTGTTTTGATCACTGTTCATTAGCTCCTGATTGTCTTTGCTTCTCTACCCAGAGAATATCATTTGCAAGAGTTTCTCCTCTCATTTTCCTGGTAGCTGCACCATACTTTCTTCTATATTTCTTTCTACCTTTCTCCTTTCTTCCCCTTATCCATTTACTGTGACAAGGGTCAAATTCTTTCACACTGGACTAGAGCAAGAGTGAATTGCAGGTGGAAAGTGGGCTCTAACTTGCTTTGCTTAGATTTTAAACCAGTGATGCTTCCTGCAGCCCATACAGATTTAAAAAAGGGGGGGGCAGCAAAGCATTTTTCATGGGACTTGAAGGGACAGGGCTCTGTTTGGGATGGGAAATCCAGCCTGGGCTGGATTTCCACAGCCTATCAGTCTGCCTAGTGACAAAAATAGTTTATAGGGGCAGAGTGCCACCAAGTGGCTTGTAGCCCTTATCAGTCAAAGCATTATTTATCAAGCCACTTACATACTATTTCTTTGTTCAAAGGTGCTAGGAGCAAGGGGATTATTGGAATATTATTATAAGGAGTTATTGCAATAAATAATTGTATGGTTAGTCTGCACCCTCCTCCTCTGGCACAAAACACTGAAATACACTGGCATATGGCTGTTTTGAGATGGGGCTGCTTGGGATAATCCAGAAAGGGGAAAGGTAGCCTAAGGAAGACTGGAGATTCTTGAATTTGAATACTTTACTGGTGCTAATGGCTTCCTTTTTCTTCATTTCTTATTCCCCTCAGGTAGCACTGGATGAAAGAATGGGGCTATATGAGTTTCACTGATTAATTATAAGTTAGAGCTCAGTATTCACATTGGATTTTTAAGATTATAGGGGTTGTCTGTACTTGCCGTTATTCTGAAATACCTACTTGATTTTAATTTCACAGTTTGGTTCAATAACAGCTTTCATCTGTAGGCTGTGACAGGAGTCCATCTAGTGACAGGAGTCACTAGAAGCCTTTTCTGCTCTGCTCCCAGCCACTGTCCTGTGTGTACTGCTCCTGTTCCACCACAGTAGGACTGGGAGCTACATGGCCTTTCCTCTCTTGTTGCAGTGGTTACTGCTGTAGCAACAGCTGCTGTCTGCTTTCATGTCTTCAGACAGAAAAGAATTTCTCACCTTTCTGAGCAATTTCTCACCTTTCTTACCTGCTACACTGCGGTAAGGAATGCAACACCCTTAGGAATTCAAGGGGGGACAGAACCAGCTAAGCTCTCTGTCTGCCTTTCCCCTTTTCTCCCCAGTTTGAGCTGGACATGTCTTGACTCACTTTTTAAAGGGAAGACTTAAGACTATAACTATGGCATCAAAGTAGCTCACAGTCTCTTCTGCTATGGCAAGACTGGGTGTCCTTGATCTGGAAGCTTGATGGTTTATGATACAAATGTGGAAATCATTTGGTAGCATGGTAATTAATGGCTAGAAAGAAATAATCATAATTGTGTGGTAGGAAGAGAAGGAATTACTTGCAAGGATTTTTTAATGAGTATAGTAACACCTTCTGATAGTGAATTTTGTTCAATCTCACACAATTGTCTCATGCTTTATAATCATTTCAGCCAATGCTGCTATGTATGGGTGGCGTTTTTTTTTTTTTTTTTCTGGGGGTTTTGGGTTTTTTTTCTTTTTTTGTTTTGTTTGGGATTTTTTTTTTTTTTTTCTTCTAAGACTTCTATATAAAGTGAATGTTCCCTACTGTAAAACCAGCAGAAAAATCTCTTGGCCACAGTGCCACCACTACAGCCTCCCAGTTCTCAGAGAAAACCCACTCTTAGTAAAATGCAGTTCTCCATACAAAGCACAATGGTCTCATCTGAGCAAGGACAGCACAGCACAGAACTGGGGGGAGGGGGAAGTTTAGAGACAGAGAAAGCAGTAGAAAAAAAGGAGAGTTTTCTCCTTGGGTCCAAGACAGGTTTTAATATGGGAATAAAGTGCTTACAAAGCAGTCCTAGATTAGGACAGACCAGTTGTATAACTACTCCAGTGTTTCCCTGGGTTCTTGCATGAATGCTGATACAAACTGTATTATGCTCCAACTACTATGTAGAGCATCAAACTATCAGATGCATTTACTTCAACTGTGTGTTTCCAGTGTGCATGAATCTGTGTTACACTGCTACAGGTGCAGACACAGGTTATTTCTTTACATGCTGGTTATAAGAATGTGAAGGCAGTCAAGAAGAGCAGGAATAAAAAGATGAAATGGAGAAAAGTAATTAAAAAACCTATTAGAATGATATGTTCATATAACTTAGTCCAAAGCCCTTAATGAATACAGTCTTTTCATGTTTCTTCATGCTCAAGTGACAGACATTAAAATTAGCAGTAGACTATAAAGCAGTAATACAGGAAATATTCACAAGCACAGTTACCAGCTCTCTTTTTTCAGCCTGTGTTTCACAGAGTACATTGGTCCTGTCTGCATTTGGGGAAGAATAGTGCTCACTGCTTGGTGCAGTACATCTGCGGTTCAGCTTCTACAGAGCTTGAGTATTTCTGCTGCCAACTTACACAGAGGCTAAAAACCTTAATCTGGTTGAGCAACACATTGCTGCAAGTTTTACTATCTCTGTAAAGTCAAAAGGCAATTAGTCTGGTGTTTAAAATTAGGCAATTTCTTTATTAAATTAATTGTGGAGAAGTCTGTCTCTCCCCACCCAATCCCCTTCTGCTTTTGCAGATCTAATACCTACCAGTGCTTTGCATTTTGTCACTGTGGTAACCACTTAAAAACAACCAATGTCCATAGAATCAACTCAATAGCAGCCAGAAGGCAGAAATACCAGGTTTTTGGATAACCTGCTCTGAGTGTCATCAGTGAGGTCCTGCTCCTTCAAGATCATCTTGTCTTGTTTATCACATGGCCTAAGCCTGACCATGATATTCTTTTCTTTTTTTTCCCTGCTTTTCATCCTTTTCCCTTTCTTCCCACCTTCTTTAACTAGCAGGTTTCAAGTAGCTATGGCAACGAGGCTAGGAATTTTCCGCTTATTCGTTTCGTCTGAAATCTGGGTCATGTCTTTCTCATTAAGTGAAATTTGTATGGGAATAACTGGTCCAAACTCAGCCTTTGGTGCAAGAGAAGGCAATGTCATTTATGGCAGCACTTACATGGTGGCTGTAGTTTGGGATTTGTGTTAGAAAAATGTAAAGAAATAAAGTAAGCCACTTAAGATTTTGAAAGTATTTAATAATTTCGAAACCATTTAGTACATAGCTTACTCAGGGGAGAACCATTGCTGTAACTTGCTCAAAGTGATGTTGATTTATAGGCTGATGGGAATAATTTCATATCGCGTTTCTTTAACTAAAGGGATACCTTCTCAGAGTGATATCAAGTGATGTAAATGATACCAGTAGCCTCTTTCAAGAGGAGATGTGGTAGTGTGAAATTTTAAAGCAGTCTCCTGATGGGACAAGATATTAATCTCCTCTGATCTGTCACTGCACTGGATCTGAGATCACAGTTTAAGGACAGGAAGATCTCCAGATTTTAACTTGTTTCAGTGCCAAGGAAGTAACAGGATTCCCTCAAACATTCCAGTCTTACAGATTTGGATATTCCACATCTCCTTGCACCTAGGATGACTTAAAATCCCAAAACAATTGCTGTATTTGTATTGGAAGCCATGCAAAGCAACAATTACCAGGTATTTTTATACACACTTGATGCTATGGGTCACCTGGAAGCAAAGCACAAAGCCAGCAGTGTGATCAGTAACCTATCTATTGCTTTGTGTTTCTTATACTGTAACTTCAGTATGTAAACATCAGCATCAGCTCTCAGGGGGATTATTGTTAGTAACAGGAACAGCTTCAAAGATTTGGCAGGGTATCCAGTAGTGCACTGGTTTACCAAACATTTGCACTACCTGATCTGAGTGCATGATGTCAGACAGACATGAGCTCACAAGGCTGTTAGGTACTTCCTTGCATGTGTTGTTTTTGCCACAGTGAGACAATAAAGGCCATTCCCTTTCCCTCCAAAGTTTTGCAGTAGATCAGAGTGTTTCTGTGAATCACAAACACATCTGGCTACTACCACCGGGAAATAGCTCATCTGTAGCTGCTTTTTGTATGCCTCAGCTTTCTAAATCAGAGACCTGTGAGTGGGGTTACTTTGTGTCACTAGAGAAGTGATGGCTGGATCTGGAAAGGTTTGAGTCACAGCAGAAACAATTACCCTGAAGCTGGATGAAGCCACGACGTGGCCTATGACTTAGGCTGATCTGCAGGAGGGGTCAGACAAATCAGAAAAGATGGATTTCCTAAACTGAGGCATAAGCAAGGGGATAAATTTTTCAGCTTTTGCTTCCTTGTTCCTTGTTATTGGATCAGCACTACCTGTCACCGTCAGCAATGCAGGCTTGTGCAAAGATGTTTATAGCTGCATTTTCAGGAGCACAGGATCTCTTCAAAAGATGTGAAGGGCAGTCATTCCCCACTGTTAAGCTCCCTTCCCTTCAGAGGGCTTCAGAACTGCTGCTTTGTGTGATGTGAGATGTTTGCACCATGGAGCAGGGTTGAGGTGGGGTCTTATCAAGTGGAATAGGCAAGTCCCCAAAGCAGCTCTACATTTTCTGTTTTCTGCCATGCTCCCAGTAGGTCTCTGTAAGATCATTTGGTTAACATTCCTTATAACCCCAGACTTTAACCTTTCAGCAGTATTCATTCAAATATCCCATTTCCAAAGGTAAAAAATGCAAAGGTGGGGAGGGATACAGGTCATTAGAGCCCTACATGTGACCAGAGCAATCACAGAACAGTTATTTTTGCAGAATAAGTGTTTGCAGATTTACAGCTGTTAGAACTACAAGACTGAAGGGTACAGACACTACTCTATGTACATTTAAAGTATGCCACCAACTGCATCAAGAAGTTGACTGAATTCACACATTTTTCAGGAAGATGATATTACTTAGCAGATTTTCTAGTTACCTTCAAATTTAGATGCAGATACATGCAAACCAGTAAGGTCAAGAATCAATGAAACTTGTAAGCAAACCATACCATCCCTTATGAGCAGAGAAACTGAGGCTTGCAAATCCATAACACTGTCATCATAAAACCAAAAATTAGCTCCAGATGTAGTAGGTTTGTGATCTAAAGGCATAACGGTACTTTGTACCAACCATTTGGACTTGTGTTAGCAAAAGAATTTGAGCTTTTTAGAAAAGAAGAGTAATTTTTTGATCCTGCTGCTTATCAGCTGAAGTTAATCAGCACAGAAACACTGAACATCATAGGCCTTCCAAACTGCCTCTTTTTCATGGCAAGGTAATGACTGTCTCATGGTATTCCATGGTAGTACACAGAATTAAGAATTTCTGTTGAGCAGAGAAACTAGGAAAAATACATTTGTGGTGACTATGACAACCTTCTGCTCAAGAAAATAGCAGAGAAATAAAAAACACCCTTTGCCTCACTCAGGAGTGAAACAGCTGTGGGTTCCAGGCAGCCCAGGCAGCTGCAGGCAGGAAGAGGGGACAGCAGAAGGATGCAAGCTGGATGCCCCACACTGCCTGAGTGTGCACTGCTCTTCTCTGCTTTCTCCATGCACTTGTTCACGCAGAAAGAAAAAAGCAGCTTCAGCTTGCTCTCTGCCAGGTGCTTACCTGCCTGTACTCCCTGTACAACCAGAAAGCCACCAGTAATCCAAGGCACAGCCAACCATTCCTGCTTACAGACCAGAAGGCTAGACCCAGATTTAAATTGTCTACATCTATCCATATCTATCTATAAATTGGGAGCGGGAAAAAAAACCCAAAGAGAACTTTTCTTGGTTTTATATTTTGCTCTCATATGTACTTTGGAATTAAAATACTTTTGTAACAAATGAATTTGTTACAATGCTGGGGGCTACTTAGAGAGATGACTTGTGCACACTCAGACACACCCTCATATACCCTGTCCATTCTTTCTCTCATTTCTCCTCCCCTGCTAGCAGGATCATGGTTATGTTGTTCCCTTACACACTGTTCTCCCTGCTCAGGTCCTCACAAAGTATGGGCAATGCTGCCTGGCACAGGTGACATTTTGCTGTTGTTTGGTTACTTTCACACTGCTATGTCTGCAAGTCTTTCTCCCATTATTAATTTTAGCCTTGAGCTAAAGCTTCCTGAGATGCCAATGGCCTGTCATCAGGCTGGAAAGGTACAGTTTGTGTCCATGTGTTTTACCTAAAACCCAAGGCACATGGGAAACTTTCTAAGCGTGTGTGGGGAGAGGAGGAGGGTGGGAAGGGAAGGTTTCTGTCCTAAGGGCTGCACTGGGGGCTCTGCTGCCCTGGCTTTTCTCAAGTTTCATTCATGCAGCAGCAAGTTACACGGCCCTTATCACTCATCTTCCTCTCCTGCCCCAGCCCACGCTGCTGCCTGCTGTCACTTTGCAGGCACCTCGACCCTTTCCCCCAGCCAGCAGTCTCATTCATCTCCCTAAACAACCCAGGCCAGTGCTGAGGTGTTTGTCCAAGGGCCGGTGAAAGAGCAGAGGGCACAGAGAGTCAGCGTCTGAACAGAGCAGGACACGGAAGTCTTACATGGAATGACCAGGCTGGAACAGAGTGGATGCGGGATGGAGGATGGATGCTGGGAAGGAGCAGGCAAAACTAAGACACAGGGCCGCGTGCTGGCCTCCGCCACACCCCTTCCTCCAGGGGCAGGGGCTAACAGACCACACAGCGCCACACTGGAAGTCTCTGGAAAAGGGTTTCTATACCCCACCCATCCTAGCTGGAAAAACACCTGACTTGCTCACAGGTAGGTGCTGGACGCCTCAGGCACCCCAGTTCAGGGAGGGCCGAGGCTGTTCGCGCTGCGGTTCGCAGTGTGCCTGCCGGCTGGCACCGAGTAACCAAACGCTAGGCTCGCCTGCTCCGCGCCCGTGGAACAGCCGGGCCAAGCTGGACACCGCCGGCTGCTCGGAACCACACTGTGCTCCAGGGTCATCCTAGAGCACACGGCACAGGATTGCATCCAGACTGGAGGTTCTTGAAGACCTCCAATGAGGGAGACCACACAACCTCTCGGGACAATCTTCCAGTGCTGGATCACCCGCATAGTGAAGAACTTCTTGTATCCAGGTGGAACTTCCTGTGCATCAGCTGAAGAGCCAGGCTCTGCTCGGTGGTGCCAAGCAATAGGACCAGAGGCAAAGGGCAGAAACTGATACTCAGGAAGTTCCACCTGAACATGAGGTGCCCCAGCGTGTCCTAACGCGGTTTTAGCGGTGCCCGGGGCACCCACGGTGCTGTGTTCTGTGTTCATGGCGCTCATGAGAATCACGCTGCTGTGCGAAGACCGATACTGCGGGCGGCGATGAAGCCGGGGTCAGGCTGAAAAAGCCCTTCTTCCTCCCGGGTGTCTCCATCGAGGGCTGCACCGGGGCCCCGCTCGCCCACAGCGCGCACACGGCTGGGCGACAGCGGGTCCCACGGCAACGCTGCGGAGCGGATCCTGCCGGGAATGCGCAGGCGCGGCCCCGCCGCCGCCTC
>VZTN01022722.1:147663-161576 GCA_013400515.1 Erpornis zantholeuca | reverse complement strand
AGTTCTAAAATGTTTCTATTCCACCTCAGTGTGTATTTAGACTGCAAGTCCGAATGGGAGGAGAAAGGAGATGGTGAATATTAGTGCAGCTTTATGATATTTTATCTTATGTGCTGAGGTGTAGGATGTACAGTGGAGCATTCCAACAAAAGTGAAAGTGTTGTGAATAGAATATAAACAGTACAAATAAATATGTTCAGTTAATATAAACAAACATTGCCAAGTTGTAAAAATATCTAGAAATACAGTAAACCAAAACATTGTTTGCCAGTAGGTGGCAATAGAAGTGTGCTGGGTAGTGATAGCTGCAACTGAGAGCAGTGTGCTCTGCTAGTGTGTGTCAGAATTATGCTCTTCATAGTATGAAGTTGTATTTACAGACTATAAAATCTAAACAAATTGAATTAACTGATTGCAAACATACCAATAACCTGTCTTTTATAGGGAACAGCATTGCTATGGCTCCCAAAGGGCATCAAACTTTTTGCAGTGTTCTACACCCTGGGAAATATTGCTGCGCTAGCCAGGTATGATTTCTTAGTTAGTGTTATTAGAAAAGTACCCTCCTTTTCATCTGCACTCCATTTGCTTTTACTCTAGAATGCTGTCTATTTATGTTGTGTATAAATGACATTGTTTCATACTGAAATGCTGATTGAAAAGCTTGTTTGTTTTACAGTGTTGTTGTGTATCAGTTGTCTTACACGCCTGTATGTGGACACATCACAACTGCTATCTGAAGTATGAATAACAAATTGCTAGCTGAATGTTTTTTACTTTTACAGCTAAATCCTTCTGCCAGGTATGTAAGTACCTCAGCTTCAGGAGCAAACTGGTAGTCTTCCCACGGTGTGGATACTTTGTTACTTTGATGCTTGAAGGAGCTTTTTGCTTTTAGCAGAGAGCTCATCCTGTTTCCAAGAAAACTTTCAAAAAGGAAATGTTCAGGAAATCCTTGTTTTGACTGTAAGACTGAAGGCAGAATATTAAATTTGTTCATAGTGTATTTTTAAACTCTCTGATTCTTTGAAGTGTTCCACATAACAGTTAGCCCTAAAAGATTTGCAGAAGGGGCCCTCTTAAAATTGAAAAACTTCCTTTCACAGTTTGAAAGACACATAAGAAATAATGCAATGTCCATAAGGTATTTTCAGTTTCTGTTTGTCCTCCTTCTCTTATTATCTTAGTGTAGCTGAGGCAGGTCATGGGACTCAAATCCCATGGAGTCTGGTCTTGACTTTCATGGACTGTATGACTTTAGTCAAGTGACTTAATTCTTGAGTCAAAGCATTGTTAATCTATTAAAACTCAGGTAATGTGACCTTAACATTTGAGAAACAGGAAGGTGTACTGCTTCTCCTCGACAAATCTGTTAGGAGACAATAATTTCTATACTGACATTGTGTCTCAGTTGTAGAACTATTCCAACTCACACTAAAACAAGACAAAAACTTAATATTGGAGATAGGCAAAAACTTAGCTTTGCCTTTCTCTCCCTTATCTTACTCTTTATTCTTTGTTGTTGGTTTGGGGTGAGTTTTTTTTTTTTTTTGTGTTCTTTTTACCTGGTATTTTGAGTGTGTTTTCACTTCTTCAAATTAAATGAGCATTTTAGAAACTTAGTACTAATCAAGTCTAATTGAGTTAAAAGGAAAGTCTTTACGGACTATTATTTCTCTTAGGAGAATGCTTGAAAACTTAATCTGGACTCCAGCTAAAATTAGAAGAAAAAAGATGCCACTTTTTCCTTCAATAGTCCTTTTAGATATAAACAGGAAAGTGTGTTCTAAGAGCAGTAGGAGATGACAATGAAGTCCCAAATTGACAAGCAGATTTAAACTTTTCCAGGCTCATTTGCAATTCTGTATTTTAACCAAAAATGCAAACATTTAACTAGCCTGTTAATGCCCTCTATCTTATTTTTACTATCATTTTCTAACCATGAACATGAAAACAATGATACTTACTTGATTATTCTCAGGGATGATGAGTGTATCTTCTACAGCATTTGGTGCATCTAAAAGAATTATTTTGTTTAACTGGAGGATTTTTTCCTAGAATTTTTTTCCAGCCTTTCTTTCTGCTCCCTATGGAATCTCTTTTCATGTCTAGAGAAGCTCTTGTGGTGTCAGTCTTCTCAGTGCCAATCAGATTACAGGCAATGCATTTTGCTTTCTGTATTTTTCTGCCTATTTCATGTGGCCTTTTTACCACCATATTTTCTTCATCTCTATCCTTCCACTAATATTTTCTTCTAGTTTTTCATATCCCCTTTTTTTAGTCTTAATTTAATTTTATGGCCCAGCAGACAAGATGAAAAACACTGAGAAAAATTTAGTTTGGATTGCAGTGAATTTAAAACTTTTCTATTGGATTGTGAAAACTTTTTTTCCATTTAATATGGATATTTGAAGTCTGTCTATATAAGATTTAAAAATAGTGAAGGAGTGCAACTGTGCAAAGTTGCTGATAAGAGAACATTTGGATGTGGAAGATTGAGTTCTGTTTACTGCCTGGAATGTGGATTCCCATATTTCTTCTGTCTTCGAAGGTTTATGATTGGTTTCAGGAGGAAGCTTTATCAAACTCTTCCCTGCTTCATTTCATATAAAAATTAATGACTAGAAAAGAAGTTAAACTAGGTTTTCTGCTCTGTAGTAATAATTCTGTCAGTAATTCTGACCACCACAAGATTATAGGCATTTTAACTCTCTCATTAAATTGTTGTGTTTTCTACAAAGCAGAATGACAAGGAAGAGACTCATGTCAAATATTTGAAGCCAGAAAATTACTCCTGAGGTTGTGAAATCTTAGTTCAGATGGCATTTCTTTCCATAAGAAGGTACAGCATGTGGTGTTGCTGATGTTTTTCATTCTCCCTTCAAGTTAGCTACAGAGTAGAAAAAAGCAGGAGGATTAATACAAAGTACTAAACTTTTTGCTACCTTTTTGATTGCTGAGTTTGACTAAAAGAGATAAAGCTTCCCTGTAATCTTGATTGTAGCTACTTGCATTCTGCCTGGGTAAAAAAACTTATTGTTAAACAAAAATTTTCTACAGCAGGTTGGTCTTTGTAATCTTGACATTATTTTGGCAAGTCAGTTGTTATAACAGCTTCAACAAAAAATTCACTAGACTTCAACTTGATAACTCCCTGCTATACTTACAGCATAATGTTTTGTTTTGGTAACATAAAAACCTCTAACCACAATATTTGCTCCCATTATCTTTCCTCAAATCATGGATAGGATCTCATTTACTTCTGCAGCTGAGTTTTCTCACCTTTTTTTCTTTTTATGTATTATGGTGCTTGCCATCTTAAAAGAACAATCAAAGCATCTTTGACTACCCACCCATCTCTAAATTCATGTAGAGAGACTTATAGCCATTGTTCAATCTTCTTCCATTTTGTGTCTCTTAACATGATTTAAATTCAACTGTAACTGCACTGCTTTCTTAATTGTCTTTATTTATAAATGGCATTCAGCACCATTAAACAGGTTATTAATGGAATTTTTTTTTTCTTATTTGATGAAAGAATTCATGAAAACTGATTTGCTTCCTTGCTCTTCTGTTATTTCTTAAGTATATCCTTGTCACACTCTGTCCTCTCTTATCTCAACCAATATAAGTGTTGTATTTGGCTGTTACTTTTTTTTAACTATGGTAATATTTTGGAAAGAATTTCGTGACCAAGGGTGACTCATAAACTGTTTTCAGGGCTAAATTCATGGAGTATTTCACCTTCTGTTCTAGTGAATCTCTGTTGCTAAGCACTGAAGTATCTTTTTTTAAAGCCTTTGCATCTATCTATTGGAAAACTGGTTAATTACCTACTGTCTTTTAGAAAGAGTTATTTGAAAGTGATTTACAATTTGTTTTGGTTTTTTTCTCCTGTTAGTACATGTTTCCTGATGGGGCCACTGAAGCAACTGAAAACAATGTTTGATCCAAAACGATTAATAGCTACAATTGTGATGTTGGTAAGTATACTATCTTTGTTCCCTTTTATTTAAAAAAAATTTTTTCCATTAGCCTCAAAGCTAAATTCAATGCTTTTCTAAAGGGAGGTAATTTCTCATTCTGGCTCTTCCTTCTGCAGAGAAATGACTGTCAAGCTGTTTAGCTCTGTATGCCACAAAGAGTATCTAGCTCCTTTCTATGAATGTGTGTGTTTTTCTCATTTACAATTTTTTAATTAATCATTTGGAGTAAAATGTTCTTTACTAAGTATTTCTTAGTACATGCTAATACCAGGTCAATTATTCTTGATTTATTTTCTAAAATATTTTCTTCAAGAATAAGGCGAGAGACTTTTTAGCTACTGTGAAAAGTCAGTACTCATCAAGTGTAGCTTGACAGTTGATTGTTGGCTGCAGCTTGGTCTGTACAGCTCAGTGGTTCAGCATTTTAAAAGCAATGAGGAAAATTAATTTAATTCCTCAAAGTATGGGAGGCCACATGTTCAGCTTTGAGATTCTCCATTGTGACATCCCTGGCTCCTTTACTTCCATGACTATCATTCCTTCTTCCAGGAGGATGGAAAAAAAACCTCTCCAATATCAGAATTCCTATCCAAAGCTCTATATTAGGTAGTTAAAACAACTTTGTCCCCTTGCTCCTTCTCTGTTTTATACTTATCTCTCTTCTTCCTACTGATTTGCTTCAACTTTTATTTTTGAAATGTTGTCAGCTTTCCTATTCTCCCTATCATATAATTTGTTTTTCTAGTTGATTAGTGAGTAAGAAAGTCTTCATAAATTCTTTCTGGATGGCTGTCATATGGGGGTTGTATGTTCTTCCTCTCACACACCCACATTAAAAAAAGAAAAGGTTAGAATCTTATTTGAGAAGGTTATGTTTGCCATATCTTTTGGGGAAGTCGCTTGGTCATTGCTTGGACTCCAGGCAACCTCTTGTTCAAGAAGTTTGGTTTGTTTTGCTTGAGTGTTTGGGGACTTTTTTCTTCTGTCATTCTTTACAACTTATGCCAAGTTACAAGTCCTAGGAAGGGTATGTTTCATCAGGCCTAAAAATGTCCAAGAATATCTCCAGTTCTCCTAGAGTCTGTATTTGCTGAGCGTGAATTCTCCAGCACTCTGCAGCTGTGGGCTTTTTCCAGTGAAACTGAGAGCCTAAGCTAGACACCTAAAACAGCAGGCACAAAAATCATTTTGCTCTGATGAGCCTGTCATCCACCATGCTCAGACATGGCGACAAAGAAAGTAACTTGCTTTGAAGGCTGTAAAAACAAGACACATCAGGGAAATGGAAAGAGAACACAGAGAAAACATCACAGACCTACCTGTGCAGATAGGCTACCAACAAAGTTGGGAAAAGAGAGAATGAAGGGTTTCATCTAATGGTGAGCATGAACACTGGATGAGAAGTAAGGGTTTTAGTATGGAAATTTCAGTAAAACAGAGAAGAACTGGAAAATTAAAAATTTTGGAAACTTTGGATGAATTTGGCTGTTTTAGTCCCCATCCTAACACAAAGCTAGAATTGTAGGCAGTTCAGGAGACACAAACATGCTTGTAAAATTTCAAAAGAGTCTGTTATTTTTATCCCTTTCAATAAAACAACCAATTTCTTTTCAAGTGAAAATTAGTTTGTAGTTTTGTTCTGTTTTCTACTATGTGTAATGACAAATGGAGAAAGCCAGATAAGATTTAGTGGAAAAGTTCTAACTGATGGTTAAGCTTACACAAATGGTGTGATTATTTGGTGTAGTAAACCATATAATTCTAATGTTCCATCCAAAGTTTTAAAGTACCTTGAACAAAGCTTCCTGTGAGCTTTTTCACTGTACCTGAGCCAGCTGCTCCCCAGTGGGCTCTTCATTACTGTCAGAAGATGAAAAAGCACTGGCAGGTGAGGCATAGCCTGTATTTGCCAGGTACCATAATTGAGAATGGATGTTTTTAATAAAAGGTTGTTCCTAGCAATGCACACATCTTTCTTGTCAGAGACAGGTGTTCAAGACCATGTTCAAAATGATAGTATGTACTGGAATAAGAGAGTAGCAGTTACTAGACTTCTTGATTCCTTTAAATAAAGCTTTATCATCTAAGCCCACCTCTTAATAGAACCAACACATAAGGGTGCACACACCAGGTTATACTCCTCCTGGTTCCTGAAGTCAACTCCTGCCTCATCTTTCTTCCAAGACTTGTCCCAGCCCTTCTGGCCATGCATAACCTCATACTGTGCTTTGAAAAACACCACTTTATGTGGAGTTCATCATGTAGTCACTATGCAACAGCCTTTGGCTCTGCTTGTTTCATAAGTCAATTTTCAGGTCCTGATTGCCCATTGAAAACAGTTACTGTGCTTTATTTGTTGTGTATTTGAGTATTTTTTTTTTGTCTCTCCTCTCCCCAGCTTTGCCTAATATTGACTCTGTGTGCTGTATTCTGGGTAAGTGAGAATACTTTTTTCCTCTAAAAATCAATCTCACTTGCTTAGTGTATTAATTGTATTGTAGCTTTAAGATACAGTTCAGTTTTAGAGGAAAGGTGAGCTCGTGTATGTGGTGTTTTTGTTGTCGGCTGTGGTTGAGCTTAGGTGGAGCAATGAGCCTGCTGGTTGTAAAGCAAATGCACCTGCATGTGATGTAGATGAGAATGCAAAATCTAGAGCATCAGTCTGCAGACCTCTAGAATAAAAGCTAAGAAAAACAAGTTAAAATACTGTTTCAGTGATGCATACTCATGTCAGAAAATATCAGTGAGTGTGTAGTCATCTTTAGAAGCCATGGATTCAAAATATTAAGCCAGTCAAGACAACTGAAAAAAACCAAAAGTATTTTCAAGCATCTTGGTTGAAAACTATCTGTAGTTGCATTCCACAGAAGTAAATATGTCACTGGAATGAAGTTCTGTATTTGCATCAGTACAGTGATGTGAATGAGTGATAACACTGATGTTGTTAGGTGTTTTCAAAGCCAGATAAGGTTTTCATAGCATGATGCTAATGGAGTGATGGATAAAATGAATGGAGAGTTGTTGGGAAAGAAATAACAAATTAAGACAAGGAAATGCAGGCATTGTCAGTTAATTTTTGATTGAACAGGCTGTGCCAGTTGTTTACAGTATAGACTGGTGTGGTGCAAAATTAACTTTCAGTATTTGCTTTATTTTTACTTAGTGGAACAAAAAAGGCTTGGCGATGTTATTCTGCATATTGCAGTTCTTGGCAATGACCTGGTAAGATTCTTAAAATTCCTTTTAATTTCTTCTCCCTGCCCCTACACCCGCATGATTATAAACCTATATAGAGATGATTCACATGTAAGTGTGCCCAAATGCTAGCCTCAATCTGTTTCTCTCAGCTAGGTTGTGTAACTCCAGCAAAATCTGTATTCAATCGCCTTGCAAAAATGGTAATTTGAAGTATATTCTGCAATGTGTGAACTTATCTGAAGCCTTATGAAAGGAATATATATGCAAAAAAATTGTCAGGCTTTTTCTGTGTTGTAAAAGTAACAGTATAATCACCTCTTTTTTGAATTCTACCTAAATTTTCATTTTTGAAGTGAAAGAAACTAAAGAACGTTTTCATAAGAGTATGTCCTGCCCTGGGGATATACAGCAGCACTGAGTAAAGAGTGGGTGGATGTGTGAGGGTGAATTTAGTGCAGCAGGTGCGGTGATGACCATGAGTGTGCTCAGGGGCTGGGTTTGGCAGTGGGTGAGTGCAGTCAGGTGGATGCTTGCAAGGCTGGCAGAAGTTCTGGAAGTTACTGCTTTCTCCACAGGGATACATGCTTTGTGTCCTTGTCCCAGGTGAATTACTTGGTGCTAACTCTCAGGCAACTCAAGGTGACCACAGTTCTTGTTTGAACTTGCCCTGAATACACAGAGTCTGTACTGAACGTGGGTCTGAGGACAAGGAACCATTTGTTGAGGACAGGGACTGTTGTGCGTGGTGCTAGATAGAGGGAACACCACCTGCTCAGACTGTGCTCCGCGTGCTTGTGGCAGACAGTTAACATTTCTTAAGAGTCCCGGGGTCTGACCAGGCTGGGCATGAGAACAGAACACTGCCTGGAGGCTTGTGAGAAGGAAGTTTCAGAGAATAATAGAATTGTTGCATGTGTGTGACAACTGAGGAATATTATTCATACTACAGCATGTATCTGTATTTAGTTACATAAATAATATTATTAGATGTACGTTTGCATAGTAATTTAGATTGTCTTTTAAACTGGAAAAAGTTGTCTCTGTTGTCTTGATTTTTCCCAGAAATCTCTATTCCTTTTGGATTTGGCAATAGTAAGTCAGTTTTTTTTTAAGTTCATGCGCAATAGAAGTTATGAACTACATTAAAAAAAAAAAGATGAAAACCCAACCAAACAAGGAAAAAGTAAACTACCAAATCCTTGTCAATATGTTTAGTTATTGTCCAAATATGTCATCTTTTCTCAGGTAAGCATTAAATTGAATAGGTGACTTGTTTAAAACTTTGTTAGAAGAGGTTGCTTTTATTAATGATGGGCTAAAGTGAAATAATTTTTTTCTGGGAGAGACGTGAACACTCAGCAAAGATACTTTTTTTCTCTTTTTTTCAGGTATAGTCTGTCTTATATCCCTTTTGCAAGGTGAGTCTGCATAATAACTTCCATCTTAACAATGGTCAGTTACCTTTATGCTGGGGAGGGGGAAAAAGTACTTTACATGTGTGGAAAAACATAACATTCTCCCTTTTCTTTTAATTTTTAGAAAATGGCATAGCTGAACTTAAAAGTCATGCTTAATATAAGCTTTAAATAGAAGTACAATACATAGTAATTCTCTCTAATGAATTCCTCTCTAGTTTCCATCACTGAAAATTGAGGTTTTGTTTAAATTCTTCAGTGATTTAACAATACAGTGATGCAATAGTGACTTTCCTGGTACTAAAATTGAATGTAACTTATGGATCTGAAGTCTTAGCTAAAAGCAAACAAACATAGTAGCGGTTTCTCTTCCTATTTTTGAATTCCTCCATCATTTTTAGGAGAGGAATAGGCAATGCTTTGTCTTTATTTTCATGCTGGCAAGGTTCTCTCTTCTCTTCCATTCTTTTATGTACAAAAAGGGAATGAAAGCAGACCAAGCACATAGTGAAAACACATGCAAGTAATCAAATGTAAGAATCTGTTTTTTCAGTGATTCATGTTAAATGCAGTTTGGTCTTTCCAAAAGTGTTTTTTAAAAAAGCATTAAGCACTTCCGTATCATTTAATGAGGTTTCTGTCATAGAAGTGTGGGGAAAAGGAATACAAAGTATTGTCTATCTGTTTATCTGGTATTTTCCTGTAGCATCGCCAAAACATCTGTACTCTGTTTTTTTAAAACTTCAGATTTCATCTAGGAAGAATTTTTTTCAAAGATAGTAGTTGATAATTACAGTGAATGAAAGAACTGAACTCAGCCTTCAGGCTGTCATTTTACTATTTCTGACAACTCAGGCTAACCCAGTAAAAAGTAGTATTCTGAATTCTTGTGGCCATGAGAGTCTCAATAAGTTCATTCCTTTTTTTCCTCTTTTTTCTAATGGTCTGTTCTGTAGAGAAAGCAAGTTGAGCTTCTGGTGTCTCTGACTTTTTCTTCCCTACCAACAGTACTTCTAAGTTCTGGGCAGAAAAATGTTAGGTTATATGCATCAGTTAATTCATTTGGGTTTATTTATCTATTACATTTTATGAGCCAAAGAACTGAATTTTATATAGACTTCTTTTAGTAATACTGTAATTTCTTTAGGGATTACAGAGTTATTTGCTTACGTGGAGGGGTATCATAAACATGTTGTATAGGCTGCCTTTCTTATGGGAACAATGATCTCAACCATGCTAAGTGCCAGAGAATAGTATTATGTCATTTGTTTAAAAGGATGCATTTCTCTTGATTTCAAAAAATTACCACTCCTTGGTTTAACTCTATTCATGGTTTGCTCTTCAGGACAATTTATTTGTTCGTGGGTTTGTTGGGGTGGGGGTTGTTGGTTTCTGGTTGTTTTTTCTTTAATTAATGGTAGCTCTCCTGTTGGCCTGGCAACAGAAAGCCACGCCAAACCAGACCCAAATGAAAACAACAACAGATGCAACAAAACCATAACCTACCTAGCTAAGCGACTTTAAGGAGTAATGATAGTATGTTTCTTCATTTTCGAAACTGACTAGCAACAGAACACAAATTCCACTCCTCAGAAAATTGTTACTTTTCTGGGAAAAGGAAAAATAAAGGAGACTAAAGTGAGTTGTCTAAGTGCAACAGTCAGGAAACAGTTTATTGTTGACTGAAAAAGCAGAACCCTCCAGATCTTCCAAAGTTAAGGCTGAACCAGCTCCCTCCATCCAGCACTGTCAGCACACACTTTAAACCCTTCAGCCTGTGCTTTATTTCCTGCACTGTGATGGTGCAACTCCGATGTGCCTCGGAGTCCTGGCAGCTGTGCCTTGCTATGGGTTGGGACTCTCCTCAGCTGTGCCCTTGCTGGGCAGCCCTTGCAAAATGGGGCTCTGCCCTCTGCTCAGCTTCCCAGTGTGCCCCAGAGCAGTTCCCAACACTGTGTCTGCATTTCACCATGGGCTGCAATGCAAACAGCCTGGAAGAGCCTTGGTACAGACCAGGCTGGAGCCTTGGCTTTAGCTGCTTTGGTAGAGGCACTCATGCACAGATCCTGCATTTGATAAACTGTTGATATCTGTCTTTAGTTTCTGCCATATTTATGATTGTAAATAGGTAATGGTTTAGATATATAGAAACAAAATAACAAATAACTGACTTTTTTTTTCTTTTCTTTTTCAAAGGGATGCTGTGATTAAATGCTTCTCGTCCTGTCTAGGATAAATTAAAACCAGGAACCACTGTCTGCTTTAAAAGGCAACTTTTTCCTCTGTAAATTTTGCTCAGAAAACTCTACTTTTCCACTTCTGAAATACCCAGAAGCATCTTAGTATTTTCCTTGCCTTTTACACTTGGGAGATTAAATAATTTTTACTAGAAACAGTTTTTAACATAAATGTGGAGAATTATTTGAATTTACCCTGGGACTTCCAGTCTTTTTTTTTTTTTTTCTTTAAACAAAAAATTACATTAAAATGCTTTATGCAGGGTAGTCTTAACACTACTTTGTATCCAGTAACAGTTTATTCCCCAGTGGAGGCAAGTCACTAAGGTCTGGGTAGTATGCATAAAGGTTTCATTTACAGTTCTGTCTAGAATTTGCAATGTGCTGTTGAAGTTTGTATATTATCCATTGTATGCTTTTCCAAAGACAGAGTTTTATGAAGGTTGTAAAGATTTGGAAAGTGGTAATTAACTGCTCCTTTGAAATGTCTATACATGTGCTTTATGGAAAAAAACTTAATGAGAGTGTGAAAGGTATGTTTAAAACCTGTCAGATTTTATTAAAAAGTTGTATTTTAAATGATTTTTTTTAAAAAAAACCCAACTTTCATACCTAAATACTTTTTACTAAAAGAACTTATGGCTAATGTATAAATGAGACTTTTGAAATAAATTCATTTTAAAAGTGTCTAATACATTTTTATTTAGAAATCAGCTATAGAGGACTGAAAATTTCAGCAATACACTTGAATAAATATGAAAGCATAAAGAGGGAGATATGTATATGACTATATCCAAATTTGCTTAATAGATTTGCAGAAGTGACTTTAAAGGTTATTTGTTTTTAGTATTTAAGACAAACTGTTCACTCTGACTTAATCTGGTAGTAGATTGAAGTGAGGTACTCTAACACTTTGCCTGGCTTCAGTAAGAGGTTCTCATTTCTAAGTTTTTCAACTAAGAACTATCCAGTTATTCTTGAGCAAAGTTAAATCTTTAATGTTTAATAGTTGATATTACATTGCAGGAGGAGTTTTTTTGCACAGGATGGATGTGCTTAATTACATGTTCAAAACTGAGTTGGTGTGGATTTTTTTTTCTGTTAATCCACAAATATAGAAGAAGAAAGGGCTTTGAAGGACATGATCTGCAGTGTCAGGAAGGGGAAAATCCCAGTATTTTTAGTATTTGGGGTTCAGACTAAAAAGACAAATTGAGGTACAGTGCATTCCTATTATATCTCAGTGTGTTTTGCAAAACATAGCAACCACTTTTGGGGAAGCTGTGTACAGGGTGATTGCATTATTTTGCAGCTAGACTTCCAGCTTTTTTAAGCCACGCCTTTTAACTGATTAGTTACAATAAATTGCCCGGGAAGCTTCCTCCCTGCTGGTCACTGGGGTCCAGGTAGTCCTGGCCCCACAGCATGCTCTTGGGCTCCCTAGTGCTGTGTGATGTAGTGACAGCTGTTCCAGCTCTGCCCACAGCCCTTGGGTGCTGGGGCACCCTTGGGTGAATTTTTAGTTCCTTTTAGTTTTTAGCTTGCATTGAAGATGAAGTAGGATGTGCGTAGGAGGTGATGGGTGTCATTCTGGAAGTTACTGCCCCTTCCCTAGTTGCTGCTGCTGACCTTAGCTGGCCCCGCGGAGATCCCATCCCATCCCATCCCATCCCAGCTTCAGGGCCAGGCCTTTGTTTGCTCCTCTGCTGGTTTTGCCCATCACCCACCAGTTCTGGTGGTACACAATCACCTTCACTGTAGTCTTTAATTAGAATGGCATTGGTTATTCAAATTTTTAAAATTTATTTATCCACTACAGTAAATGATGAAGTTACCACTCATCTGTTAACACTTAGGTCACCAGGAGAGAATGGTTTCAAGAACCAAAATTTCCATGTACTGGTATGCTTTTATATGTGCTTTGGTCTGTTAGTTACACCATGTGCCTTCTTATTTTTTTTTTTTTGCTCGTGAACGTTTAAGGATTTACTTCCTCCATCTGCATACAGAGCACACACTCTGTTGTTTTGTCTGTATCTTTTGCTGCTTCACATCCTGTCTTTGTTTACTGTGTCTGAGTATTCCAAGAGCTCACAGTTGGGGAATCTTCACAGTATTATAATACCGATTATGATAGTGTGGAACCATAGGTGTGAGGATCTTTGACCCTGTGGATTGCATACATGCTACCCATGATAAGGTTTTGGTGGCCTAGTTAAAACAGAACTTTGAAGTAAATCCTGTAGGAATTATATGCCGTGACTTCTAAGGTTAAATTTTGGAGTGGAGATAATAATCTTGCATCCATCAGAAATACATATTTACTTATTACTGCTCCATGAAACCTCTCCAAACCTCTGTTGGCTAGGGTACTTTTAAAGGTAGAAAATTGCTGCCTTGTACTTCACAAAAAACCAAACCAAACCCCAACAAACAAAACAGGAAAAACCCACCGCGGGGATATACTTTACCTCTGTCACAGAAGGCATTGAGACTAGAAAGAAGGGTCTCTGGATTACACTCTTCATTACCAAGCTAGTTAGCACTTCTCCACAAAGTCTGAATCGGCCGTAGGTCTGAGTGTTTCTGTCTCTTATCCTGCGCTTATTCACGATACTTCAAGTAATCAAGGAGCTCAAAGTCTCATTCATGTTTTTAAGAGGGCAAGAGAGTTTAACATTATTTTAAAATGCCTTTTCACGCTTGGACGCTTGAGGACTTAGGGAGGAATTGTTTGCCCTCGGGGCGTGAGCCCCGCCATACCCTTCTTTACTTCGGCTCTGCTGTGGGGCGGGCGGGAGAGGACCGGGATAAGGCGCCGGAGTAGCGCCGCATCGAGCCCGAGCAGTGCGGCTCGTGCGGGAGGGCAGCCAGTGCCGGCACGACCCCCGTCCCCGCCCGCACGCCCACCCCGCGCGGGGAAAGGGTGTTCCCGGGGCGGGCGAAGGGCGGGAAGGGGGACGGGTTATCGAGTGGGAAAATCGGCGGCCGTCTGCGCAGAGCGAGCTCGCATTCCGCGCCGGCGGCTGGGGCTTCTCGTCCGCCTCTCGCCATGGGGCTGCAGCCCCGGCGCGCCG
>VZTN01022722.1:100256-146916 GCA_013400515.1 Erpornis zantholeuca | reverse complement strand
AGGGACAAAGGAGCGGCGCCGGCCTCCGCCCGCCGGTGCCCGGGTGCTGGGAGGGAGGGCACCGGCTGTGGGCGTCCTGCCTCCACCCTCGCGGTTTTTTTAAAGATTTCTGACTACTTTATAAAATGTGCGTAATGGTTTTGTATATTTGTACATAAAAGTTCATTTTTATTTATTTGAATAAAGGACTCTTGTGTTGCGGTAGCCTTTGCGCCTTGGTAGCTTCGCGTTGGGCTGTCCCAGCCTGGCGGTATCCCTGGCTCGGTGTCCACAAGGTAAGGATGGCGGGCTGGTCACCGTGCGGAGAGTCTGTGCCGCTCACACGTTTGCTCCTCGGTACACTCGCCTACATCTCGGCTCCGGGGAGAGCGTAGAGGCGCGGATACGGCGAGGCGGCGGAGGCAGGGTACCGGGCAGGCGGGGGCGAGCCCGACGCTGCCGAGGCAGATGGCAGCAGTGCCGGCCACCGCGCCAGCGGGGAGCAGCCCTCCCGGGAAGAGACAGGGACAACGGGAGGAGGATGGGGCAGTGCGGGCGGCCGCGGCGTGGGCAGAGGTTTCTCCGGTCCCCTGCGCCGGGGAACGGGGGAGGAGCGGCCAGGCAGTTCTTCAGATACATCCGACCATTCGAGCTGCTGCCAATGGACGAGGTGGAATAGGAAGGAAGGAAGGAGCGAGCACAGAGCAGCATCCTTTGTCAGCGTCTCCCGACATCCCATCCCCGGGGCCCGCTGCCGCCTTCCCCGCTCCGGGCTATGGCCATGCCTGGTGCTCCTCTGTGTGTTGGGAGAGGCGCGGAGGGGGCAGGAGGGGCCAGCTGTACAAAAATTACGGACGGAAAGGGAAGGGTAGGTCTTTATCAGGCTTAGTGTCTCGGCCACCTACTGTTGCTCTTGTGTTGTTGTTATCCAGCTTCTCGAACAACAGTCAGACCTAAGCATTTACTGTGATTCTCTAAGTGTTTTGCAAATCAATGTTTGAACATGTTCAGTTGAATTTACTTGGTGGAGTAAAAGTTTAGTGCCACAAATTGGGTATTATAAATTTCACTAAGAAGTCAGTTGTTTACACAAAATGATGTCTGTGCTGACTATTCCATTACATCATGTGAGATAAATCTTTCTGTATATTAATTGCAGGTTTTAGCAGTGTGCTGCATTTTGTTTTGCTCCATGTTTGTACAAGAATTTTTTTCATTTTTTTTCACCTGAAACTTAAATAATGAGAGGAGAGATGGTTTGAGAAAATATTTATTTATTAAATGCATCGATACTGCCATTGAAAAAAAAAAGAACCGATATAAGGCAATTGTGAAATGGCAATGCTCAAAGGCCAGAGACAAAGGCATAAGGCACAAAAATTTGTGGAGACTGAATAGAAATTCTATTTCATTTAAGCAAATGTAGTGTCATTTGTAGTGATAGCTATGAAACACAAGCGTTTTCATATAATTTTATCTGAGTTTGCATGTAGTTCTGTCATATTACCAGTTTTCATTGACATCTTCAAGCAAATCTGCCTCAACAATTGCAGATTTCCTGCCAAATTTAATATATGCAGGATTGATGTCAGACCCACTTTTTGTTGTTGTTTTTCCATTCTTCTAACAATGATGGAAATTATAGTATTGGAGCTGTTAGCTGAGTTTTCCTTTTGTATCTCTTTTGGGAATGTGAGTTCCTTTAAGGAGCATTGTTCCTTAAACTGCTCCATGGTTTCATATTAACTATGATCAGTATCTCCAGTTGCAATGAAAAAGTGATTCACTCCTTAGGGGCTGAAGTATGTTAAAGCTTACTTGTGAGGCTGAAAGCTGCTTTGTTCAGAGTCTGAAGTGTGGCAAAAAATTCAATAACTTTGAATGCACAGCTGCAGCAAATGCAGTGTGAACTGGGGGTAAGAGGGGCTGGAATTGAAGGGCTGCCAACTCTGGAAAAGAAGAAATCTGCTCCTAGAATGAAGAATTTGAGAACTGGGGAATTGCCTGTGTAGATTATATTTACTTATTTGTTTGTTTATTTATTTCCCCTAAAGAATTTATTTAAACAGAGCTGATCATGCAGCTAAGATCTTTTATGTTAGGCAAGTCATTGTACATGGTAACTGGAAGTGGTCCTGAGATGGGCTCATCCTAAAATGAGGTTATGCAGTCCTGATTTCGGGCTGGATGCTAAGAGCCACTGGACTCTCTGGAGTCATATAACTACCGTCTGCTTGTAATAGTATCTCCTTCACTAAATGGTAACATCAAGATTTATTGCTTTCGGTATTGTCACCTTTCTGCTCTCTTTGAATGAGAAATTATGCCTTCAGTGTTCTGAATACTTTCAGCTGAAATGCCCAGAATTCTTACAAGTGGCACAAGAATAGACAGAGGAGGTTCCTTCCTACAAACCAGCAGTAACTTCTGTTCCTTTTCATGTTGCTTACCTCTCAGTATTTTTTCAGTTTAAAAGAAAACTCTTGCATTCTAGTACCTAAAAACTGTAGCTAAATATAACATAACATAACTGCTTATTTCATTCATATGTGTTATAATAGACAATTGAGCCCAGTAGCAGGTTTCAAAAAAATGCCTGTGGAAATTCAGAAAGTGGTGAAAACCCTCAAATAAGTCATTGCATTTGTCTTAGTGCAGAATAGAATAGCTACTGCTGTCTAAGATCCATTATTCAATTCTATGTCATTAGGCATAATATAATGAACTAATCACTCTTCCTTTCCTTAATGCGAGAGCAAAAGCCTTATGAAATGTTGAGAACCAAAACTTTTTATCCCACTGATCTCCAGTCAGCCTGAGCCTTCCTCCATCTCACACACATGGGTTTAGGGCAGGTTGTGGTCGGCATGACTGGAAAATTCAAGTGGGATGCTGTAAAACAGCATCTTTTCTGTTTCTCTGCTGTTCTGTGCTCAGTCAAGGTAAGAGAGTTTTCCCTGGACAGATAAGGCCACTGCCAGGTCCCCACAGTTCTCAGCCTGTGGAGCTGCACCCCAGTGTAAGTATGGACGTAAGTCAGGACATTTCTAGTTCTGTACTGGTGAACAGATCAGGTGTCTTGAGGAACACTTTTCTGGTTGCATTTTTCTGATTTTGCCATAAGAACCAATAAGTAGCCTGGAAGTCACTAATTTGCTTTTTACAGTATATTAGCCATCTTCAAAATGCCTCAATCTCATCCTCCCACTCATAACCCTTTTAGCTGTTGAGAGTTAGGAGCAGCTGGTGCCGTGAATGCTTAAAATAATCAATAATTCCTTTGGGGTAGGTAGATAGCTTCTTCCTCCAAACATGGCAGCATGATTTACAGTGCAAAAAAACCCCCAAGCAACACATATTCTGTGTATTATTTTTTAGTCTACCTAATAAATACTATTGCCTTCCTGCTGCTCCTGAGCAAGGTTGAGAGGCCAGACACAGGTGAAGCCTGTGCTTTTCTTACTGAACAACCTCAGCCCTGTGCATCACTGAGTTTGCTCTTGGGTTCTAGCCCAACTCTCGACTTTCTCTCTCCACTGACACAGTTAGTACCATTTTTTAATTTCAAAGCTGAGGGGAGAGCATGTTGTTGCCCAGCTTTTATCTTATTTTGTGATCTTCCTCACCAAAATGCCTTTAAAGCCCTGACAAACAGTATTCCCTGAGCTGTTGTCAAAAGTCTCCACCCTCTCACACCCTTCCCAGCTGTGCCTAAGGGATCTGACACACAGCTGGGTGAGTGCATCAGTTTGGGGGCCACTGTCCTGAGAGGACTAGTGGGGTAGCTCCTGTCTTGACCACAACTGCCCTTACAGTTGGGGGAGGCCTTTCTTTGGTTTTGTGGGTTGTTTTTATGAGGTAAAGGCACATTCTGTTTTCTCTCTTAATCAAAGCCTCTTCCCATTGGTGGTTTTGTGAAGAGAGGAGGAGATTTTTGAGGAGGTTTGGCTTTGGCACTTGCTGGAAGAGAAGTCACCGTTTTGCAGTGACCAGATGTGGCAGTGTGCGAGCTCCCAGCTGACACAGCTGCAAGGGGGGGAGCCCAAAGCAGTGCCAAGTCACTCCTGTGACCAAAGGTACTGCAGTTCACTTCTTGGCCTCCGAGAAAGATAGATATGAATGTTTCTTTTCCTTTCCCAGGGAGGAAGACCTCCAGCAATAGTTTCTGGAAATAGTGGTGGTGATTTGTTTTTCATAGGTGCTCTTGCTTCTTCTGAGAGCATGGGGAAAGTGCTGCGAGCCTCACTGAATGAATGCCTGCAGCTGATGGGCCCCAGCCTGGATCTCACCCAGCTGCAGCACCAAGCCAGCAAAGGGTTGTGGTGTGAGTTAGGAGCCACTTCCAGAGAAAGCAGCTGTTCCCAGTGGTAACAGTAAGTTGAGTGTATAGATGATGCAATGAAGTCTTTCAGCCCCTTTTAATTTTATTGAAAGAGCTGTTACAGGTTATGTTTGAAGGACAGTATTTTAAAGCAATTTTTTCCCTTCTTTGCAACATAATGAGGGATTGAGAATTCTGGAATGGCTTAAAGATTTCTTGGTTTGTTTTTATTTTTTAAAAAGTTGAAGATATCAAAAATATGCAGTCTGTGTTTTGCAGTCAGCTGTCTTGAATTAATGACCCTCCTGGTTTCAGTTGAGATAAAGTTATTTTCTTCTCAGTACACTGCTGTGTTTTGATTCACATGAGAATAATGCTGATAACACACTGAAAGCTTTTGGTTTTTGCTAAGTTGTGCTCATCCTAAGTCAAGAATGTTTTCTTGTGTCTCATGTTCTGCCAGTGAGGAGGTACAAAAAAAGGAAAATTGGGAAGGATCATTGCTGGGACAGGTGACCCAAACTGGCCAAAGGGATGTTTTCATACCCTAGAACATCATGCCCAGTACATAACCCAGGGGAGTTACCCAGAAGGGGAGTCAATCTGGGTTTGGGGATGGAGTCTGGCTTCAGTCAGGGGGTGTGAGCAATTGGGTTGTGCATCACTTGTTTGGTTTCTTTTGTTTTTATTATCATTATTACTATATTTTACTTTTTTTTAGTTATTTAACTCTTCTTATATCAACCTACAAGTTCTACTGTTGATTGTCCTCCCCATTCCACTGATGGGGGCAGGGAGGGTGGTGAGTGAGTGGCTGCTGTGGTGTTTAATTGCCAGCTGCACGACAGTGACATTAGGTCATTCTTATTGTGAGGGCTCATATTTTGGATGGAAGTGTCAGGTGTAATAAAAACGCTAAGATTTCTACACCCCAAATTCGTTTTGCTTTTTGGTTAAATGAACTGTTCAGCGAGGGTCAACTGTTCAGTCCTCAGCACTCTGACTAAAAAGAATGTAATGCTTCCATTATCTTTCCTGTCACTATCGCACTTCAGCTGGTAGAAGCTGAGATTTGAATGAAAAGAAAAAAAGAGGTTCCTAATTAACATTAAAATAAGTTAGCACCGAAGCTATTACCTTCTTAGCAATTAGCACAGGAGAGACCGAAATGTAGTAAATTCTGGTATTCCAATTTTTTTTTTTTTTTAGCGTTCTCTTGGCTGCCAGAGTTCCGCCCGCCAGCATGGTCCCAACAGCCGGGCAGGTGCGTCACGCAGTGAGGGGCTGGGAAATGAATCACAGCCTTTGCTTTGCCAGGCAGTTTTCAGAATAGCAAAACCCGAGTGGGAACAGCACTAGGCGACCAAACTTTAAATGCCTTAAATTAAAACTAACAGAGGCTGTTTAGGACTAGGACAGAAATAGGAGCAAATAAATGCAAAATTCTGCAGAAAAGGCTCTCGGTGCGTGAAGCACCTGAGAGCAGTTATCAAGGGGAAAGCTGGTGGCCAGGGGAGCTCCGGGACGGGGATGTCCCACGGCGGGACTGTGCCGCTCCCCTGGGAGCAGGAACCCCGCGAACCTCCCGGGGCTGCCGCCGGGGACCGAGCGGGGCCGCTCCGCTCCGGGGCCGCATCTCCCGCTCCCCCTGCTGCCACCCCGCCCGGAAACAGGGAAAAGTCCTCAGTGAGAACCTGTAGCTTTACTTTTCTCTCCCGATTTTTTGTGAATCATGTTTGTTTGTTTGTTTGAACACAATCCATGGAGAAATTATGGCTATGTTCTTTGAAAGTGTTTTATTTGCCTAGTGCCTAGAATGTGAAGATCTTAACGGAGCGCCGGCCATTTTAATAGATGCTCGTATAATACAGTTCTCCCTGTGTTTTTCTCCTGCAGCAACCACTATTATAATTTCTCATATAGCTCCTGAGAGTGAGCTAAACCTCTCACCCCCATCCCTGAAGAGCAAAGTTTCAAAGCAAACAGAAAAAAAGCTAACAGTTAAACAAATGCTTTTGTGAGGCTGTTGTATGGAGCTATGTTTCACTGGGGTTTATTCTTTCACCACCATGTGAAGTGCTGAACAAATCTTGAGAGTGAATTTAAAACCTCTAGCGAAGTGGTCTGTCTTACACGTCCACGTGCCTTCCCTCTACCAGTTTGCAATGCCCGAAATCTCTTCGTGGGACAGGCACAAGCACTCTGCACAACCATCATTAAAAAGGAATGCTGATGCCCTGGTGCCAAGTACTTGTTATGAGGATTGTTATGTTTGTACTGCTCACTGTATTCAACCATGTGGTCTATGGAGAATGGATGTTTTTCCATTCACAGTAGTCACTGAGCTTCTTTGGCTTCGAGGAAAATGTGTGTAGACTTCACACAAGTCATTTTAGGGTAGAAATAATTTCGCTTGGCAGTTGTATCTGAAGGATAATGCACAAGATATCATTAGCAAGCGATTCCTTTAAATTGCAACTAAATGGAAAATATTAATCTATTGTATTCAATCTCACGACTTCTAATTTCTTCCCAGTGAGGCTACAAAAAGATTTTGTCAAAATGGGAAATAGTCTGACCTAGATACTCTTAATGATCACCATGATAGCTTTAATTTAAACTGGCAAAATTGCAGGGGGCAATTACTGTGGAACAGAAAATATTGAATTGGTATTGATGCTTACAATGCCTTTTGGATTGGTTTTTGGTTCCTGGCATGTTGGGAAAGTTTACTGTGCAAGATATGTTATTCACATTCCTATTGGTAACCTCGTTATGGGTCATACTCCAGCTTACTGCTGGAGTGTCTTCTTGTTTCTTTTTCTGGAGTTCTGATGGAATTTGTGCCGCTATATTGCTTTTCTCAGCTGCCTGTGGATTATTTGGAATATGCAGGTTATGTCTAAGAGCTTAATGAAATGAAAGAAGAACCAATGGCCCATAGGCTTAAATGTGGTTATCGGGAATCTCTGCCTCCCATGGGAAGGTGTTTTGAAAATGCTGAAACCAAAGGAACATGCATTGAGAATGTGTAGCTGTCAAAACTGTAGATTGGGCCAAAGGAGGAATAAAAATGGGTTGTCTACGGCAGTACTTAAGTAGAACCATGGACTACAAAAAGTTATTTGCTAAATGGTGCCCTCATCGGAATGAGCAACTGGAGTATATCACGTTAGAAACCCTAAACATACATTTCTTGAGTTTGAAGAGCTGATTTTTTAGGGGAAAATAGATCCATGATTATTTTTAATTTTTTGATGAATCTGAAAATAAATTTGAAGGTAATAGCTGTATCTCTAACCTCTGGCAGATGAATACAGATTGTAAGCAGAAAAAAAGGAGCTCAGCAAACTCCTTGTAGTCCCCCTGTGCCACCACTCTCAGCTGTGGCAGAACTCCTGCCTTGGCTCAGCTGACTGAGCTTCTTAGCATGCCTGCTTCCCAAACCATCACATCCCTTGAGCTGGAAACCTTTCCTCATCTGGTTTGCTTTGACTGAAACAACCAGGGAGAGCTTCCACGAGGGGTGGAGTCAATAGATGCAAATGAGGTGTTTTGCTATAAATCTTGAGGGGGGTTAGAGCGGAGGGCTTAAACCACTGCTGGTTAGAAGCAAATGAATGGAGATGAGGTGGTGTTAATAGTCATGCAGGAGCCTGTTTCTGTTACCTCTTGGATGGTGTCACATGAAAAATGGGATTTCATTGCAGCTGACACAGACAAATGTGTCTACCTTGACTGGTTTAGTAGTTTTCAGGGGAAACAGCAATTTGTGTGAATGATCCTTGTTCTCAGCGTTGCCTGGGTGCAGCTCAAGAGCAAAGGGGTTCAGCTTTGCTTGAGAAACAAGCAGAGTGGGTCACTAAGGCTTTTTAATTTTTTTTTTTCATGAAAGAAAGAAAACATTTTGTTTGCAAGAGCATATCAGAGGGTCTTCGGCATTTATATCTCATTCATAGACCTGTAATTTATCCTTAGTTAATATAACAACAAAGTTAATAAAATAACCTTTGTTTTGATTCTCTGAATGGTTTGCCATCCCTCTTTGTGGCTGTTTTGTTCAAAAATAAAGGAGGGGAGGGGGGAAGTGAGTATATTCTAGGTACAAAGGGAGAAGATAAAAGCATCAGTCTGTTTCTGTAGCTCCTATGTAATATTGCCATAGTAACGAGGAGCTGACTGTGGCTGTTCATCACTGAATCCTGAGGTAAACCAGACACTCCTCTTATTCAAAGGAATATTAGTAAAATACCGATTTTTAAGGTGTCAATAAAGAATTAGGAAAAAATTGTCTGCCTTACATAGCACCTCTGTAAGCTAATAATAAAGTGCCACTTTGAAAGAAGACAGGGCAATTAAAGCATTTAGCAAACATCTATAATGCTGTAAATGAGAGCATTTTATCTTCCACACAAAGCCATGCTGAGGTGTGATGTGCAGTCACAGATGATATATTTTGACATCAAATGTGCATGAGAGGAGCAGCTCTCTTTTCTGTTCTGCCTAATACATTTCTGGCATGGCAGTTGGCTGTGGCTATTGCCAAATATTTGTACTGCAGCATTGGCTGGCCATGCTCTAACCCAGATTAAAGTATAAGTGGGTAAAGTATTTTATAGGCAACAACTGCATGTTGTCTTCTAGACCCTGGTGCTATTTTTTAGCCATTAAGCCACTTCAAGAGGGGATTAAATTCTGTTGCAGGTGTGTGCATCAGGTAAATATCTATATTTTTAAAAGTTTCAGTGAAAGAGGAACAGTTCAATTGCTCTTGGGAAAAACTTGGGAAGGATAGTGTGCACTGGTTTCAGTGCACAATTACTAACATAACTTATGGTTACTATTGTAACTTCTCTGTGCTTTACAGCAAGAATTTGACATTTAAATTGGTGCATTTCTGTGTCCAAGCAGCCTTTTTTACTAAGTCTTCTATATTTGATCAAATGATAGATTAAACAGGATGTTTCTTTGTTACTCTGCACACACTTTCAAAGGTCTTATTAAATTGAAAGTTGCTGGTGCTAGTTTTCTTTTCTGAAGGCTTTTTCAGTCTGAAGCATGTATAAAATAAGGGCTTGAAACATAGAGCAGAACATTGCTAGCAGCCATGGCTGCCTTCTGGGATCAGGAGGTCAGAAGTGGCTGCAGGAACAGATTTTCCTCCACAAGTGTTCTCTGCCAGACTCTCATGCCTCTGGTCGGGGTTACAATGAGGACAAGAGCTCGAGGCAACAGCTCTAGGGAAAGTGATCTGTGCTCAGATGCCTGGGAAAATGATACAGGTTCAGGTCAGAGCCAGGCTGAAAGGATAGAAAGATTCAGCCAGGAGGAGTGATAGCTGGAGGCTGTCACCGTTGGAGCTTGCAGAAGAGGAGACTGAGCTGAGAATGCTGGCAAATCCCTGTGAAATGCCAAAGTAAATGGATGTCCCAACTCCTCCCATGATTGACTCAGGTAGGAGGTGACAAAGTGGCTCCACAAACAGAGCCACTTTATTCACTCACTTCTGTGTTGGCAGAAGGAAGGCTGGCATTCACTTTTTCCTCCTTGAAAAAAGCACCTGAGATTGTCACACACACCCCTGCACACTGAGGCTGTGGGGCCAAGCACACTGAAGTTAGGTGTGAAGTAGTTCATCCACCATCCCCTTTATTTGTGTCCTCAAAAGCCTTTTCAAAAGTGATTTCAACATCACTTACTGCTTAGGCTTTGCTCTTCCTGGTGCAGCCTTGTTGTGTTTCTAGGAGTTTGTTATGCCTTACCATGATGGGTTTTACGACAGCTCCCTGCACTGGCCACAGGGAAATGCCAGAACCTGCCTAATTATGCAGCCTGTTGGGCTGCACGTTGACATGTTCTAGTTGATGACCATGTTGCCTGGAAAAAGGCTGCCAAACCCAAGCTTTCACCTCCTGAGCATACTAATGGGGTCTTGCTTGTGTTTCATCTGCCAGGGAGCCTCTGTGTGGGAAGGGAGCAAATAAAGATTGTGAACTTGGTTTCTTTCCGCAGTTTGAACAGTTGCCTGAATAGTATTTTTATTGCTTGGCCATGAGTAGCAAATATGTTGGTTGTTTGGTTTTTTCTCTGTGAAACTGTGCCCTCTCTGACTCGTGAAGCTGCAGTTCCAAAAAGACACCTCCTAGGGTTTCAAGGGCAGCTTGGTGCGCGTGGGAAGATGTATGTTCATGAGGAGGCAGGAAACAAGGATTAGGAAGAGGGAGAATTTGTTTGTGGATTACTGTTTCTTGACAGACTACTGTAGTTAAAAGAAAAAGCTGATAGCTTTGGGAGCAAAGGAAGTATAAGATTCTTCTTTACCTGGTTCATATCGTTAGGGAAGAATTCTTGCTTTGTGGGTGTCCTCTTTGCCTTGTCTACTAGGCTCAGAAGAGAAGTTAAACATTCTCCCTCAGTGTTGTCAACAGCCTGGCTGTCATGTTGCTCTCCTGGAAGGTGAGGGAATGTGGCTGTGAAGTCCTTCGTGCAGAGGCTGTGAGTGCAGTGACCACTACTAGCATGTTACTCAAACTCTGCCATTTTGTAGGAGAGTTTTCACCATCAGAGAGACAACAGAGAAATGTTTCTGCTTGTAAAAGAACCCAGCTCATAGACAATAACAAATTAACAGCTAATTCATTACAAAAATGTTGAGTGCAACATTCGAGTGCAGATTTGAGAAATATTTTTCTTGGGTACTTCTTTTTTACTTTAGGGGTTTTTAAATTATTTTCTCTCCACCTCTGCAGCCAGGGTATGAAAAAAGTCATAAAAGTCTCACTCCTGTGAGAGGGCAGATCTTCAGCCCTTAAGCCCCAGGTTCTGTTGGGTTTTGGTGTCTGCCTTGGCCTTGTGAATGCTGTTCTGTGAGCCGAATACCTCAGCAGGATGGGGCAGTGCCAAGTGTTGCCTCACTGCATCTACATCCCTCTTTTGACTGCTGTGGATTCAGACCCCTGTCTTAATTTATATGTGTTGTGATGGAGGTTTGTGATGCTTTTGCACAACAAAAACCTTTTTCTGTGGGAAAAAAGATAAAGTACTGAAGTTGGGACTACAATGTGCACATCACTACTCTCTGCGGGTCTTTGTTTAAATTCTTTAGGAAAAATAAACAGTGCATAATCTAACAGGAGGATGAAGCAATGTTGACACAAGGAAGTGTGGAGTAAGATTTGGGTCCCACATAAAGGAAACATGGGTATGCCAACATGCATCCTTGTGGGTCCATTCCAGCTCAGCATATTCTGTGGTTCTGTGATATGTCTGACTATTCATCTGCTGAATACTTTTTCTGCCTTTCCTTGTGTACATGCCAGGATGCCACACACTGTAACTCACCCTTGTGTGAGGTCAGCTTTGTATTACCCATGTCATTTCCTCTTCTTTCAACAACCACCTGTTGGTTTATTCCTTGCCCTTCTCAAGGCTGAATTACCCTTGACAGGTGCTGCAGGAGGGATGGAAACTCAGGGTACAAGACATACTGCATAAAAACTCTTAACTTTTGCAAGTGGAGGGTTGCATGAGCTAAAAGGAACCTTAGACTGTCTTGTATCAGAAAGCTTTCTCATGGTTGTTCAATTACTTTCTTTCTGCACTTTTTCTGTGCTATGTTCAAGCCCCTTTGATGTCAGATCAGAACTAAACTTCAGACCTGTGTTGGTAGGGAAGAGGTGAACAGCCACTGACTCACAACAATGCCTCTTCACCTAGGCTTATCTCTGTGTGTGTTCTGTGTGTTCACTGTGGACTAAAGCTGTGAGCTCAGCTCCAGGCAGTGTACTGAATTGTCTCAGACTGGTGCTGCTGGGAAGCTGTCTGTGGAAAGAGGCAAATAGGATGTCACCAGGGAGCTACTGCGAGATGGAGCGGGGGAGGGGGAATAGGAAAATAAGGTTGATGTGAAGAGGAGCAGACAGGAGCTTAGGGACATGGCACAACAACAAAATACCTCAGTCTGTGGCATGGTTCCATTTCTCTCTTATAAATCTTGCACTGCAGACACAATTCTCAGTAGCATCATCTTGCCTCTAGAGAACCCGAGCACCTGCACCATCTGTCAGCCTTGTCCTCTCTGAGGCAGGAGTTCCCTGTGCTGTTCGCTGGTACCTCGGGAGTACATTCATCTGAAACCACAGCATAAGCAGTGCCTTTTCCCCCTGCTGCTCTGACAGAGCTGTAAAGGTTTGCTTTGCTTCTCTGCTCAGGATCCTTCAAATGTTGGATTTAAAAATGAGAGGAGAACTGGCATGGGTGGAATTACTGCTACTGATTTTAAGTTTCTTTAGCCCTCTCAGAGAACACCATCGGTGCCATAAGGTGTTATTGCTGTGGTTCTTCACCCCAGGCAATGTTGCTGCCTCATACTTAGAGGGTGAGGGCAGCCAGGTGGGTGCCAGGGCTGCCTTCCACTCTTCTCCACACAGCGAGGGCCTGCAGGCTTTTTTGCAGGGTGGGAACCACCAGGATTAATGCATGTTTGCTTGTGTCCTTGGTAGCAAAGGATTACTTGCAATGCAAGTGGGATTCTTCCCACTGTGAGCAATGTGCCTCCTGAGCAGTGCTTTGGTGTTTATCCAGTGAGATGGATTTTGCAAATAAGCTGGAGGAGGAATTAGTGGATCTTTATGCTTGTGTTTTTGTGGTTTGTTTTTGTTGTTTTCTTTTAACAAAACCAAGCTTCTTTTCATATGTCAGTCATTTTTATTGTACTGTCATTTTGCTTGTTGTCACATCTGTCTCATTTCACTGCTTATTAGATACACATTAGCTATTCACTGACTTTCAAAATCAATCACTGGCATTCTTGAGATTTCATAGCAACAAATTGCACTACAGAGGGAGAGAGAGAGAGAAGTGATGTTGTGCAGGAATAATGTCAGTAATACCAGGTATTTCTGTGAGATGGCAACTATTTTCTTTGCAGTTGTCAGTCTCCGGCAAACAAGAAAAACATGGTTAGACTTCATCTCAAAGGGGCAAGTGCATGTGCATGTTAACTGTTCTGTGTTGCCTCTTGACCTCTGGAGCTTGTGCCACCTCAGAAGCATTGCCACAAGAGCTATGGCTGGAATGATTTGGATTAAGGGGGTGCCTTCTGTAAGGCCTATTTCTTTGAATGGCGCTTAGAAACTTGGTGAGTCCAGAAAGGTATCAGGCTCTGTCAGAGTTGGATGCTGAGAATTTGACAGTCTAGAATAAACCAAAACCCCCCAACAAGTTGCTAAATAACATAAGATTTTTCTGTATCTGGTACATGAATACTTTAGCTCCTTAAGTCAGATCCGAGGTCACAGGTCAGTGCAGGACAAAGAGCTGGTCTGTTTTATGTTCCTGCCACAAAAACCCATTCCAATCCAGACCTCAAATACTAGAGCATTTCAGGTGCTTATCCTGAACCTGCATGTTGTTCTTGCCTGGAATACTTGCCATTTCCTAAAGCTTAGAGAGGGTCTCACAGATGCCTCTTTCTGTCAGGTAGTACAGCTCTTCCAGAGTAGTCTAATTTCAGAGGGACATTAATGAAATTTTTAAAAAGCTCTGTGAGTTTCTTTTGTTTGTTTGTGGGTTTTTTGGTCCATACTCATAAGAATTGCTTTGATTCTTTGATATCCAAATAAAATTCTGGGTGTTTTTAAATGTGCAAGAGACACTCAACCAATTGACATAGTTTACTTTGCATCAAAATTTTGAGCAAGCCTTGCATACCTGTGAGCCACCAGAGCTGTTGTTCTGCCACAGGCCATCCCTCCAGACCTCCAGCTTTGTCCATGTCCTGCAGGTCATGAGTCACAGCTGCCCACCTGGTATGGATGTCCCTGATACACTAATTGCATCACATGGAAAAAGAACTCTTGCATTTCAGCAGGATTTATAGGTTGTCTGTGACATCTTTGTGGTTTGCTGGTGCAGCCTGCAGGATTTTGGCCATCCAGTTCTGTTTTCTGTAGAAGAAGATTGTGTCTGCTTGATGAGACCAACAGCTAGACTATTAGTTTCACAGAATCAGACTTGAAAACAGAATTTATCTGTGAGATTTACCCATTTACTCATCTTTCCTGAATTTGTTTATTTTTATTCTTTGTTTATGTCTGTGTGGGCAAGAGCGGAAATTGATTATATAGCCTAAAACGAAAGCTGTCTTCAAAAAAACCCTCCCATATACTAAGGGAAATGATATTTTTAGGTGTGGTGTTTTGCTGTTGCTGTGCTGCAGTGCCCATTGTTTTCATCAGCTAGCAGGGGAGAGTCTGCACAGGAAGGCTGGCAATGAGTTCTTTGGTCATTTTCAGCATAGAGTATTCCCCTGTGCATCAAATGAGAGTCCACCCTGGTTAACCTAGACTTTAGAGGGATGATATTCAACAGTATTTATTTGCATAATGGCATATGGAAATATGTGCTATGTCAGAACACTCTTCCAAAAAGGTTTTGTAGTGATCGTTGTTGGATACTCTCAATATTTTCTTACTGCTCTAGTGTTTACTCCATCAGGGTGCAGTTTGACACAGCTGGGTCTCAGCTCATGCCTTGCCCATAACTAAAAGAGATTTGTTTTTACTTCAGGAACCATCATGTCACTTGCAGGGCAGTGCATGCAGTAGTGTGACAGCTGCAATTCTGTAGTGCCAGAGACAGGAATCGTACACAGCTGGAAAGATACCTTGTGTTCAATCTTGTTAGCAGGGCCTGTTGAGATGGACCAGGGGTAATGGTTCAAACTGAAGGAGGGTCAATTTAGATTAGATATAGGAGGAATGTTTTTACAAAGAGCATGGTGAAACACTGGAACATGTTGCCCAGAGAAGTGGTGGATTTCTCATCCCTGGAAACATTCCAGGTCAGCCTGGACTGGGCTCTTAGCAACCTGGGCTCGTTGAAGACATCCCTCTTCATTGCAGTGGGGTTGGATGAAGTGACCTTTAAAGGTCCCTCCCAACCTGGACCATTCTATGATTCTACAATTCCATTGGTAGTTTGAATGTACTTTTCTTTCAGAAAGCTGGCTCCTATGGCTTTTCTTTTCCTTCTTTTACTGCATCTCTGGCCATGCATCGCTGCTTGGCCTTTTCTGCAGCAGAAATGGCTTCTCCGTACGCTGAGGCACCCAAACTCCCGCGGGCTCGGGCAGCACATGGAAACAATCGTCTCCCAAAGATGCTGCACGGGCTGCGGGGCCCGGGCAGGCGGGGGGCCAAGGACACTCAGGTCAACGTTGCCATCTACTGGGGCTCTGCAGGAGCTGCCTGCAGCTGGAAAATCCTGCCTGCTGGTGCCTGCAGTCTGCGGTTGGAAACTGTGCGGGTCTTGGTGCCTACATACAAGCCTGCCGCCAGGTTCGCTTCAGACGGGTTTGGAGACAAGAGGCTTCCCGAAACTGGGGAAGGAAAAGGGTCCTTGGACTAAATCTGCTGTTGCCTTCTCCTATCCCCAGGAGAAAAAAGCCAGCACTGCTATGGACATTTGCTTCAAGCAGTTGCTACTGGCCTGTAAAGTATTCTGTACAATGTGGTTTTGCTCATATTCGTTGCTCAGTTGCCACTTTAGCCAACCCATCCTTGCATCAAACAGAAGTGTTAGTATGTTTGTGCTCCTAATTGGTCTGTAGCGCCCTGAGGAAAGTTAAGCATCATCTTCTTTGTTGCATTAAATTCCTTTAACTATATAATGCATGTAGATTTCTTAGGTGTGTATCTAAGACTAGTCCGTCTCTTCTGTTTTAAAGATAAACACAATGAAAAAAGTATGTGAAATGACTTTTCAAAGGGCTTATTATTTAAACAGTTTCAACTTGCTAAACAGCTTAAGCTCCTTTAGCTTTTCCTTTTATTTTCCATCTGTCCAGGATGGGTATATATATATATATGTATGTATATGCATATACATAACCAAATTTTAACAAAAAAAAAATCTGCCATGTGAAAATTAGTTAGTGAGACTTCCCCTTTCTCCCATCCCCTCAAGTGTTGGCTTAGAATGTAATAGGATCTCTAAAGGCAGAGAAATGATATTTATGCTCCCAGGACTTGCTGAATAGGGAAGTGAAAAAGCAGAGAATTCAGATCTCGATGTCTGATTTTAGCGTCACAGAAAATCTTGAACAGCAAAAGGAGAAAAAAGTGTGAAGTTGAGGAGCAGGAGGATGTTGTGGAGAGGGGGTAGCCAATATTTATGTATGAAATTCTTTGAATTACAAGAAAAATTTTTTTCTCAGAAAGATTTTATTTGTATTTTCCTCTGAGAGTTTTCTTGGTTCAGGAAAGGATTTTCTTCCTCCAATTCAGCTAAAACAGACCACTTGGTACTGAGGGCTAGGATTATTAAGGTGCAACTTCAGCCTAGATGCATATATGTTTCAACAATCCATGCATTATAATAGTAACTCACAGATTTAAAAGCAGAAAATAATGACTGTGAACAAAACACAACAAAAGCAAAATAAATCAGGTGAAAGGAAGGCTGTGTGTAACAGTATCTACAAGAGTAATTATTTTCTTCCAGTGATAAGTGCAAAGAAACCTGAGATATTAAAACAACTTTTCTAGTTATATAGTCACTGAAAAAATAGCCTAGTAAGAAATGTGATTTGTTTTGTCTTCTTGTTTTATTTTGGTATATAAAGAAATTCTGAAATAAATAATATAAATAAAATAAGATTTTTTTAGTAACAGACAGTTAAATTGTTGTCCCTAGAAACTGCAGACAACCCAGCAATCTGCAAACAGTTTTTATAGCTTGCAATTCACCAAATGCCAATTGTGGAAATCTCCTTCCTGTCTGTCACTCAGGTTGCTAACAGTGACATCCTTTTATGGACTCTTACCCTTTGCAGTTGCTATTCTTTTTTTTTTTTCCCTCAGAAGAGGAGAAAGCCTTCCAAAACTTTCTTGGGTGAAGCATGCCATATTTTCAGGGAGCACTGGGAAACAATCCTGCCTAGAGTGAAATAACACATTTATTTTGGTGACTTGCCAGTCCCCAAAATCCCTATGGGTATCAATATCTAAATGTTAGGGAATTTTGTACAGGTTTTGTAGGTTTGGTCTGTCAGCTTGGCTGTACAACAGCTTTGCTACATGATAAGAATTCTCCCCCACGTTTGCATCAAAGTTTTTGCTCCTGATGGTGTTATTTTGTTTAGCTATGGATTTCCACATGCTGTCTTGGACTGTTATTGCCCAGCCTGTGATTCTGTTTTTACACAATGTCGTTAAGCTGGCTCGCTGACAGGAATGCAGTCAGGGCTGTGAGCTGAATTCTGTTCCTTAACTACTTACTAGTCTGCAGGCTGAGAGACTTCTCATCCTCTCCTCTCTCTCGTGTGCTGCAGCTTCTGTCAGGTCAAGGGTTTTGTGATGAGGTGCCCTGCTGCATCCTAGCAAAGCTTTCCTGGGGTATCCTCGTTTCTTTACTCTGTTTATTCCTCCAGCAAGGTCACTGAAGACATGAACATGTTGGTCTCTGGAACAGATGCCCCAAATCAGTCTAGCACTTGTTCTTAATTTTAATGGAGATGAGATACTCATTGTAATTTCTTGAATCTCTCATTTAGGATGTAGAGAGACCATAAACCTTAAAGCAGCAAACATTCCCAAATCCTACACTTTGAAGTGAATGGGAGCTCCTGAGTCATCAGCACTTTTCAGAAACAAGCTGCTTAACTAGGTGTCCGAAGCCATTACAGTCATTTCTTTTTTTTCTTTCTGAAAACCTTGGTCTCAATATTTGAGGGTATATACAACAAAAAGTTTGCACAATGTGAGCAGTGCTTCCCTGAACAACCTCACACAAAGCTGCTGGATACTGTAGCATCCAAACTCAGCACTCCTAAACACCAAGCCAAGAGTTTGGCTTGAAGATTACATTACATTTATTATTAGATTTTGCTTGGTGGGAGGGATTTGGGGGATTTTTTTTTTTTTTTTCTTTCAATATTGTTATTAAAAAAACCCAAAACAAACCCAAGAAAACCTAACCCAAATATGAATAGTCTTGTGGGTTGGGGTTTGTTTGGGTTTTTTGTTTGTTTTTGTTTTGGTTTTTTTTTGTTTGTTTGTTTTTGTTTTTGTGGGTTTTTAAATTTTTTTTAGTTGGTTGGGTTATTGTTTGTTTGTGTTTCTTTAGCATTCTTTCATTTCTTTCATTCCCTATCCTACAGCTTCTCCTTTGAAAACTTGCTCTTGCTTGGGTATGGTGTGGGATAGTCTAGATGATTGCTATAAACATCTACTAAAAGATGTTTCTCTGCAGAGTATAACATAGATAAATGTATGCAATGTGTTATGTTCTTATTCTTGCTTCCTCTTCTTTATCTTCAGCTGAAAATTCAGTTTAACTCTTTGGTCTCTATAGATTAATGAGTTAATCAAGCTGTGTGCTGTTACTTGAATTGGAGACTGTATTTAAAGAACAAGTACAATTTTTCCAGTACATAAACTGTATAGCCAGTATACTGAAACATAGATGAAAAAACAGACCAATTTCTGGAAAATCCTTGCAAGTCATTTAGGAAAGGAGGGGAAGAAACATGAAGGTAGAATGTGGCTTATCACTTGTTAATGGATCATATCTTGGCACAAGTGTTTACAATTTATCTCAGGGTAAACTCTTCAGCCAGTGTTGGCTGACTCTTGAGGGCTGACTCATCCTGGCAGCAGCCTTCAAGCATCCTGGCTTCTTGTAGTAGCCCATGTGGTGTGGGACTTGTGCTTTAATGGCACAGCTACACTTCCGTGGCAGCACTTTTGTGGTGATCTCAGTGATCTCATTGTGGGCAGGTGCTCATATTTTGTACTGGGAGCTATTCTGTCAGAATAACCTTGTGCTGGGAGCACGGTGGCACAGTACCCTGGGGGGATCACAGGTGCCCAAGCATGGCAGAGAAGTAGGTAAGAGCTGAACTACCCCAGTGGAGGAGGCGAGGGGCATTCCCTGTGCTGGAAGTGTGGTGCTCTGCTGTTGCTTGTAACCCTGCAGCACTATTTGTGTGCTGGGTCCTTGACAGGCTGCAGCAGAGCCATCAGCAGTCTGAGTTCCCCCTTTGTATCCACACGACCTGGACCTTTATTAAGTGGAGGACCCATGCTGGAGCAGCCTGTTCCTGAAGGAATGTGCCAGGGACAGTGCTGAAGCAGTTCACAGAGAAGTGCAGCCCATGAGAAGGACTTACCTTGGAGGAGTTCGTGGAGGAGTGTGTCCTCTGGAAGGGACCGTGCTGGGGTAGGGGAAGAGTGTGAGGAGTCCTCCATAAGGAGGAAGAATTGGAAGAAATGACATGTGAGGAACTGACCACAGCCTCCATTCCCCCGCCAGGAGTAAAGCCCAGGAAGAATAGGGGTCTGGGGGAAAGGTTTTGTTAATATTTATTTCTATTTGCCATTATCCTACTCTGATCTGGTTGGTAAAAAAATGAAACTAATTTCCCCAAATCAAGTCTGTTTTTCCATGACAGTGGGAGAAACTCTCTGTGTCCTTATTTTAACCCATTACTGTGTTTTCTCTCCCCTGTCCAGTAGAAGAGGAGAGTGATAAAGTGGCTTTGGTAGGCACCCTGGCCTCCATCCAGGGTCAAACCACCTTACAGCCTGAGGATTCTGGAAAAGAAAAATTAAGCAAACCAAAACAGATATATGATTCTTCAGATATGCTCTCTCATCTTCCTTATGCTTTGGCTTGCCCTAGTTCACAGGATGTCTGTTGCTGCTCCTGTCTTCAGATGAGCCTAGTCCTGACAGAGGGAGAATTGAAAAACCAACTGAAAGAGAGTCAATGTAGGGCAAGAGAGACACAGCTCATCACCTCTCACTGGCAGCCTTACAAGCAGTCAGTAAAACATGGTTAACATCTGTGGGAAACAGTAAGACAATTGAATAGATTTAGGATTTGGTTTTCTGTTTGACTGTTAGATTGAAATGTGGATGACTGTCACAGAAAAATAATTACATTTGTGTGTTTCACTTATCCACTACTCTGACAAGGGGAAAATGTACTTCCATGATGCAGGTGAAAGCATGATTAATGTTGTGAACCTAAGTAGTCCCAGATCAAACAAGCTAAGTTGTTGTATCCTGGGGTTTCCTTTCTTTTTTTTTTTTCTTTTCTTCTTTCTTTTATTTTTATTTATCTTTATCCTAGAAAGAACAACACAGTTGCCAGTACTGCTCCTAGACCCTTTAAGATCCTTCTTCTGTGATACTAAACTTTGTTTCCACTGCTGGAAAAGGATTTGGAAAATGAATAGTTAGAAAACTTGTATTGTCCTGAGGTGCTGTGAAGTGAATTTGCCAAGGTTAGTTTCCTTGGTGACTTCATCACGTTGACCTCAGGGTAAATCAGCATCTCATCTACCTAAAAGTAATGTTTTTATTACCTGGGGGTGGGCTCTGTATGTGGTTTATGCTGAGAGGGTTCTCCTGCACCACAAACCAGTCCTGAGTGGGCTGATGGAGGGAGGAAGATGATGGTGAAGATGGCTTGCTTATGTGTCAAAACTGGCAGCAGAGCAGGAGTCAGGTTATGGCTAGTGATGGTGGGATACACACAGTGTCCCAGAGGAGCTTTCTCAAATTTCCATAATGATGGAATTCTTGCAGCCACTCTGATATTTGGGGCCCTGACAGCAATGATCAAAATTAACTTGTGTTTGCACAGAAAAGCTATCATTTCAGACTTGATTGCAGGGTAAGCCATCACCTACAGATAGTGTGCATTTCCTAATAGTTCAAATATCTTAGACCATTCCCAAAGAGCATTCAGTGGATTCAGTTACTCCCATGTGATGTTTAGCAGCTGCCACATGTCAGAATTTTAACTGAGCCTGTCAAGGTTGACATGAATGTTTGGTAGGCCACTGGAAGAAAGCTAGCTTGATTTCACATGTGTAGGAAGCTCTTAGACAGAGGGTCATAAATGCTCAGTGGATTTCAAAGACAGTGCTCGTTCCAGGAAGACAAAATGGCTTTGGAGCATTGTCTGAAGGGCACCTGAAGTGATGCAGGACAGCTGCCCAAGGGCTGCAAGCACACGTGCCCTTCACACCTCGCAGCCTACAGCGCTGAATGCAGTAGTGAATTTATAGGTGTTCTGTATGTTACACCAGCAGGTTTATGTGCATATATCTATGTGCAGCCGGCGTAACAATGAATAGATTGAGCTCCGGTTTATGATTTGTCCACTTTGTGAAGATGTAAATGTTCCTCTTTTGGCCCTGGCTTTCTAGGTCCTGCAGCTAGGAAACCAAAGTAGATTTGCAAGTGGTAATAGTAGTTGGTTGACTTGTTGCTATTCTTTCAGTGTCACTGTAGCCTGGTACACAAGCATCAGGGCACAACCTTCAAGACACTGGGACAGTCCCCTAGACCTCCTCCCTCTGCAAGAGAATCTGGTGCCTGAAGCTCTGGACCTTCCTAGCTGTCTTCTCAAAGCTGGATTTCCAGCTCTGAGAGCGGGGTGAGAGGCTCATGTCCAGCACAGAGATCATGTGAGCAGGTGAGATTTATAGATGAAGATGTCCGTGCGGATTGTGCCACGGTGGCTGCAGCTGTGTGGATGAGGAGAGTCCCTGTGGAGCAGCACAGGTGCCTCATTTCAGCAGGCCCAGGGTCACTGTCACGGGAGCCTTGGAGGTCACGGACACGAGGGCGTTCTGAGCTGTTTGCAATGCAGGCATGAGACATCTTTGGGTGGCACTTTGCTTCTGCCCTTTTCATTCTCTCAAGGAGAAGGCCAAGGGAACAGATGAAACTCCCTGCACAAAGGGCAATCCCATTTAGTCAACCTTCAAATTAATAAACTACTCTGTAATTTTGGAACTGTATTCATTTATTTCACATTAAAAATGGAAAGGTGGCAAGAATTTCTTTAAGCTGACAGGTAAGAGCAACTGATGAGTGACAATTTTCCATTTCTTTTGTTGACTGCTGAAGTCACCGACAGCAGAGCCTTAAGCTGACACAAATAAGTTTGAAGATGAAAATCTTCCCAGGATAGGAGAAGATATTTGACACAATTTTACTATATACATACATGCTGATCAATTGACCAGACTAAAATTATGAATATATTGAAAAATATCTACATCCATCTATATATTTTCAAAAAAAAATGTAAAATGCTTAAGCCATATAAAATTTTTTAAAACAGCAACAAAACCTTTTGCTATGATTTTTTTAAAGTTTCATCAAAGCAACAGTTAATAAAAGGGAGAAGCTTCTGTGTCAACAGGCTAAGAACAATCACACTTTTCCAGAATTTTTATTTCAAATTCTAATGAAAATTACTTGTGCATTGTGCAGGTTTTTAATTTGTTTGTTTTAGTTTTTTTTAAAATTCCATTTTGCATGTGCTATTCAAGCAAAAGGCCTTTTTTTAGTGTCTGATGATGAAAAATTTGTCCTAATCTATTTTTTTTGTTCAAGAAATATGAAAAAATCCCCAAGTTGAAATGGTGAAAACAAAATTTGTTTGGGGAAGAAGGTATATGGAAGCCTTTCTTGGGTGTATGGTTAAATTAATTTTTAGGATATGTGGCACCAGACATAGGAGATGTAATTTCTGGATTTTTTTAAATGGTAAATGCAAATTAGGATAAATACATGGTTGAGATTAGTCTTACCTACTACTTTTTATTATTCTTTCTATCACTTTTATAAATTTTTCAGCATTGCTTTAAAAAGATTTAACTTCAAACTATCTCTGCAGTTTACAGCTAGATAGAATCTCTCTCCAAGTTTTCCACGGGATGCAGCAAGCTGTTTAAATAAATGCTGCCAATTTCTGTGCTTTTGATACCAGGATTGTTTTCATGACCTGGTAATTTACGAGGGTTTGCAAATGAGTGGCCTCATTTTGCATGTAAGGTTACCAATGAAAAGCAAAACCTGCTCCTGGTAAGTCTCAAAGGCTTGGATTCTATTTAGATCTTTAGAAGGTTTAACTTTAATGAGAAACATCATGACAAAAATAACAGCCTAACTTTGCATGACATTTTAATCTGAACTTGTAATTAAAAAAATATGTAGTCTGATTTACCCCCTGTGTGAGAGGGAAATAAATCTCCTGCTTAAGACAGCCATTATATCTGGTGCCACATATCAGGTTGTCTCTACAGGTCCCTGTCAAAGTGGAGTTGGAGGCTTATTAGCATCCTATTAATATGTGCATAAAATGTAGTCTGTGTCTGAGCCCAAATACACAAGCTGGGAAATCAAAGAGAAATCCTTCACACCTTTTGCTGGCTTCATCCTGAACTTTTATTCAGCTTAAAACAACTTCCTTAAGAGAATTTCCTCTTCTAAAGGAAACACTTTTCTCCATACTTAACAGGGGAATACTGCATTGAATTATTTTTGGAGTGACACAGTCACCATTGGGAGAGAATTGCTTTAATTGTGACAAATGAATCTTAATTTTGTCTCGTGTAAAGTATCAGTCAATTAGAAAAGTATTGACCCATTGGTGGCTTTTTTTCTTTATAGGTAAAGGATAGGGAAATGTTGATCAGAGAATATTTTCACTTATATTTTATCAAAATCTTATGAAAAAAAGGCTACAAAGGTTGCCCCGTGTTACAAGTTTTGTTTTATTTATATGAACAATAGGAGCATACTTGTTTCTGAGTTCTTTAGGGCTTTATATATATTGCAAAATTACCTCGAACTTGGGTCAATTTTATATTGATTTAGATATTGCAGTGGAAAAACCTCATCTTTAACAGTCATGGTAATTCAGAATTCCATCTGTTTAGCTTATGTCAGTAAGCAGTGGATTTAGACTGAATTAATACAAGTCATTATTAAACCAAAATAAGAGGTTTGTAGGAGTTTAAAATTCAGTGTTTAGTTCAAGTGAGAGAGTTGCATGTGGGGCACTGTTTTGTCTGGTGCCTAGCCTCAAATGTGCCTCATGAACTGTTAGGAATTGCTTAAAAAAACCTGAGGTAATTCTGTTAAAGCTTGAGGGTTAAGAAAAACTTCATTTGGTAATGGAAATTGAAGTGGTTTTAAAACCTAAACAGCTATTTATATTCTTTAACTAAATCTAATTTAGCAGTTCAGACACTTTCCAACAGCTTTATGTTGTTCAAACCATTAAAAGTCTATTTTTATATTTTGCTCTTCAAGAATTTTTTTCCCAAGTATTTTTCCCCTTTATTTTCCTGATCTCTTGCTGTCAGTGAAAGTGCCCCCTGAATCGCCTGCAGCTCCTGTCCTGCAGAACCAGCAGCCTTCAGGCAAGCTCTTCCCACACTCTTGTGCCAATAGGTCTGGAAAAGTTGCTGTATCCAATTTCTAAGTTGTCATAACAATTTGTAAAAGTATGTTAATGCTTCTTTTCACAGGAGTGCCTCTCACATTATTGCTCAGGGCTTCTACAGCATTATTTCCCATTATATGTTATGTCAAATAAGCTCATGGGGGACTGGAAAATGCAGACTTCCTTTACCTGGGCCTGCATACACAAAATATTTGAACTTTTGTAGCCTTGTCAACTGTGTCATGTGGGCCTCAAAGCCTAAAAAGAAACAACAGCTCAAGTTTTCTTCTCTTCTAGTATCTTAAGCTTGTTTAAACTGTGTTTTCCACAGTGAGTTATATACATGGATTTAATGTATATATGGAAATTAAATGAAAAAATTAAAACTAACAATTCTTTTTCTGCCAAAGATCCACCTGTGAGGGAGACTACATTTGTAGAAACTAATGGTTCAGCTCAGCTCTTTTGTTGTAAAGGCCTCTAGATGCCTAATTGCACTCATGCTCATTAACAGGCATGTCTGAGTGGCCATGCTGTGCCCTGGAGCATTTTGGGTACAGAGCAGGAAAACAGCAATGGTGATGAAAATAAGCATATTTAATTAAGTGCTGACAAACCTTAAATCAGCTCTATCCCAACCATTTTAAACTGGAAATACTTGAGATACATTAAAATATTGCTATCAGTATTTATGAAGCAAAAGTCTTGAGAGCTAATTACCTCAGACCTACTTTGAAGTGAGCTTCCAGCTGTTCCTCTTTGGCACTTGGAGGCTCACATCATAAAGTGGGGCTGAGGATGGATGGATGGATGGATGGATGGATGGATGGATGGATGGATGGACATGCTTTGCCTTGTGTGTGCCAGCTGTCAGTGTTTTGGTCCAGAGTTCCAGAGGTAGCTCAATGTAAAAAAAAAAACGGGTAGGTGCTGGATCCTCAGCACTGACTTTTGTTCTGCAGGTTCATCTTCCTCTGTTCTGTGCTGTGCTGATGTGGATGTGGACAGAGATGTGCTCCCAGATTCTGCTTGTTTCATTAATCTTAATGTATCCATAATGCATCTTATGAGGTGTGAAACTCTTGGCTCTCTTGAGTCATTTGTATCCATGCAGTCTGTAAAACTGTATTGGGACTTAAAATCTTTAGCTTGGTTATGCAATTCATTGGTGTATTAGCAGATAATCACTCATTTTTAATCTTGACAGCTATTTATTTTGAGCAAATAAAATAAAAATTACCTAAAGACTGGAGGACTGGTTATGTTAGTCTGTATGAAAAAATGAAAATGTGTAGGACTAAAGGATGGTAATTTTGGAATTCTTCTCAGATGCTTTCTTAAGAAGAAAAAAATTTGGAGAATACTGAAGAGGAAGAGGCGGAAAGTGACTGCAGGAGAAACTGAGAGATGGATTCTGATGCAACAGAGGACCTGCATCCATTTCTCTGTTGGATGTAGCAGGTATTACAAGAAAACCCCCATAAAGTATGTCTGCAGTGAAGCAATGCATCTAAAGATAGGCTTTAATGCTTCAAATTCACCACCTTTGTGAACTCAAATCTCACAGTTGCTCTGTGTGGGAATGTACATATGAGATGGGCTCTGGAGAGTGGATAACAGGTGGGTGTGTCCAGCCTGGCCACTGCTTTGCACCTCTCACTGCCTGCAGAAGCCCAGGCTTTGGCTATCTGTGAGCCAGCGTGGCTGGAAACCGGGGCTGTAAAACTGCAGTGTGTGTGACCTGATGATCTCCATGGTGTCTCCTGGTGTTTTTGTTTTACGGTTCTCTCGCACCTCTCCAGCCTTCCCAGTGCTTGCGTTACTGGAATGCAGCACCAGACTGGGACAGGACAGGTGAAATGGTCGTAAAGTAACTAGTAAATCCTCACCTCTTTTGGATTTCCATGAGACTGTAGACGTGACAGGGTTATAGTTATATTTAAAGGAACACAAGATGTGAATCACTGCATGTAGGCTGGCATTTCAGTTGTGACTGTGACAGTTGCTTTTCAACACCTGAATTTCAGTACAGTGCTGGTAGGTATCTGTGAATATTTCCAACCAACCACAGCAATGCAGAGAAATGCAGATCTCATGTCTATATTTTACCTGCTTTGTGGCATCGGGCTCTGACTTCTGGAATTTAGAGCCACTTTTAAGCAGACTCTTGCTTAATCACTTCTTTATGCTTTCTCCTCATTTGTAAATAATTGACACAAGATGGGAAGATCCTAAAGGGGATGGCAATATCAAATAAATAGAAAAACAGTAAATGCAATGTCTGCCCGTTTCTCAACCTATTTCTGAGTTTGGTTTATTCTGGGCCTGTGAAGAAGCACATGGTTCTTTCCATGCAGGGAGAAACCATGACTGAAGGTTATATATGTTACTAGTACAAGTCTGAATTTTTCAATTTCTTGAAGAGTTAGCCTTGCAAGAATACCAGGTGTGAATCTCATCGAAGTATGAAATAGTTTTCCCTATTTAATATAACTATTAATGGTTTAAAAGAACCTGCAAACAGTGCCCAATTGGGCTGAGCAGGTTTTTTTCTGAGATATTTGCCTGTGTGGAATGACCTGCATTTATAGGCAGTAAGTGGTAGCTGGCATGGAGAAAAGGAAGTTGTGCCACTGCTTTCAGCAGTGCAGGAGGCATCATCAAGAGATCCTACTGACATGAGCTGCTCTCACTGTTTGCACGGATGTTGTACAAAACATAAATAGAACCTTGAACTGCTGGAGAACAGCACATGTGGAAAAAACATTGTCCCTAATTGACAGTGTGGTGTCTGGTGAGCGGAAGCAGTGAGCTAAGCAAGTTCCTTCTCTGGGCTAAGTTTCATTTCTGATCTCAGGAGTGATGATATGCTCCCACCTCTCCTCTTTGGCAGCACTGACAGATCTGTCCTTTACTTGGTAACATGCTCCCACTAAATGTTTCAAGTTTTTTTTATATAGCTGTCATGTTTAAATGGCTAACAGGTTTGCAACAGATTATTTCTTAATATTCAGAACATGAACCTCATTTTCTTGGGAAAACAGAACAACATGAGCCTTATTTCTTTATGAAAACACACAAAACTTCCACAAATCTCTAACTAATAGATATAGCGATCTACAGTTTGAATGATTGACAGTGCAAGATGATTTTTTTGAATGGGAAATTTAAATTTTGACTTTCTTTGTAAACCAAATGTAATGGGAATTTTCACAAGTGTGTGAATCTTTATAATCCTCCCTAATCTTGTAGCATGGGATTCCTCTCAACATTAGCTGCTAAAAGTTAAGTATCTCTCCTAAGGGAGTAATCTAGGAAGTAATTCCTCACCTTCCCCCCAGCAGATACCATGCCAGGGATTCATCTCACCTGTTTTACTCACCTATCCTAGAATGGGATAAATGGCAATCTGGAGACACTTATCTCTCTTGCTTGACTACAGAAGGAGCCTAGCTGACGGGCTTGGACAAGCCACCTGATTTCTAGGTGGCCATAGAGCTGGGACACTACCTCTTTTGACCTTAGAGTATAAGATGTAGCTTCCAAAGATGTATTCTTAGAGCTGAAAGGATTGCTTATATATATATATGCACTCAGCTGTGCAAATAGTAACACCTTTCTTATTATCTGGTGTTTCATGTATGGATTTGTATACACTTAGATGATCAGTATTTAAGTGTATTACTTTGTGTCCCAAATCTCTTTCTGAGAACTATCAAGACAAAACTGAAATGTGTATATGCAGATAAGTTACACAGGCATGACTTCTTCCTTCCCACAGAGGAACAGGGAAGCTCTCATTTTAATGGGTGAAACTCCCCACCAGTCTGGTACCCGGGAAAGGCCAGTCTTGGCTAATCTCAAATGGAATAAATAAACCTCATTCTGAAAATCCTGTAAATGTAAATGTTTTAGCTATGAAGGAGGATGTTTGAGTTCACATGTATTCATGGAACAGGCTATCAGCAGGGTCCACTCAATTCAGTTCTCTGATCTGTGGAAATGGGCAAACTGGTTTGGCTTTCTGTACTCAGGCTTCCTCAAGTGTCCATTTCATGTATTGCTGAGGAATATCGGTGCCTGGATCATTTCACTCACTTCTGTCACACAGTGCTCCTGTCCCAGCATGCCAGGAAACAGTGATGTGGAGCCTTCAGCTCTCAGTTCCCTGCTGAGCCAAGAGGAAGCAGACAGGTACTGAATTTCTCTGCCTTGGTGGCCACATGATCTCCTTGAAGTGCCAAGCTGCAAAGCAGCAGCAGTGAGCAGTCAGGGCTAATGCAGTACTCAGGGGTTCCTAGACACTTCCCATGACATGAGCACTGAACAGCGAGCTCTGGGTACACACAGGGTCTCTGGGTTTTCTGTCAATTATCTTTCTGGATTCTAGGCTGCCAATATCAGGGGATGATAAGGACACTCCTATACCCCACACCTGTATGACAGTACTGAGACCTGTGGCACAAGGCTTAAGGTATATATCTGGCTGTTCCTCAAAACCCATTAGAAAAGTGTTCTGGGAACTCTGTTGTAGAGTTCATGCCTCTGTCACAGACGATTTTCAGTGCTTGTTGTGGGGGCTGTTGCTGCACAACTCTGTCATGCTGCTGGAGGAGCAGGAGCTGAGAGCTTCAGTGAGAACTGTCGGCAGAGGCAGTGGAGGGAGCAAAGAGATGGGTGACTGTGCACACCTTTGCCAGTGGGGATTTAGCATTTAGTACAAATGGAAAGTAACTTACTCATTTGCTGATGTTTGCTTTGATTTTTTTGAAACAGCAAAAAACAGTGGAAAAAATTATTAAAAATTAAAGAAAATCAAAGAGAAACATGGAGGGCACTGAATTAGCACAGTTTTGGTTTGCTTTCCTTGTTGTCTTGTAATGCCAAAAGCATAAAGAAACTATCAAACATCAACTGATGTTTTGGTTAACTTTACATCTAGCAGTTATGATAGAAACAGAAATGGCACATGAGAGCACCCTGGCTGTGGATGGCTGTAAGACAAAAGTTGATTTAGTGGAGTTGAGTGGGTTGTTTCACCCATACCTTTTCATATTGTGACATTCACTAAGAAGATGTTTCAGTTCTCTGGGCTGGACTCTGACTTTCCTCTGCTTTTTGCAGTGCTATAATGCCATGAAAGTACTTTTTCATTTCAGAAAAACAGTTACTAGCTGGTAAAATCTTGCTTTGGGAGATTGCAACGTGCTTTTTTATTTTTTATCTTACAATCTCAATGTAAAAGTGAGAATCTTATTCTGTGTTATGTTTCAATAAAACACTGTAATTCCTCAGGGAAGAAGTAAGGCACAATCTAGGAGTGACTTTAAAAGGCTTGGGTAATTTATTGAGGTTTTTTGGATAGCAGATACAAGGTATCTTACAATTGACATAAGAATCTCAAAACTGCATATATTTTGGGCAATGTTTTTGGCTGAAGTAGAACATATTTTTTGCTCTTTTTTAATTCTTGCAAACCTTGACTTAATTTTGAGAACAATGCAATTTTCACTCTGTTCTACTGGAAAATTTGCAGTTAGAAAAAATAATGTCTCTGTTGCAAAAATCTGAGAATTCACATATATTTTCTCAGTGAGCCCATTTGCCTGACATCAGCCATTGTGTTATGCATTCTCCTCGAAAAGAAAAGTTGAAAAGGAGTGAGAGAGAGACAAAGAGGACAAGGATCACAGTATCTCAATTTTATTTTCTTTCCTGAAGGGTATTCTCTTTGGACAGACAGTAATTGTAGTTTCTAATGACACAAACTTGAAGGGAAACAGAAGAAGACTACAAACAAGTTTATGGGCCTATCAGCAGGAATATGTGGCTACAAATTGCAGAGTAAATGAAACAGCCTGTTGTTTCCTAAGCCTGAGTTTGTGAGTGTTATGCCAAAGTATTTGAGGAGGAGCTAGAGCACCAGGCGGTGTAAAGGATACCTGCTGGGCCCTAATTGGTGCCCACTGTTGTTAATGGCTTCCTGTGGCTGAATGTTTACTTGTCATTTGTTTTGTGCTTTGTTTCCCAGCTACTGGAAGGAAAAAAAAATACTGACTAAAACTTTATTTTGCTTTTAAGTGGACATCCCTGGGCATCAGCTGCCATGCTACAAGTTGTCTCGTAACATGAAGTACCTTGAGACTATTCCTTAGTTCTCTTAGGCTCCTAAAGTTATGTCTTCTCTGAATATTGTTTTTTAATTTGAAAAGTCAACTGATTTTTTGCAATATATATTAATTATATATAATATATAATACATTATATATTTTATGCAATATATCTTTTTTATCCATTAGATAGGAAAATTATTAGTACGAAAATTATTCAATAGACATGTCTGGGGCTTTGCCGACTGCAAGGCTTTGCATGGCTGAACATTTAAAAAACACTACAGATAATACCAGTCTCTTTTTAAGGGTCTGTTTTCCTAAAGTATCTGTTTCTCTCATAAATCTCAGGTTTTGTGGGATACCTGTGAATGGTCTGTTGAAGATGAAGAAGAACGAAGCCTTGCGTGCTCAGAACTTCCATACAGAGGAGTCTCCTCTCTGCGTGCGACACAGATGCTCTCTGGTTTAGTGGTATTTTTTTTCTTATTATCCAAAGGGACTAAAAGAAAACTATCCAGGTCAGTGTCTCAGACCCTTTGCTTATCCTGTTCTTGGTTTCTGTAACAAGAGAGCCTGTTAGTATCAGCTATGGTGTGAACACCTCCCTGCTGGGAAAAAGGAGTGAAACTGCTATTTTTAACTAGGACAGTGAATAGTTTGTGGTGAATAACCGTGTACACACATTACTGATGAAGAAGGAATTAGAACTAGTAAAAACATCCTAATCCTATAATCTTAAATCATCTGCTTCTCCTACACTGGGTTGTGGAGCTGGGGTTTCTTTTGAGTGGTGTCAAGGGAAATTTAGTTTCAGCAATCCTAGAGAACAACACTTACTTCAGAGAAAAAATACCTCTATCTCAATTTAGCAACTAATTATGACTCTAAGAATGTTTAGGTATTTTTTCTCTGTTCACAGAGGTGTACCATTTGATATACAGAAACATAATATGGTTGCAAAGAACTGAATGAGTTTGTGATATGGCTGTGTTTGAGAGCCAGTTCTACAGCAGGTTCCAGACAGGGCTGGAGATGCTCTCAGAGGTCGACCAGACAACGTGATAGAAGTTTTCATTGAAGTGCAGAGCATTTTGTCTGGGGACATAAATCTAAGTCTTTGATTCCCACTGGCTGTCATTTCAGCTCTGTTTCACATACATATCTCTTCCATATGCATTTGGCTCATAGACCTTTGCAGGTGCACTGTCCACAGAGCATTATCTCATGCTATTTTAGATTACACTGTCTGGATCTCACCTTTATCAGGCATGGAGTTTGGAAGCTACTAAGATCTAAAGGAAACTTTACACAGTGTAGAAGACCAGGATTTAGGTATGGAGTTCCAAATACTTAATCTGTGCTGACCTAGGTACTGGAGAGAGGGGGCAGGAAGATGAGTTCAAAATTGTCCTTAACATGTAGCCAGGCAGATTTTCAACTTTGCAGGCTGATCTCAGGAAAAGCACATCTAACGAATGTGGGAGCCCTTTTCTGTAATTTCTGAAGGATCTTAATCAGTAAGAAACAAGATGGAAATGGAAAGTGGAAAGATGGTGATCAGAAAACACTAGAGCAAGGAATAAAAAGATTTGTCCCATCCTCAAGGGGAAGCTTAGTATATTTTAGGGTATTCTCATTCCTAATTATATATCTAGAACATCTTCTAAGATTTAGCAAGGTATTTGCTATCTCTGATTTCTTCTTGGTTTTAAATATTAAATAATTTAATATTTTGATATCATCTTTCTCAGACTGGAAGACTAAAGAATAAGTTACAGAACCAATGGGACTATGAAGACTTTTGGCATCTGTTTCCACTGGGCTGTAATAGTTAACAGCTCAAACAAAAACCTGAGCATACAAAATCATAAAGTTGAGTTATTTACACACATGTTCATAGCTGAATATCTAGGTAATTTAGTTGGGGGGAGGAGGGGAAGGAAGCCCCAAACCAAAACTGATGGCAAAAATTGACAGCAAGAAGGCAGCAAGAAAAGAAGACGGATCTTTAAGTGTTGTAGGAGTGTGTAACTCATTAGCATCAATGGATCAGTGCTCATTTGTGTCACCTGAGAATCAAGCCCAGTAATATGGTGTTGTCCCTTCAGTGTAATCCTTCTATCACAGCTTTTTCCTGCCTGTTAAGCAAAAAGCATCCCAGTCTCTAGAAAAAGGAAAACTGAATTACATTTCAAATAGACATATGAAATCTAAAATCCAAAGTAATCTTTTCATTATTTAAATAAAAAAGAAGCCTCTATGCCAGAGTATGTGGAGAATCTGATTAATTTGCCCAACATGCAAACAAGTGGTTTTCATGACTGACTGTACTACAGCATGATTATTCAAGTACATTATCCTTTGGGTTAGTATGAGAAATGCCTTGACTTTTGGTTTTGATAATTTATGTATCACTTGCTCATTTTGATCCTCTTAAAAATCATTGAAATAAGGAGATCTTGTTCTTGGCCTTTGCTATCTTGCTCCTTTCTTAACCTTTGCCTATTTTTTTACAACTGTATGTTGGTTTGTAGCCTAATTTTTACAACAATCCTGCAAATGTGGACTTGGTTAACTCTTCCATTATTCTTTAGCTCTTCCATTAATCTGAATTTGCCTGTTGAATCAAGGCTGCCAGATATATGAAATAAGGGAAAGGACTATTAGTTGATTAAAATTGTTCTCTTGATTTCTGTAGAGGTGTCTCAATTCCCTTCAGTGGATCTGGAGCATAGATTACTCTGCCTGTAGCATAAAATATCTTACACTAATATATGAGTACTGTGATGCTAAGAAATAAAAAAAAAAAATAGAGATAAGTGCTACTCTAGAAACTGAGTACCCAAGTGTTGGAAAACTGTTGAAATTGAACCATTTTTGTTTCTTTCACAAGTTACCAGTAAAATTCTGATTATGTTTTTTCCTTTGACTTTACAGGGATGTTTTCCAAAAGTTTGCCTTCTGGTGCCTTTGTAAGAACCATTATGGAGCAGCTGGCACTGGTTTCTCTAAGCAGCTGAAAAAGGCAAGCAACTTATGTTATGGCTAAACAAAGCACTTGTGCTTTCAAACAGTGCTACTCAGACTGGTATTGTACCATCTAAAGTCACTCCTCCCTAGGCTGTGCTTCGTACAGGACAATAGTGGAGGCAACTGCCAGGATCTGCTGTGGCAAGAGACCCATTGCCTCATTCCTTGTGGCTCAAATGCTCGCACAAAGGCAAAGTAATTCTTTTACTGATAGATATTCCCTGAAAAAAATAAGTTCTTCCAGCAGAACAGCATTTTTGCCTGTCAAGCTGTGGCTTTGCTAGAGTAGTTGTGCCCCGTGGTGGTGGAACTGCTCCTTGCCTTCCCTGCAGTATGCTTCAGCCAGATGGCTGCCTAGAAAGGTTTAAATTTTAACCTAGGTGTAGGAACATGCTCATCCAGTATCTCTGTTCTTTGTAACTTCTCAGTTGTCAAGAATGACATTTAACACCCTTGTATTTTTCTTGGAGGGCTTGGGATGATACTTCAATATTACTGTAAATTTGAGAGGGAACTCCTGTACACCTGCATACCACAGAAATAACATAGGGTGGAAAGGGACCATAGAAAGTTAGAGAAGAGAAATTTTAATCATTCAGACAGTGTTTCTAGGCTAGGGAAGATCTGTGTCAGATTCAGGGACCTGCTGCTTCTGCTAAGGGGGAAGGCAAAGAGCTAAAGAAAAGAATTTCAGACAAGGTATTCAAGTTTTTGATATTCCACAGAGACACGAAGTGACATGAAGGCAGGGACAATATTTGAGGGTATGTAAGTTGAAGAATGACACAGAAATGACGAGGGTGTGAATGCTTAGAAGAAGCTTCATTGGTGTTTGCCCCAATCTTTCTGGTAGAACACCTTCCCTTCCAGCTCATTGTGTCCCTGTACAAAGGTGCTGTAAGCTGAAAATGCAAAACTGGCAGTTTTAAAGGATGGTGACAAAGAATGCTTGAAAAGACTCAGTAGCACACCCAGTTTTAATTACATTAATCAAAAGGCTTCATTGTGATATCTGAAAACTGTTTTGGTAAAAAAGCACTTTTCATAAGCACTTTTCATGTAAGTTGGCAATGAGAAATGCTTGGCTGAAATAACAGCAGGATATGAAGGAATCCAAAATATCTCCCATTTTTGCTTTAGGCCCCTTCTCACCTCCTCCCCTCAAAGCCACTTGTTTCCCCCCTTTGTGTACAGTTCCCCAGCTGTGCCCTGCGAGATGAGCTGGGGTGGGCTGCGTTCCTCACACCTCCGTGCGAGGCACACATCGCTCTCCCAGTCTGCCAGACTTAGCAGTATTTCTTGGGCCAGACTGTCAGGTTGCTGAGGATAAGTGAGGGTTTAATTTGCAGTTTGCATTCTTCTCCTAAGTAGAACATGCTCTGGAGAGAAGTCAAAAGCAGTTCTTATGATTATGAACTCAATGGTTCCATCCATCTATCTTTCCATAAAGTCAGTTCTGTCCTGAAGGTATTTCACATGTTGGGCCTACTAAGCTCATTTATATTGCAAGGGACAAAAATAACATCATTTTTCTACAGCAATGAAAAATGCAGTGACCCTTGCTCTCTTCTGATGTTAAATCCAGACATTTTTATTGTGCAAAGGTATACCTGTGGTCATTTTGTGCTTGAATTGACCTGTTCTGGGCATAGAAGTTGCTGCATAAATTACTATGCTTGCTACACGAATTAGGGACACAGTTTCATACTAGAATTTTTTGTTTAATATCTTTTACAAATTTAGAGCCTATTTACCAAATGATAACCTGGACAATGAAACAGTTTGAAAGAAAAGAGAAGTAGCATGCTTTTGGAGGGAGAGGTGGGGATTACAGAATAGGAAACTAGGACTTTATCTTGTATATTTGACAATATGGCTTAAAGTTTTATTTGTAAATATAAAAAGTGTATTACATGACCCCTAACCTTTGAACAACTTGGAAAAACCTAGCATTGGTAAATTCTGCAATATTACTACAAGCTAAAGAAGTGGTTGAATAAATGAGAAGTGGATTATCCAGTCTTCTAAGTCCATTTTGCAGTAAAAGACAGTGAGATTTTGAAACTATTTATCTTCTTTTGTTTTCCTTCTTTTTTTCCCCTATAATTTTAGTGACGGAACAGGAATCAGAAGTGAATTTTTCTTTCAAAGAAGATTATTTGGCTTGAAAAAAAAAAAAAAAAGAAGAAGAAGAAAATGGCTAGGGAATGTTCTGAGATGAAACTTTAACCATCTTAATTTTAATATACCTTCCTTGGTTTCCTTAACATGAGGTGGGCATTCTTAAGTGATACTCCATTTGATGTTGTGACGTGATACAGCTTTTTTCCTCTTCTCAGAAGAGCTTACACCAAGCACTCAAGTAACTGATCATCAGAACCACTTCTTCCCTATCTCCGGACTTGTATTCATCACATGGACAATGTAATAACATCAGCAAGTCAAATGTGTCAGGGACTTTTCTTCACCCTATCACTCACCCATAATGTGTGGGTTGCTTTCTGTTTTGACTGAAGAGAGAAGGGGCAAGTTTTGGCCCCATGCCACAGTGGTGGCAGAGCTGCAGTGCTCCCACACTTGTCCCATGTCCTCCTCTCTGGTGGTAAAGACTGGAATTGCCAATGCCCAGCTGTCCCTGGGCAGCTCCAGCTGGGTCCCTTGTGGCTGATGTTGGTGTCAAGGCTTGCACATTCTTCCTGTGGCAAGGATGCAGGTGACCAGCTAGATCTGAGTTAAAGGATTTAAGCTATATGGCTGAGGCTTTTAAGGTAGCTTCTAATGTGAGAGGAAGAGATGACTGATTTGAAAAGATAAATGCTTTTGTTTTGATCAAGAGAGAGCTTCAGCCTCCTGTCCAGCTTAGGACCCAGTCTCTCTACTCCCAGGAATGTGCTGTGTGGAACTCTACAATGCATAATGTGGAGCTCTTGCCTTTGGTCCTCAGTATACTGGATGACACCTAATGGTATCTTTTGGCTGTAAAGTCTGGAAAGGGGCTTGGATAAGCAAATTTCACTTTGCTATCTCTCTTTCTACCTGACAGCAACATTCTCCAAGCTGGAGCCAGGAGTGGCTTGCAGTGAACCTCTCTGATGAGAGGACAACCTGCACAGAGGAGGGGACTCAGGGCTGCTTCATGCTTTTGTGTAGGCTGACAGGAAGGCTTGGCACCCATGTTGCCCTAAAACAGATTTATTCCATTTAAAAGCATGTTCATTTCCACCTTTACTCTCTGGACAGAGGTTGTCTCTATTGAACTTCATCCATTCTTAAAATTACTTTTCCATAAAATTCAGCCACCAGCTGGTGTCTTTAGGAGGATTTAGATTAACTGTTGCTTGGTGTGCAGAGCTGGCAAGGAGAGCGTGAAAGAAAGTTGAAACAACCCCATTAACAGAGCAAAAGTGAAAACTTATAATTGTTCTCGGTTTTTATTTAAGATAAAACCCACATGCGAGCTACTGCCTAGTCTGGATTAGCTGCCAGGAAGCCAAGTCATGCACCCAGAGAAAGTTCTTGGTGATTTCCCTCTGTGACAGCACCCTGGGCTCCCACCAGAGTAAGGGACAGCAGAAAACAGGTCCCAAATGCTAGCAGTGAGAAAGCAGCCTCTCTTTAGCTTCTGGAAAGAGGTTTATTTGTGGGCACTTTTGGGTGACTCTGTAATTGTTCCCAAAGGAAGGGAGGGTTGGCTGGGGTGTCACCAAACAGTGAGGGGGCCTGGATGGCCTTTCATCCTGCCCCAGCCCAAGGGTGGCCACACAGACCTTGTTTGCCTGACCCAAGGCAAATATGCCTTGGCTCAGTGCTTGTTCTGTGTGCTTGGCTGAGGCTGAGGTGATTGTTCACAAACAGGTGAGAGAAAAGTAAAGCAGAGAAATGAAGAGGCAGCCTTTACTGCATAAAAAAGGGGAAAAGGCCACTTGAAAATGAGTTGAAAACCCCTGAGCCTTTTAGGCTATAATACTGGCAGGATGACAAGGCAAGCAAGTGAAGTGCAGTCAAGGTATTTTTAGAACAGTTATGCTCTATGGAAAATAGAAATTTCAGGCCATGAGTTTAGATGGTTGCACTAAGTTGGCTCCTTTTGGCATGTCCAGCCTGGAGCAGCTTAGTTGGTCCCAGGAGTGGAGTGGGAAGGAAAAGCAAGAGGGGAAGATGGCACATAGGCAGATTGACTTCTGGATACTGGCTTTCCTTCCTCCTAGTATTTTGCATTTTAGGAAATTGCATTCTGGTCACACAAGGAGCTGCAAGTACTTATGATACTGAGCCACTCTTTAGTGATAACCTGTGCAATGCAAGTGCAGCCACCTGGGTGAAAGTCTATGGAGAATCAGGCCCAGAAACTTTTGTTTTTCTCTATGAAATGCAATTCAGCCAAAGACCTACTCACAAACTGGCACTAATTTAAATGTATCTCTGTTTTTTAACTGATATGGGCAATTGATGTGGGTTTTACATAGACATTGCCTAGAGCATTTCCTGGTTTTCTATTGTTGCCCCTCCAGATTACAGAGATATATTCAAGCCCTTTATTAATATTTGTTTGGATTCTTAGGTGCTAATGCTCACAGTACAAATTTCCATAAATGTTAGTGCCATTGAATTTTCCTTTAATTCCCTGCTCCCATCATACAAAGACAGGCAAATCTTCTTTCCATTTTCATTTGATTCAGCTGTTCTCTTTAGTTTTGTTTAAATGAGAATCCTCAGCCTCATGAAGTTAAAAAAAAATGTCCTTTAAAATAATTCTTCTTCCAGTTCTTGTTCTCCAGGTCTAGTTTACAGAAAGGCCAACTTCTTGTTCTTCTGAGAAAAGAGAATTTTTATGGGATTGCTGCAGGGAGCAACCCTAGACTAGAGGAAAACCATATCCAGAGTTCACATTTCAATACTTCTCTTACATGTTAAAATAGAAGACAGAATAGAATAGTTCAGCTGCAAAGGACCTACAGTAATAATCTAATTCAACTGTCCATCAGTATGAACAAAAAAAAAAATCCATATGCAAAATATTTTACAGAAATGTTTGCAAATTTCCCCTAAATACCTATTAAAACAATTACAAGGTAGGTAAGGAGATATTTTCCTTTTTCTTGGACGATGCCAGTAAGTCTAATAAACTCTGGAAGTGAACGACATTTGGCTGAATAGCAAGGAAATAGATTGCTTTTTCAGACATTACTTACACTCGGAACACTGTAAGTGTAAACTACTAAGCAGATTTGTATGCATTTAACTGCTTAAAGTCAGAGTTTTAATAAAACCCATCTCAAGCATAGAAGTGCCATCTGTAATCTTGGTTTAGGTAAAGACGCCGACGCTCATGGAGAGTGGAACGTGCCAGACAGTCCTGCTGCAGAGAGCGGCGGCTGCGGTGCTCGGGGAAGGGCTGCTGCTCGGCAGCTTGCCCTGGCCTGAAGGTAAGAGAGTTTCCTGGCATGGGCACCAGCTGCTCCAGGCTGCTTGGCTTTTGTGCTAGAAAGCTTCCCTCGGCAGGTCTGATTTACTGGCGTTGGCAGAGCGTCAGCAGCCCCTAAGAAATGGTTTGTGGGTCTGGCATGTGAAGAAATCATTGAAAATGCAGAGAGCAAACAGGTGTGTCTTGGCTTTCTGAAATGGCAGAGTGTCCTGCACCAGTAGCATTGATTTCACTCCTTTCCTTCATTTCATGCCTCTCAAAAAGTAGATCTGAAACATGAGGATGATGGTTTAAATATAATGACTGTTGCCTCTTTCACTGAAATTATTTTAAAAGAAAGTAAGCTGAAGGAGCTAAAAATGTAAGTATTTTGTGTAAAGCTGTCAATTAATAATTTCTTCAATCTCACTTCTGTTCTAAGGAAATGATGTGTGTTTGCAGTTCTGTTGTCTGTCCCTCTTTCTGCCCTTGCTTCTGGGCACAGTGGATGGATTTGTATCAAGTTTTTTCACAAAAAGGTATGTGAAAACTGGTATCTAGGAACAGGAGTGGGAGTCAGGCACAAACCTGAAGAGGAGATTTTCAATACAAGACCGAGTTCCTTTTTAAAATGTCACTTTGAGGATGTGTTCATCATTGACACTGCAAGAAGCCAGCAAGTGAGAGCTTTTACCCAGCTGTGGCATAGAACTTAGGGATAATGGGGCAGGAATTGAAAATTCAACAGTCCAGGAAGAGAAGTCACACAGTATATAGATCCACAGTTTTTGTTACTGCTGCAGCATTTTATTCTTAATAAAATTAAAATTTCTGTGAAGTGATTACCTTACTATATCTAAGTGCAACAGGTCCTGGGAATGTAATGCATTTATATCATTCCATTCATTGCTGACTGTCTTTTTGGTCCAAAAAGACAGGAGCAGTGAAGAACTGAAAAAGAAAATATTTGTAGTAGATCAAGATGGCCAAGATATGGAGAGAAGCATGTTGTCTGGATTTATTTCTTTTATTGTGGAGAAAGGTTTGAAAGGCAGGAAATATTCCAGCACTAGTGGATAGAAAAACTAGGTATTAAAAGTAGGTATTGAAAATTGAAGTTTTAGAAATGGGAAGAATTTTGCTGCCAACAGCAATGAAGAAGAGGAAAAAACATAAAAGGAAATAACATCAAAGGAAAAAGACTAGCTGCTCAGTAATATCTGCAAAGTTTAGTTTTAAACAAATAGTCATCCTTCCAGGGCAGCAGATCAGAAGTGTTATTAAATGTGTAGTGCTAAGCTGAGGGAGATCACTTTGATATTGAGATGTAGATTTGTGAGCCATTTACCTAAAGGTAATAGTTATATCAGTGTGAAGAGGAGAGGCTCCCTGAGGATAAGATACAGAAGATGACACCTAGGATAGAGCTTTGAAGAGCTTTCACAGACAGGACAAGAGATAGTGGAGAATGAGGAGCCATTCCAGGGTGATGGGAAATCCATACATGTGCTGGGCTGCAATGGAACATGGAGAGTAATTTGTTAGGACAGGGGAGTGTTAGAAGTGCCCACAGTCTGCTCCCTGCAGCCTGGATCAAACTTACGATTGTTGAGCTTGCATGTTAAAATAAATCAGGTATCCCTTCCTTACAGAATAGACATAATTCCAAAAGTAGGGGCCAAAGCCAAGGTAAGTTTTAAAGGAGAAAAAGGGTGACAAGGAAGGGTCAGAGTTCGGAAGGACAAATTTAGTGCAGACTGTCACAGAGCTGAAAGAGGACAAAACTGAGTGAGGGGCATGTAGTCTTCAGCACAGCAGAGGAAGAGGAAAGAGGAAGGGGCCAGGATGGGTCAGGGAAGAGGAGCTGATTGTGAATAGGAACATTAGGCTTCATAGGGATGAGGTAAAATTTAAATACCAAGGAGGGCCTGGGACCCAGGGTTTTGTGTGTGTTTGGTGGCTACTAAAGTACTTGAAAACTAGAAAGTGAAGACTATGACTCCCCTGTCCTCCCTCCCTATTATTAGCTTCTAAAAACCACAAAATAAATCCCCAAATCCACTTCACGCTTCAGCCAGCCTTTCTTTCTCAGAGCAGTACCAGTTTATGTGTGCCCAGTGCCTCTTGTCCTGAAAGAGACCCCAGCCTTTCCTCCTCCCAGGCATGACTGAAACACACCTGCCTTAGGAGAAGTGGGTCTGTGGGTGGTGGGTCCTGCAGGGACAGGAGGAGAAACTGTACCTCTTGTGCAGATGTGGAGTTTTGAGGAACTGCATTTTTTGAGGACCCACACCAAAATTCTTTCAATTTTTGGTAAAGAAATTTCATGAGAGGAGCCACTGATAGGCAAGAAATTGTCATCAGTCATATAAACAAACTTCCTTCTCTTTCCAGTCCACCTACCATTGGCAATCATAACTCCCAAACCAGCACTTCCTCCCAAACCAGCTGCTCTTGTTTTAACTCTAGACCCAGTAGCTGAGATTAATGTGAAATTCTGATTTCCAAAGTTATACATATTAACATTAATTTCATTCTAAAGGTACTGTTAACTTTAGCTGCAAATAGAGTTGGACATGGAGCAGGAGATGCCAGAGAATCTAGCTAAGAATCAGGTACCATATAAAATCTTTAGGAAAGAGAAGCGGGTGTATAAGATAAATCTCTAAAAACAGAGTTTGGGATTTAAGAATGGAAAAATAATTTTTTGCTTAGAACATTTAAGGCAGTTCATCCTAAAGTGAAAAGGTATTTCAGCAGAATTATTTGTTTTTTCCCTGTATCAGAGACAAGGCATGGATTTGAAATTAATTTTTATCCTTCACTAGGACTTCGATGTGTTCTTAGTAAAGGTACTCAAGGGGGTCCCAGTGAGTACTGGTTAAGTTGAGTACCCCAGTGGTTTTCTGGTTAAGAAGCAGGTGGGTTATGGATGGGAAACGATCTGTGTGGAAACTGCTGCAAGGTAGATAGCATATTGTAAAAAGCCAGATGACTCTTCTGACAGGGGCTTTTCCTTTCACACACTTGGCAATGCTAAGGAATAAGCTTCTTTATGCAGAGTGGATACAGATAAATAACCTGAATAACTGTTCTGCAAGACCGTCCCTTGGGAAGTTATTTCAAATGAAACATTTCCAGTTATCTCTGGAGTGAAACTTGATAGTCAGGAAAACATCTAGAGTTCTTAAGCACAAATTCTTCAATGGGTGGAGTAGTCTCAGATATGATATTGGTGGTCTCTTAACATCCCATCTTAACATCTACATATCATCCCAGCAGGGTGATTGATATGTAGAATGATCTGTGTCAGTTCATTTTTAGCAGCATAGATAGGGAAGGGTGGAAGCACACAGGTCTTCGTGCTTTTCAGCAAACTCACAGTGAAAATGTGAACCACAGTATCACTTCTTTCTTTGAAAATCTGGGGTTGTTCAGCCATGTAGTTCACAAATAATTATGGCTGATGTTTCATGCCAGTGTGATCAGAGAGTTTAATATTTAATCTCAAAGCTGTCTGTGGTGTGCCCTTGAAGCTGTGTCACTGAGACAGATACCTGCCTGTGGGAATTGAAAGTGCTCTCCAGGAGCTGTGATGCCTTGTGCTGACACGTCCTTGGTGAGTGTGAACTCTCACTGTTTTTTTCATCAAGGTGGCTGCTGGGGAAGCAGGTCCCATGTCAGCTGTGCCAAAGAACAAATCCTATTTTATTTTAAAATGTGCTTAGAATGTAACATGTGAGCAGGGTTGTTTCGATGTTTATGTATATATCAGTCAATATGAAATCTCTTGTAAGTCTTGTGTATTAAATTTGTAATTTATGTTATGTGTAGTTCCACAGACCTTATTGCTGTTACTGCAGTATACACAAGTTAGAGCTACTGCAATATACAGTTTGTCTGTAAAAGGGTTGCAGGTGTGTTTGGCTGAGGATAGACATTGAGGACCCGTTTTCTATCATCTTGCTCATGTTGTCATTTATATCAGTGCAAGGAGCTGTGGCTAATTCAGAGAGGTGGCAATAAATGCCCAAAGTGCAGAGACTCAGACTATGTATCAGTTATAGTGGGTATTGCACTGTGAAATATATTTCCTGTTAATTTCTCTTCCAGAGGACATTTAAAAAAATTACCTCCTTTTGGGGAAAAGAGGTGTTGGTGTGTGTTTCATTGTTTGTGTATTTTGTGTGTTCTTTCTTTCTTTCTTTCTTTCTTTACTTTTGTTTCTTTCTTTTTTCTTCCTTTCTTCCTTTCTTTCTTTCTTTTATTTTTTTTTAACAGGAGAGCAGACAGAGGTGCTTTATCAAAACTTTTTTTTAAATGTCAAAAATCATGCTGAAATCATATGGAAAATTGACATGTAAATGAACAGTTATTAAAAGTTGTTAAGGACTTTTTAATTCCTTCTTGAAGGCATTCTCAGTTTTGTCTGACATGGACCTCAGACCCACACATTCCATTGTGAAAATATCCCTAATGATGTGCTAGTTCTCAAGGATGTATCAGAGTGCTGCAGCTAACACCCGATAACACTGCTCACTCCAGTGCTGGCACACTTTGCCTGATGGGTGCAAAATCTCTCCTGAAACAGAGCTGAGGCAAGAAGTCAGGATCTGCATTAACTTGCAGGACCATGCAGCAAGCAGCAAAAAAATCGATTCTCACTGATTCAGGAGGCTAGGCTGAATGCCTGATCCTTTCCTTCTTTGCATGTCTTCTTTTTCTCCTTGTTTTCTTCATGCAGGATATGCAAGTGTAACTTGTCTTACAAGCACTTAGCAATTTTCTTATTTTTTTAGACTCTAATAGTTATTCAAGGCTTTCTTTTTTTCTTTTTTTATTTTCTTCTCCTCAGGACTGAAATTAAAGCAGAGCTCCTCTATTTGATACATTAACAAAGAATAGGGGAATTATAATGAATGTCTTAGCTCTGAGACTTACCCTTCCTTAAATTTTATTTAATCAAAATTAATGTTCATCTGACAAAGAACTATGGGGTGCACACGCTTGTGGAGGTTGCTGGGTTGTTTCCCTTTCCTAGCTTTAACTGGTTTGCAGGCTGTGGAGGGCTTCTGCCAGAGGAGAGCTACAAGGACTTTGTTGTTTACGAAGTGCAACATATAGCCAACCTCTGGCACCAGGTCTAGGAGGCTGGTCTGCTGCTGCCTTCTCTCTTTGCTCAGCTGGCCTCCTGCCTAATCTGCCTGCTGTAACTGGGATGTTTGCAGTTACTTTCCCTCTCAGTAGCAGTTTGTGCTGAATTGTGTGGTCAGAAAGACACAGACAAGATTGTTTGTAGGCTTCTTTAATTAGACCAGCTGCAAAAAAGGAGATGTGTCTGAGGTACACAAGCTCTTCTCCAGTCTAAGACTAATAATCTTGTAGTTTGAAGAATGCTAACTAAGCTTCAAAGGGTGTTTTCTCCCTGACATCTCTGCATCTAATCCTGTATTTATTCATTGTGTTTTAAGGCCAGGAGGGCATAATTGATTATTGACCCTGTCTCCTGTTCAAGGGTTCATTATATTTCACCCAGTTCTCACACAGGGCAGTGACTGGTATTTGGCCGAAGCAGATAGTCCAGAGAGTTGTTCAGTTTTGATAATAACCTTGGCTGACACTATTTGTAAGTGCTCTTGGTTAAGTACTCAAGTGAAGCAGGATGCCTCTGTTAAAGTGACCAGATCAAACCTACTGCTATAAGCACTTAAAGTCATTGAAAAGGGTTGTTGCAAGGGATCTCTGGAAGTTTCTCATGCAACTTCAACTTCAAATCTAGATCATGTTGTTCAGGATCTTTTTTAGTTGCACTTGGCCTGTCTCAATGTACTCGTTCTGAATCTGCCTGTGCTGTCAAGTACAAAATCTCATGGGAAAATTTTAAATCAGATCCATTACAAAATCCACACAGTTTTTATTTCCAACCTAACCTGTCAAATAATGAAAATCTCCTGATGGCATTCATTGCTTTTATTCAGTAAATCATTGTCATAAACTCTTTCATCTAAGAGTCTCAAAATTGACTGAGGTATTGAGATGAACTTTCGTGTGAAATTTGCCATCAGTGTATCCAGTCAAGCCTACTTCATGGCTGAGGTCTCCTTTGCTGCCTCAGTTGTGAACCTCTGCAACTCTGGCTCATGCCTGGAAATTAAAATGCATAAATACCTTACACTTATGATGCTTCCAGTAGAGCCAGATCCAGGAATTTCTGAAACACCAGGGCAGTGCAACTGGAAGCAGCACACAGCAGCCGCTTGGTCGCCAGTGATATGAGGCAGACGGAGGAAGATATGGGAGCAAACAGTGAACCAACGTAATTGCACTTCTCTAGGTCTCATGGAAGTATAATAACAGCTTGAAGTAAAATCACTGTGTTTAAGGAGTCATCAGAAAAGTCTTTGTGCAAAACTTAATAGGGTCCTCTCCATCCTCTCTTTTTCTGTGGAAAGAGTGGGTAGGGGGCCTGAACAAAGCTTTAAATCTCTGTTTCAGTTCTTGGTCCCTGAGACAGATTTCGTATCATTGCCTTTTATGACAGATCTCAGACAGAACCACTGTGATTTTCTAGAGAGCAAGAAAAAGAAAGTAATTTCAAGAGTTTTCAAGTTTTACTGTTGCTAATGATCAGCTTGCCACAGAAGATCAAAATGATGTGTTGGTGCTATAACTAAGCTGACATAACAGCTATTGCTGCTAGGTCAGCTCCCCTCCCTTTCCTCTTCTTGGTCTCCTGTTAGTGCTTCTCTGACTCTAGAGTGAGCCAGCTCACAGAGTTCAAAAAAAAAAAAAAAAAAAAAAGCTTTTGTTTTTTCCTTTTTTTTTTTTTTAATGTTTTTTTATTCTTAATTGTGAACTGGCCTGGACTTAAGTTTCACAATAATTTTGGATTGATGTAAGTGTGCTGTACAAAGTGAAGTTGTCAACTCCAGCTCTTCTCAACTTGTGCACCTGCTGGATCCCACACCCCCTGTGTTGGGAGGGAGACCTTGCTTCTGATCTGGAGGAAAATCATCTCCCCATTCCACTCCCTAATTTATCTTCATATTAGTTTAGAGATGCTTTCTTGGTATGGCTTATTATATAGCTGTACAAATACTAGGAGGAGGGGACAGGGCCTCCTTTAGCTGGTAATTTCCACTTGTTTTGGCTGAGGCAGAACATGGAAGGGCTAATTCAGATATGCCCTTGTAAAACTGGACCTGTTTTGCTGACACTAGATCATTTACTCTCAACTTCCAGTATTAGTGGAAGAATACAAGAATACAGCCTGATGGAAAGAAAATACATAGAATGAAAAGAGAGTGAAGTATGGATAAAATATAATGTGGTCCTCTTCAGAAAAGTCTTTCTTCTTTCAAGGAAATGGAGATTGGTTTCAATAAGAAAAAAATAATCTCTAAAACATTCCTGCATTTTATATGAGGTACTTTTTTCCAGGGGAAGATGAATTTTAGGATGGCACTGTTGGTCTGAGGGACAGCCCTGCTTCTCAAGGGCTGCTCCAAGAACAAACAAAGTCCATCGACTGAGTGCTATAGATCAGAAGGCTTTTAA
>VZTN01022722.1:69661-99079 GCA_013400515.1 Erpornis zantholeuca | reverse complement strand
TTTGCTGTTAAAATCTATTTTCTGACACAGTGGGGAGGTTATTACTTCTGCAGGATGGATAGCTAAAGATTAGTCTGGCGGTCAAGGGAACCTGCAAAAGCAATTATTCATGAGCTCACCTTACTCTTCCTTCTGACAGCTGGGAAATAAGTTTCTAGTAAAAATATAGAGTGGTTACCTTCTCTATATCTCTTTCCATATTTCTTTTCTCTGTGTGAATACTCTGACAGTTCTGTCCCTGAGTTAGATTTTTGAGCTTTGGTTGCTTTTTTAGGTTACAGACCATTTTTGTCAAGTCCTGGGTTGGGCAGAATGTGTTATATTTCCATGCTGAAATGCTGAAGGTGCTGGCACAGTTTCCACAGCAGTTACTGGAAAGTAGGAGAGACAGCATCTTATGTGTACCGAGTTCCCTTAGAATTCTCTTAACAGAACTGGATTTAGGAGCAGCATGAAATACATGCATATCACTCCCTGATGGCTTTATAAAGGGAGCTTGATCCATTTGTTTGTCACCAAAGCCATGCCATGCCAGCTCTGGGCCAGTTGCAACTTCAGGCATGGAGAAAACCACACTGCATTTTTCACTGTTGCAGACAATAAGGTGCATTCTGGTTCTCACTGGTCTTTCTTGAAGAGATGTCCAGATATCTCAGTACTTCATAAGCTGCTGAGTAGCACAAATAGCTGCTGAAGCAGTCACAGAGGCATCATGCACCTGGATCCAGCCAATTTATGGTTGGCACTGCTTGACTTCAGGTTTGTGATTGCTCCCAGTCCTGCTTTGAGCTTCTAGAAATTGCCGCATCAGAAATGCTTGTTTGTGAAAATAAAAAGTATTAGGAAAAAATACGTGAGCAGGTCAGGAGCTTGAAATTCATCTTCTGCCAACCAGAGGGGGCACATCCATCATATAGGTNACATCATGTTCAGCATATAAAGTAGGGGAAGAAGGACATGGGGGGGATGTTTGGAGTGATAGCATTTGTAGTAGCCATTGCATGTGATAGGGCCCTGCTGTCCTGGAGATGGCTGAACACCTGCCTCCCTATGGGAAGTGAATTAATTTCTTGGTTTGCTTCACTTTTGTGTGGCTTTTCCTTCCCCTATTAAACTACCTTTGTCTTGACCAACAAGTTTTCTCTCTTTTACCCTTCTTATCCTCTCCCTGATCCTGCTGGTGGGGGAATGAGAGAACAGCTCTGTGGAGTTGGGCTGCTGGCTGGGGTTAAACCATGGCATAGATCTAGATGGATAAGCAGCTGCAGAAGTGAACTTGCATCTTTGAGATTTGGGCAATGCCTGGTAGCTTTGTGTAGAAAAAACTTTGCTAAAGTTTTGCTCTGACTCACTAACCTCCCATCCTCTTGCAGTATGTTCCTCACTTGCTGCTTCTCTCAGTCCTTATTTGCTCGCTCTTTGTTAGCACCAAAATACTGCCCACCCTTAAAACATTGATGCAAAGGGCCAAGGTTAAAATACAGATGCCTAAAGTTTGGGGTGCTGGGGAATCTAGGACCTAGAGGTCGCAGAAGTGCTAGCATCCCACACCTAATTAGGGGCTCAGGGACTGATTTAAGGCCCACAAGCAGCTGTTCAGGCTCTCTCTCCTAGAGGGGGATAGGGACACTGGTTGGAGTTGGGCACTAAATATTTTGTGAAATTCAGCCCATGCCTTGGTGTTTGGATGATCTGAAAATTCAAGTCCCATTGATTCTTAGTGGTGTCACTTGTGTGTTCTGGAAAATGATTCCTGTAGACTATTAGTTTCAGGTACCCATTTCTAAAAGCCTTGAGCTGGAATTGCTAAAAGTTGTTCTTTAGGCCCAGTTCACAGCTCGATGACTGTTTAAAATACAGCAGACTTTTAAGTAACTTTTACAAGATGTGACTTTCATATGACAAGACCTTTAGATATAGTTTATTAAATTGTTCAGTTATTTCAAGAATAACAGCAAATTACTGGGTTTTTTCCTGTTTTGTTCTTTTTCTCCCTCAGCAGTTGGTCCCCTCTGCCTTCATTGCCCAAATGTAAATGGCTGCAGAAATTTCCAGATGAAAGTTTATGACATAAATGAATCCCTAATAATTGATTTCTGTTTTCCTCTGTGAAGTCCACTCAATGGGAGGTGTGGACTGCTTATCACTGAGTAAGATCATTGAATGATTTAATGGGGGGTTAAATGAAAAGTAAGAGTTTTCATATTGGTGTGATGTAAATCCTGCATCCAATTAAAGCCTCAAAGCATTTTTTAAAAGCTGTATAAAAGGTGAATCATTTCTGTAAACAGCCCTTAAAGTGAAAACCCAACACCTTTGCTGTGGGAGAAGTAATACAATCTCAAATACCTCTGCAAACAAAGAGTCCCTTGCCTTCTGCGAGCTGCTCTCTTTTTTTTTCAGCAGCTCAGCATGGGGTGCCAGAAAAATCATTAACGGGCCCATCTTGCACTTCTGGCTTTTCCACACCTGCGTATCACGATCTCTGCTGTAACTTTATGGACCGTGAGGAGGCAGGTTTGACGCCATGAAAGACAGGCTCAGCCAACAGCTGCAGGATGGGCAGAAAGCCAGACAGTAAAATGTAAAGAGGAGGAAGGAGAGGGATCACCTTTGAAGTTTACCAAAAAAAAAAAAAAGGCATGACTTTGACCACTTCCTTTTTTAATTAGCTGTCTCAGGTACATTGAGCCACCAGTTTGAATGGATACTGGCAGGGGGTTGTTGGAAATGTTGATGTTTATACTGTAAGGATTTCATCACAATGTGACTATTATTTTTTTAACCATTTTTTCCCTTTTTTTGGTTGTTTGGGGCTGTTCATTTTTTGTTGTTGTTTTCTTTTGTTCTGTTTTTGTTAAGTTAAACATCCTAGCACAGTGTCAGGGAAAAGAGCTTACAACATTTGGGAATGCCTGAACTACAGCTAAAATCTGTATCTTTTTGCAAGTGTGAAAAACAACATTAAAGCTATGTTGAAGGGTACTTGGATCCCATGCTAGCCAGGAAATCGATGATTATCACTCCCATAGCAACAAGGACACACCTCCATTCAACATAGAGGTTGATTTTTTTTTATATATGTATATACTGTTAACTTTTGGTCAATATCCACAGTAGCACCAGGAGGTTGCTTTTGGTTTGTACTACTGTAGCTGAAAGGCAAACTGGAGGCATCCTGCAGAGGAATTGCAGCTCCTACAGGAACCAAATTTTCCTGTGCCCCCAAGAGGCCAAAAGTTCACTTTGAGCTAGTGTGTCCCTACTCCTGCCTATGCATGTTAAAGTGTGTTCAGGGAGAAAATGTGAACTGCTGTTGTCATCCATGGAGGAACTATATGCATTTAATTTACAAGACTGTAATTTAAGAGTAAGCATTTTGATATTTATAATCTATGTTAGGGTCAGATCCAGAGATAAAACTAATAGCTCAGAACTGAATGAGCTATCTACCAGGTAGAGAATTTCTGTGGGGTGATAAAAGCATGATGCAGTCAAATCCTGAACAAGTTCAGTGAGTATTGCTCAAGCCTCATAAAATTAATTTGGGAAATACAAAAAATCCTTCAGACTGAACAGGGTAAAAAAAACCAACAGAATTATCTACTGTCCTGCTGTAAGGTGCAGAGTGATTGCACAGTAAAGTCCAAAGATGTAACATCAATGACATAAAACTTCGTTGTGCTTTGTAACTGCAGTAGCCTTAAGTCTGTTCAACGCTTGAAAGGAAAAAAACAAGAGAAAAAGAAAGAAAAAATAACATTGGATATTACTATAAATCCACCAAATTCAGGTAGAAATTTAGCTTTTTGTGGGAGTTGAATGTGATCCAATGTGCCAATGTGTTTTAAAAGCTTCAAAAATGGGAAAAAGAGGACACCAAACTGAGTTGTGCTATACATAGGTGACATGCATAATTTAAATAAAAATTGTTTGAGCATGGAGTAATTATTCTCATGTGATGGTTTTTATACAACGTTTTTAAGCAGAAAATTAAAAAGAATGCTTTGATTCATGTTGATAAACTGTAGTTGAAATACATAACATGGTATATCAAAGGTAAAGAAAAACATTTATGTAAATCAGTTTAAGATATTATTTAATTCTTTTATATATTTTATTTTTAGAAATCTAGTATACATTCCAGTATAATAAATCTGTCTATCATTCCTAGATGGATTTTCTTTCAGTCTTTGGACATATGAATTAACAGAAAAGCATACCAGGGAGGATGCAGATAGATGGTTCTCTTTAGCTGAATTCGCTCCCAGTATAGGAGTGCTGGTTCTATTTTTTAAGATCAAGTACTGTAGATAGACTTCACGGTATTTTCAGAGTAATTTCTATACACTAATGGCCTTTAAAAAGTCTGTGTATGGCTTGTTGCACCTTTACCTAGTTAAGCATAAACCAAAAAATTCTGCCAATATCATATTACAATAACATATGAACAGATAACAGCTTTTTGTAGAGGATGGTAAAACACAGGTGAACCAATATCATAGCTCATAAAATTCTTTGTTTATTTTTATGAGACTCTTGTCAAAACATCTACATTTTTTAAGGGATTGGATCTTGGAAAATTTTGTTAACTGCAAAGGTTTTAGGCTTGTTAGATTATTGGAACTGTAGAACTGGAAGATTCTTTTTTTTTAAAGAAAAGATAATCTAAGCCACTCATCTTCCCATTGCAGCCTCAAATAACACCCATTCATCTTTAATAGATCTTTATATAATTTTTATCAGGAACCTGAGAAAAAAGTATCAAACTTTTTCCAGAGTCCCCTTCTCCTTACCTTTAAAATGTATATTTCTCAACCCGGAACCCTGCAACTAAAGCCATTCCTCTTTTTTTAAATTATGCTCTTATTATTTTTCCCCAGTAATTAAATAAATAGGAGAAAAATCTTATCAATTCATTTACACAGGTTTGCAGATCACCCTTCAGTCTTTTTTTTTTTTTCTTTTTAAGCTATCACCATTTTAATTATTTGTCTTTTCTAAACTTCTGTTGACCTTCATTGTTCTCTTCAGCTGTTCTGTGTCCCTCTTGAAGCAGCTCACACACATCTGGATGTGGTACTGCCTCAAAGATGTGCAGCATAATGACTGAATTATTATGTTTTGTGATTTCCAGCTTGGACTTACACTTCTAGTTCCTCTTGCAGTGTTAGGGTTTGCTAGGATTGCAATCCCTGGTAGTTAGTCAGCTTTCATCTCATGTTCTAAGCAGCTGCTTGGCAGCCTGGCTTCATGTAGTGCATTATTCTTGCCTGTGTGTACTGTCCTGCTTTTGTCTGTGCTGGATAGCCACCTGCTGCTGCTCCAGACCATGCTTTCAATTTGTCCAAATCACTTTGTCTTCTAAACCCAGCTTCCTGGTAGTCTCTTCCCAGCTGGTGTCCTCCACAGGTGATTTTAATAAAATTATCCACTGCTCTGTCACTGCATGATGTATTATGGACTTTAAGATTAATACAGGAGGAATGTAAATAGAGTTTGTCAAAAGGATTCAAGCTGTGTCTAGTGGTTCTAGTAGAGGTCCTCAGAATACTAAATGAGGAGCCTTACTGATTAAGTCTATGAATGTACAAGGACTTGTGACCTGGAAAAGAAAAGGAGTTGGGAAGTAATAGGAGAAAAAGAAACAAGGTCCATCTTCCAGACAGAAATACAGCCTGACTTCCTAATAATGTATTAACACCTCTAGTGACAGAACTAAATTTTGAATTGAAGAAATAATTCTTCTGTTGAGGCTAGGCTTAGTTTTCCCATATGTCTTTGTTCCAGGTGATTTATGAATGCCACCAGAGTAAAAGTCTAACCCATAGCTCTCCTTTTCACACTGAGTTTTGATGATGGCTGTGTTGTCCTCACTAGCTGATTGCCTTTTTTTTGTACTGACATAAAGGAGAATCTCTGTAAAACATCCCCAGGTGAACTATGACTGAAATTGTGCTGCTCTCAGGATAGTAGGCCTGTGTTCTGTCATGTCTGGATCAGAGAGAGAACTTTTCATAAAGGGCCCCAGAAATACATTCTTTTGGTACCTTGCAACCCTAGCAACACGGGGATCAGAAAATCTTGCAATTTAAGGGGAGTAGGTTGGTTTGGGAACTGTCCAGGAATTCCAGTGAATTCTGGAGGTATGGGGGGGGAAAAATTAAAGGGCATTTTCGTTCACATCAGCACCGAATGAGGGCTGTAGCCGACTGTGAGCCCCCATGCTGTTTCACAGTGTGATGCTTTGACTGAGCCTTCACATGGGCTTTTCTTCCTTTTAAAATTTAAACTGTTATCAAGTTTTCTTCTCGAGGTAAGAATGGTGAGGTCTCATTGGAATAAGTCAGAGTATTGCACACTAAAGAGCTCGCAGCCTCCAATTCCTATTTATTCTGTTAGGCTCACATTTTGGTATTTCTGTTTAATGCTAAACCTGGATGTTGGATTGTGTCCCACAGCTGCAGCTTTCTGGGCNATTTCTGTTTAATGCTAAACCTGGGTGTTGGATTGTGTCTGGGCCTCAGAATTTCAGAGAAGACCTGAAGAGTCTCGGGAGGAGCTGAGTTGTCCCAGCAAATCTTCACAGCATCTTTCTGTTATCCATGCTTTCACCTCACTCCCCTCATCTTCCAGCCCAACAAAAAACCCCAAGGTTTTTTGAACTCTTGTAATTAGATCTGTCTGGGAGAACAACCAAAGTGTCAAGGTTTCAAAGAGAAATTCAGAAAAGTCAAGAGCAAGTAGAGACTTGAAAAGGGAAGTCGGAAATAAAAGCTGGTCTTTATCATGGTAATAGTAATGAAGGCGGGCAGAAAAAGCCCAGACGAGAGGCTGGGTTACTGTACTGCGAGGTGCCGGGGCAGCATCCCGAGCGGGCGGATTAGGGAACCACGTAGCCACGCTGGGACTGCTGTCACTCGGGCATTCCTGGTCCCACTCGGAGGAGCGATGGAGAAGGAAACACTACAGAAGCAAAGCCCTGGCTGCTTGCGGGTGGGCAAAACACGGTTTCTCCCGCCGGAGAGCCTCGCCGCAGGGGGCGAGGGAAGGCCTCCCAGCCGGGAAGGCCTCCGCGCCCGCCGGGCCCTGAGCAGGTAACACCCAGGGTTCCCTGGCCGGGCCCCTCTCTCCAAGCCTGCAACACGGGTTTGTGCTCGGGGGCTTGCGGGACACGGGAAAATGGATGGTGGAAAATGATTTCTCGGCGCGGGAGCCCCCATTTCTGGGAAGCTGCCGCGCAAGCTCCCCGCCTCTGTGCATGCATTTCCCCCCCGGGGTATCCACTCCTTCGCCGGTGCAATCAGGCTTCCAATCAATTAGGCAAATTGACTGCAGGAGTGAGATATTTCCTACTCCTGGCAACAAAACCGAGTTATGTTAACTCCGTATTTCCCAGGAGCCCTGGCCTTCCCCACCTTAGCTTTCCTGTGGTGGATTTTTTTTTTTTTTTTTTTTTAGATGCGTAAAGGACTAAATTATGAAAAAGCAAAGGAGTTTCTGGTAACTGTGGGCATGCTCTGTTAGTGCAAAAACCAAAATAATTTGCTAACTGTGGGAGGATTTTGGTGATCCTTTGAAAAAACATTATTAATTTGCATTCAAAGGGACAAATATGCCAGCTAAGCAGGCATGGGAGCATTTGCTCTTTAAATCCCAGTCGACCAAAGACACGGCGCACATGAGCAGACTCACATATACCCAGAGAACTGGCGCTGCGTGCATTTAAATCTGCAGGTGCTACAAGCGGATATGACGAGCCACTTAACAAATACAACTTCAAAAGTCCCGAGGACAGAAGTTCCAGATGAAAGTTAAGCTGCACTTTCCCTTTCTGTTGTTCTTCATAGCAGGGAATTATTTCTACCAGGGTGTGCAAGGGGCTCTGCATAACCAGGTCACTGAAGTCGCAAAGACTCCACATAGCACAGGCGTATAGGGGGGGTCAGCGCCAAAGGGTATCACCTCTGTTCTTAAACATTATTTACATATACCAGATTGTTTCGCAGATTGTTTCCAAAAGATGTCGTCAGGCTATGCTGTTCTGTCGTTTTTAATTTGCCGTTTCAGGAGTTTAGTCCACTGTAATTTGTAACTAGCGTTACATATGGGACAGAAAAAACATCCCCCACACTCCTGTATCAGTTGCTTTCCATGCGCAGCCGAGCAGCCCACCAAGCATATGGCCCTGCTCCTGTTTCTGCACGGTCCTACCCAGTGCTTTAGTCTCACTCTGGTGGAACACAGAAGGCTGAAAGTGTTTTATAACCAGTCACCTACACCAGTATTTCATAAATTGAAAGTGGACCCCACGTTAAGAATGATTCCTGAAGTCTTCTGAAGCTCAGCTCCAGAGCCTTAGCTTACAGCTGGTCCTGAAGTCGCTCAGGAATTTTAGAGATCAAATAACTCTCATTGGAAATAAAATAACTTTTTTTGCTTTTTTGCTAGATTTGCATCCTTCAAGAGGCAGGCAAATAATTCAAGCTGCTGAATTAATACAGAAAAGCAAACTAAAGATTTCAATGAATTTGCCATCATACACATATAAAAATTAAAGATTGTTGAGATTAAAAATTGCTACTCAAAGTCATTAATGACCATTTATTTATTCATAGTAAATTACATGTAAATATACACTTAATGTATGAGGAATACAGCTACATATTAAAATAATATGGCTTGTTGCAGAGAGTAAAAAAAAAAGCAGAGAGTATTAGGGACAAGTCATATTTGCTTGCTGGACCAGTCAGCAGCATAGGGGAAGTTAAAAATTCTCTATTTTTAAATGTATAATATAAAAATTATATTTTATAAAGACTATTACATCTCTCTACAGCTATTCCAATATGGTGAAAATTGTAATTATGCCAAAGATTTTTTTATATTCAATCTTTTTTATTGTTGGAGCATTTCTGAGTTCAGTGCAATGCTTCATCAAATGAATTGAGTGAATAAGAATTTCAGGTCATCAAATGTCCAGTGCTGCATAGTGTTATACAGACAATGTTTATCTCCTAGTTGATTTAAATGTGAAAACTCTTTAGAGTAAGATCAGTTTATAATAGTCACTGACTTTTTTTTTTCTTACAGTACAAAACCTCTAAAAAGAGTAAGAAAAATTTTCAACATGAAAGGCGCATTTTTTATTTGTGTTCTTACTATGGTATCGTCCAGGAGGTCAGTTACTGTCATTATGTATGAAAAAATTTAATATTGTATTAAGATATATTCAGGTCTTCTGAGTTTCATTTAAAAGGGCAGGTAGCTCCACTATTTAACAAATTTATTTCAAACTTCAAGAGATGCTGTTATACTAATTTTGATTTATAAGTATTTCTTTTTGTTTCTCCATTTGCAAAAATGATGGCAGGGTGTTATTATGACTACCAAAACAATGGGAAAAAATGTCCCATATATTAAAAATCATTAAAATAACTGACACTAGCACTCCCATGTTAACCATGTGCTCAAAAAAAAGAAAAAAACACATAGTAGATACCTGGAAAGCTGATTCAACTTTAGATTTATTTCCCCATGTATAACAGCAAATTTTGGCAAAGCAAGGCTATAAATCTTTGTTTCATGCTTTGTGTTACATGAATGAATACATTTCTGTTGGACCAAAAGGCCTTAGGGAGAGAGAACCAGATCAACAAAAAGAAAATCCTAGTTGCATTAAGACCAGATCACTGTTTTCCCATTTCAAAGTCCTTTTCCAACTACCAGAGCAATAAAATAGAAATGTAATTAATCTTGTTCTAGTAATTTGAACTAGAGGATAAGAGTGATGACTTGTATTTGTTGTTGTTGTTGTTAAAGAAAGTCTGCTCCTTGTGGAACCCCAATCTTGTTTAGGAAGCTGATGGACCTCTTTGCAAACTTCTTGCTTAAGCTTCACTGAAGAGCTTGGGAACACAGCTGGCTCCTTAAGAGAGAGCAGCCTCAATATTTTGATGGTCTCTCACGTGCTTTAATGATCTCAAGGACAAGGTCACAGTGAGGCTTCATTTTAGATAGAAAGCTAAGCTATTTAAAATTCACCCTGACCCATGTGTTCTTCCCTGTGAAACAAAACCTGTTTCCATACTTGAGCTCTGATGAAGCACTTGCTTTTATGGCAAAAGGCTCTCAGTCCTCCAGAAAAACAGGAGGTTGTTTGTAATCATGGGAGAGAACCAGAACAGCCCTAGTATGCAGACGTGCACTTTTTCAGGATAGAGCTAACTCTAACCAAAGTTCTTATTTTATTTTTTTTTTTTTTTTAAGTGCACTTCTGGTAGATCAGTGGAAAATCTGCCCAGAGGACTGGAGGGGCAGGAGTTCTCGTCTGTTTTCAACCTCTTCCTGTTCTTTATGACTTTTATTGAAAGAAAACGAATTCAAATAAATTCAAGCATAAAGGTTTGCACTTAACTGCTAATAAACTATTTAAAATAGTTTTTGGATGTACATTTCATGTTTTTGTTACCCTACAGGTTAGAAATGCTGTATTCTTAAGTATGAACCATTTAAAAAGTTTATTTTTTTTCTAGGTCTTCTAGGCTTTAAAAATGGGGTTTAATATCTCATGATATCTAATATCTACAGATAAGCCTTTCAAGCAAATTATATCAGGACCTTTACAGAATACCAATTTGCAGCTATGAGTTCAGAACTGTAGTAAAACCAGGACTAAGCTTTAATTATTATAGTACACCACAAAAAGAAATGCTGAATATTTACTCCTAAAAAGATAAATGAAAGTCAAAGGGAAAATCTGAGAGTAAAAGCCCATTTTGTTTAAATTGATTTCTGATTTTTTTTTATCAATGGCAGATATTTGACTAAAGAACAATTATTTCAAGAAATGAAATAGAATTCAGTAATGAATAAATATTTTCTGTATTTAGCTAATACTTTACTGAATATCAAAACCAGCAAAACCCATTAATGGCTTATGATAATCTCAGACTGTGGGACGTTCTTACTGAACTCAGGGGTGTGTGACCCTTCTGAAGAAACAAAGCCTTTAAATACTATTCTTTCACTAACTTCTTTTGTGTTGTTCCTCCAATTGCTTCTTCATACTGTGTACTTAACAAGCAGTGTGCATGGAGGTATTAACTGTAAGTGTTGCTCTGGTACAGGGGACACACATAAAATAGCAGTTGATTTTGACAGCATTTTTCTTACCAATTTTTAAGGACCTACTTTAAGCATCTCACCTTCTCCCTATCTCATCTACCCTCTGTCACTTAGGATGAATGGAGTCTGGTGAACTCAGGACTGAGTTAGCCATGAGTGAACGCTCCCCATGCCAACTGGCAGAAAAGTACTTTGTTATTCATTCCAAAATTAAGCCTAAAACTATGATCTAGGCTCAAAGGTGGTGAACAGTTCCAGTAACTAACAGAAGTTTCAAGCCAAAGCTTGAAAGGTGCGTTCAGTTCTGAGCATGTTATTGATTGTGACCATATTTGATGCCCTTTAGCTGTGTTCAGTATTCTGCTATGAGGGTGCAGAATTGTTTTTTGTTACTCAGTTATGTTTCTCTCTTATCCCAGGAGAACATAAATCACCAAGTGTCACTGAGAAAATGATGGAGGAAAACTCATTTCCGGTTTTGGCCAGAAAGAAACATCAGGGTCAGCACTGCAAGAGATCTTCCAAAACATGCAAAGCTTTCTGTGAATTGAGAAATTAAGATAATGGGCTCACAGAAATGTGAGTATATTTTCTCCACATAAGGATTCAAATCTGCATATTTCCTAGATCACTGCCTTTCTTGCAGAAAGCTCTATCTAAAGTTTATTTCTACAAGAGTTATAGGAGTTCCTGTGAGTAAAATGCCTATAATCTTTCATTCCCTGACTGAAAGCAGAAACATCATTTATTATAAACACTAAGGTCTCCATTGCCCTTTTCTTTTTGTAACTGATTCAGAACAATTCAGTACTGAAAGTAATCACACATTCAAATACAAGTAGGTGTGAGCTTTCAAATATACTGAAAGTGAATATTCAGAACATCACATCCTCGTGTTTGCTTCTGATGTTAATAACCTGCTGTGCAAACCAGGATGCGTGTTTTCAAAAGTCTATAACTTTGCCATTTTGAAGCCAGATTTCTTCAAACAGAGCAAGGCACATATTTACCTTCCAAGGATTTGTGCCATTTGTGCCAGCTTTGGTACCCTTGAAAGAAACTGATTTTGACTTTCCTTGAATGCAAAAGTACATGCAAATAAAATTTTCACAGCTCGTTTTTAGATAATTTTTTTAGGTGTTCTGAGAAATATTTTACTAATAGTTTCTCTTTGGTTGAGGTCAGAAAGTTTTGATATTGTCCTACCAGAGAAGAGATGCTCTAAATAACAGAAGAGACAGAAATTAATTTATTACAATAGAAAAAGTATATCTAATATAATTGTATTGCAAACATAGCATCATGCTGTAAATATTTAAATTAGGTTTATGAAATTAGTTTTTTGCAATAAGTCTTTTCAGAGGTATATTTTGCATATCTTGCAGAAATTCAGTGCCAGTGTTTAGCCCCACAAGAAATAAACTCTCACTCTTCAGGACATAGCTCTGAAGCATCCAGTGTTAGTATGTTGCTTCTCATTGATTCCACACAATTGTTTTTGTGTGATTCTGTAGGTCTCTTGAACCAAATTTGGAAGCTTTGTCTAATTTAAAGGAAGATTTGGGTTTGACTTTTTACTCATGTCTGAGCAGCAACACACGAAGTGTTCAAGTCTTCTGCTGTATATAGGCATGCACATAGTGTTATTAATACTTCTGTCCTAAAATATAGTACTAGGAACTTTAAAAGTACAGGTTTTGGGGATCTGGTTAGGAGTAGATCTGATGAAAAATGAAAATTCATGAATTTTGAAACATATTCTTCTTCCTGAACAACAAAAAAAAGAAAGTAAAATATTTTGGTCTTACTCACAAAAGAAATCTCAAGATTCAATCTGGCAATCGGAAAACTGAATTTTGACTTGAAAAGTCATAAAGTCCCTCATTAAATCACTGATGTTCTCAGCTCTGATGGTGCTGTTTTCATTTGTTGGGATGACACCAAGTGTTGTGGCTCAGCTCGGTTAACCTATATTCTCCTGACTCACAGGGGCTGTAACTCAAAAAAGAAAAGAAAGAAAAGCACAGCCTGCCTCTGTCAGGCTCCCACATCACCCTGTGCTCCTGTGCTACACTCACTCATGGATCCTCCACTGCCCAGAGCGGGCACCTCTCACCACCTTGATCCCACGTGAAACAGGATGTGCAGTCCAGCCAAGGGAGCCCCATCGGTAATGAGCCACCATCCTTATGTGGAATCCAGCTCAAAGGTATTGTGCTTGGCTCCAAACATTTAGACTGGTTTAACAAACAGTAGTATTGGGGCTCAGATTTGGCTTAAACCAGGATTTTTTGTATTGATTTTTCCAATTCAAATTATGCATATTCTGTGAAAATGCTTACTTCTGCCAATACTGTGTTTTTCTCCCTTCTCAATTCAGTAGCAAAGTACTAAAGTATTTTTAAATAAGCTGATGTCACTACAATGATGATATATCTCTTGTTCAGGACTGACTGATTCTATTAATTTACATGGCTTAATTCTTCAGTGTAATGGTGAAATTTTGTTTGGTTTTTTAACTTTAAGTAGCTAAATCAAGGCTTACTGATTGGACTAATTATGAAGATAAAGAAGAAATCTCCTAAACTGGAAAGAGATTACTAAAATATAGAAGCAATAAATTACTTTTTTATAACATCCCCAAAAACTGCATCAGATACAGACTATCTATAAATGCTTGGAATCATTCTGGCCTTACAGGAAGACAAGAATTTTTGCCACTCTTTTATCTTCTTCTGCAGCAAATCTCTAAAGTAATTTTTCAGAATGGTTGGTATTGCTACAACTCAAAGCTTAAACTAATGTAATGAAACCTGAGTTTCTCCATTTGAGCTAATACACTTCCAGTACTGAAAACCACAATACCAGGGATTTTTTTCTTTATTTTATACCACAACGAAATTGGAAGGAAATGTTTTCCAGTGTAAGACCTTCCATGTACCAGTATGTGCCAGCAACAAAACTAAGTATGAATCAATAAATTCAGCTTTCCAGGAAACAGTAAAAATAAGCATATTTTGAAGTATGTTCATATTCTTGGTGTGTTGCAAAACATGGTTTTCAGCTTCATCTTGTGGAACTCTGCATATCTCATGTATGAGTGGGCTGTTTTACACTCTCTCAGTAGCTGCTCATAGAACTAAACAGACCATGGTAGCAGAGACAAGATCTTCAGCTGTATGAGAGAAGACAAGTCTTGCAATGAGAGAGATGAGAACACTTTAAAGAATCAAAGATGGTCAGTGGCGAAGGGAAAAAAAACCTCTCATAGATGAATCACTATTTTCTACTAGAAATATTCACTGAGTGCTAGGAGTTTCAAAAAATTAAAAAGTTAATCATTCACGATGGAGAAGAAAATATCTGAGCACCAGAAAGTTGTGTGAGATAAAACACCCAACTTTTATATCTGTAAAAATTGTTTCCCTTGCTCTTTAGAACATGAAAGGGACAGGCAAAATGTCTTTTCCTGTCGCAGCTGTAAATTGCAAGGCAAATTTAGCCAGGTACGTAAAGCACCTTCCTGCTGCCTGAGGACTGACTGGCCAGCTCTTGGTTGGTTTAGACATGGATGAATTCAAAGTGCCAGCAGCTCCCCCACAGCGGCTGCATGCACCAAAAGCCCTACAGCAGGTATTACTGGACCATGTTTAGTGGCCACTGCTAAGTAAGCAAGCCTTTGGAGGGTATTGATCACACCACAGCCATGCAAAAGAGGTCGGGCTTAAGGCTTGAACACCCTGGTTACTAGCAGGACAGGGATGAGTATGTAAGGGCAGTGTAACTTCATTGCAGGAAAAGGAATCTAGAGGACAAGTTCATTTTTTACTTCCAGAAATCGCTGCTTTTTTTGTTTATCTTGCACAGAAATAAGCATGTCTAAAACCGGAGCAAATGAAATAATAAATGGGTGAAAAGTGAAGCCAGCAGTGAGTATTCACAAAAGAACAAAAATGGGATTGGTCAGCCTGTATTGCAAGAACATGGCTATTCTGATAATTCACCTTCACAGGAAGAATCTTCCTGAGTTTGATAGTGCTGTCTTTTGTTTGTTTGTTTGTTTGCTTTTTCAGATTTGATCAAGAAATTGAAGTTTAATCCAATTTTACCACTGAAGAGTTTAACCCCCAAGGTAGCCTCATTTCCAACTACTAAATTCAGAGGTTCAAGTACAGTAGATGAAGAACTTGAAAAAAAAAATCATCCATAACAAGTGAAGAAAGTTTTCCAGCTTTTACTAATCCCTTAAAATAAAATTTAAAACAAAACAAAGTTTTAGCAAAAAAAGGTGTCCTGTTTCTTTGCCTTACTGTCCAGTCAACAAGTCAGGGAGTAAAAATGCTGTTTACAACAGACACGCAAGCTTACAAAAGAAATTAAGACACATTTTGTGGAAGTCACCTAAAATCCAGAACAAAGGTTGTAAGATTTTTAAATGGTATATTTCTGCACTTAACTGCTAATAAAAGTGGGTACTAATTGTTAGGCGAAAGAGTTATATGGGAGGGACAATTAACATGTTGTTCTGTTTTTGAAGTAACTGTCTGCATTAACATAGGGCATTGTAGTGCAGATTACATTGAAATGCTGACTACTCTGTGGTAATATTGCTAGGAGGAAAACACTCAGTCCTACAGCAGAGAACTTATATTAGTTAAGTCAGAAAAGGTAAGTATTGCTCTGGTTTTGATGTTTTAGATGGCCTGCTTGATAAGTGAAGATATATATATTAATTTCTCTCAAGGATTTGACATTTCTTTCAACAAATAAATGGTTTCCACTAGGAGTTTTTAACCTAAAACAAAGCAATTTTGTATACAAACAATACAAAAGTTGTGACTTTAATGCCAACTTCCCCCTCCTAAATCTCTCAGGATACAGAAAAAATTAAGTTTTAGATTTAGGGAAAAATCATATTGCTTAGTCATGTTAGTTTTCTTTGCAGCAGTCAGCCCCAAGAGAAACCAGTACTTCCAAGCTCAAGAAAAATATATTTAGATCAATGTGTCAAGATCAATGAAGTCAGTGTCTTCTATAGCCTTGACATATTACATTTTCTTCCTCACATTTTCATATCAAATTGTTTTTGTCCAAAGTGCTGAACGAAGAGGGGAAAAAAGAGAAAGAGATAGGTAATTGTCAGAAGCAGAGCAAGAGAAGCTTGTTTGTTTGCACATGCTAATCAGTTCCCCCTGTGTGTTTTCGTTTTCCCCTTCGTGGGTGTGGGCAGAGAGTGGATAGAAACAACGAACAACTTCTAACCTGACAGCTCTGCTTCTTCCATCATTTCCCCTTCCCCTTTGTTCTCTCCTGCAAACAAAGAAGTTTCTCCTACTGGGCTTCTCCTCAGCTTACCAGATCTGGCTCCTTTCTGCTCCCATTCCCCCACTGCCCCATGGCCCCTTCCCCCACCGCCTTGCCTGTCTTCTGCCTGTTCCCACTGGTTTTCCACCCTCCCTCCCATCACCACTGGCTCTTTGTTCCCACAGGGCTCTGGGATGTGCACCAGGAGCTCAGCTCTTTTTTTTAAATATCTTTTTTTTCTTTTTTATTTTCAGGGTGGAAACACAGAACATTTGAAGCCTCACTGAGAGCAGACAAGAAGATAGCAAAGAAGCAACCATCATATGCCTTAAGAAAATGCTGTCATAAAACACAGTCATGTTTTCCTTTAGAAGAAGATACATAAGTCCCAAGAAAGACTGTATGCAACTTGCATGCAACTATGACAGATTGCTGTTTAAGTGATCTGTACAAAACAAAGAACTTTCCTTCACAGCAAGTTTAAGATTTTAAGAAGCACATTTATACCTGTAAAGGAAAGTGAAGAGGTTGGGGTGAAGTTGCCTCATAAGGTTTTCAGAGAGTTTTTACACATAGAAATAATAGGTATATTTTTACATCTGCATACAGATGTTTAGTAAGGACCTATAGCTTTCTGTACTGGAAAGGCCTCAGGTGCACAGTATTAACTTATGATGATGGAGGTGGTCTGGATAAGAGAGTTATAGTCTCTTTAAAAAGGAAGAGACAGCACTTCTATCATCATTTTCCCAGTTTAGGAGGGGCATATACCATATTTTTCATCTAAAACATAAAAAAACTACTTTCACCACCACCATATTTTGATTGGGAGCATAACTGCAGAAACAAGTTTAAGCAACCAAGAAAAAATGTTTAAAAAGTGACATGTCTGTCCTTACCTATTTAAAAATTAACTCTATCCCAGCCGAATCCAGGACATAAAGATAGGTAGGATTAGAAATGAAGCCTCGTTTACTTTTAATCAGGTTCTTCAAACAGTTTTAAAAAGCCTGCCTGCTTCCAGGCTGTGCTTGAGATAATCATGTGTTACTTAAAACTGAGTTGATGGAACAAGAAGCAGTTGTATCAGTTCAGTTTCGATTGCATGGCAGTGCTGAGGAAGCTGAAGGTGCCTACAAATTTGTTATCCCTAATACCAAAGATCAAAAGAGTAAAGTGCTGCTCTGCAGCACAGCACATAAATTACTTTATAAGGGAATTCTCATGCATCCTGATGGATCTATGAGAACTGGCAGACACTAATAGGCAGTAAAATAATTTCTCTAGAAGTTCACTTCTGCTGTTTGTTTGCATACCTCTCTTTCACAGAAGTGAAATTTGCTAGTGTTTCCCCCTGAATCCTCCTCCCATGCATTGAAAACAATGAAATTCTATTTGAATTAGGACAAGAGGAGAGGCAATTTAAAGGGGCACTAAAGATTCAGTCTCTTAATCACAACTGTGACAAAATGCTGCTATCCTTGCCCGCAATTCCCTGGCAGTTTACAGAGCACTAGTGTAAAAGGAGGAGACCTTGCATTGCAGAGAGACCTGACCAAATAACCAGGTCTTCTACTGATTCCCCTTTCCTTGCACTAATTCACAAATCCCAGGGATCACCAGGTACTCTGCCATCCTGAAGCCATTCAGGAGCCATATGTTGACCCTGACATTGAATCTAAAGTTTTTTAGAAACCGAAGTCAGTGCGGACGCTGGCTTCTGAATAACCCATTTAATGAGGAGGGCATTTCAGTAGGACTGTGTGAATGCACACCAGCAGCCCCATTAGCCTGCAATAGCAGCTTAAGGGTTGTTTCTATAGGGGCAACCTAAAACTGCTCTGGTTGAACTGTGGTTTCTGCTGCTCCCCAAAAGGGGCTCCCTGCCTACATATAAGACAGAAATTAAATTGTTGGACAGGTTTTCCCTGCAAGGGACTGGAATCCTAGGTTGCCCCAAGTCTCGCAGTTGTTTCAGGTTATAAGAAAAGAAACACATAAATAGGAATTTGAGAAATATCTGAGGACTTTGAAACAATATCTCAAAGCAAAGAAGACCTAAAGAAAAAGTTTGGATTTTTTCTTTTATGTCATTGCTGGGCTGATTTCCTGCTGAACTATCGCTCATATGTAAAAAAAAAAAAAGATTTGTTGGACTGACAATGGTAGGTTAAATAGAGGCAAATAAAGGTTGCAGATTTTTATTATATGCAGATATATTATTTATAATATGCAGATTTTTATTATCTGCATATAACTGAAGGTAATTTAAAATATAAGAAGAAGCTGGTATACCAGTAAGTGCCAAACCCAAATCATCGTTTCAAATCATGTTCCAAAGCAAAACACATAGAAATTGCCAACCTCTGTTAAGCACCATAAGTAAAACAGACTCCATATATTTGTGGGTGATTTTTAAATTATTGTAATTCTTATGACTGTCATAGGTTGCACTGACTCTCAAATGAATCTCTACTTTGTCATTACCACTGCTGTTTTCAAGCCTTGAATACTTGAATCTTAGCATTCTTCTTGTGAGATGCTTAAATAACTAGAAAGTGATAAAAAATTAAAATATTGGTTTTTAGCCTTTAATTTGGAAACTTTATCAAGAGAAATACTATTAAATTACCATAGCTGTTCTTCAGGCAAGACTCTTAAGCCATCTATTCCCATGTTCCTTTAGGGTGAAAAATTTTAAAATAGGTTTAGCTATTTCTTTTGCTTCTCTTTTTATGACCAGTTGATGGGAAAAGGCAGAAGAAATGTTAAGTGTGATTAGTTTACTTTCAAGCATATTGCTAAGCCAGCATCCCTTTCCAGAATAGCATATTTCTTCTGACAGCCTTTTTACACAAGATCTTCAGCCAGTTCTCCATGAAAATTTTCCAGCATCCTGTAAGAATAATTTCCTTTTCATATGAAGTCTTCTAGAGTTGTTAATTTATGTAGAATGAATAAAGTAACTTCAAAGCAAATTATGAAATGGGCAATTGCTGGGGTTACTAAACCCCTTCCTGATGTTGCCATGGGTTTGTCTTCTTGAAGGAGAGTCTTTCCTGTCAGCTGAGGGCTTCCAGTGACAGGAATTTCTCTAGTGCTGCACACAAAGCTCCTTGGCTGCAAGTGGAAAGGAAGATAGAGCTCTTGCAACCACTTCAGGGTTTCTACTTGGAAGCCTAGTAACAAAACACTGAAGTAAAAATAATTAGAAGTATTTGGGATTTAGTGCCAAAGTTTCTCAACTGAGGTACCTCAAATATATCCATTGAAAACATCCTCCTATCCCTTACTGTTACTGTTCAGTTACTGTTCAGTGTTTGTTCAAATGACTTATTAGTTGTCTGAAGCTGTTGAAACTTCACTTCTAATAGTTCATAGCATCCTTTAAAAATCATTTGTTTTCTGTAGAAGTTTATATTGCTTTTTTAATCTCTGAGATAATTTACAGAAAATTTTGTCTATTTTGAAAAATATTTTAAAATATTTAAAAATATTTATTTGTGAATTGTGCTTGAAGCTTAACCCAATATTTTATGGAGAGAGACAAAGTTTATCTCCAGAAACACTTTAAATATGTTAGAGAGCGCTACTTTCTGCTGATGTTTCTTTGAGTCAGAACACTGGCAAGGTTAGGAAAATCAGTATTTTGGGAGAAAAGGGTAAGATTTTTTTTTATTTATTTATTCTGTGAAGCATGGAATGGGCAGTTGTCCTTCATGACAGCTGGTTGATATCCATAAGGCTTCCCTGGCACCATGCTTCCTCTTGGAAGGAAATCTGGGATTCTATGTATCTAGTTGTTTTCTTCTATCTGCCTGGGTTTCTTTTTACTGGTATGTTTAAACTAAAAAATGTATCAAACTTCTGTAGTGAAATTTAGGCATGAGAGTCCAATAACTTAATTTCTGTTTAAAATTGCTTTACCCAGTGTCACTGAGCATAACACAATGAGTTTGGTAAGTAAAGCTGAGAATATGAATTCTGTGTCTGAGGGCAGGTGGGAAATGGAGGTTGAAATGGGCTGAAATATCCTAGTTTTCTACAGTTCTTGACTTTGGTAGGCATTGTAGGTATTTAGCACCCCTGATTAACAGATAACTTACTTAGGTGTTTAAATGGCACCCAGGCTGAATTTTGAGCTGTTTTTCTGTCTTGAGTTTGGATGAGGAGAAGATGGCATTGTATATCTTGTAAGACACAAAACACAGAGGGAGACAACTGGTTTGAGGCTGCATATCAGGATATGTGTAGAAGGAATAGGATTCAAGCTAAACAGAGTAAAATGTGTGCCCCGTATGAGAAAAAAGCTTGCAAACAAGATACATTTGTCTTGTTACATACAAGACAACCAAAGAAAATGTTAACATGCATGGACATTAAAAAGTAATCTGGGAAAGAAAAAAAAAAAAAAGAGGCATTTGCTGGACTCTGGGTAGAAATGGTTTTCATCTCTGATATGGTCTCTGAATATTTGGTGTGAAACATGGAGATTTTGCTTGAAAATACATGGGGCAGCCAAAAGCTTGTAGCCACTTGTGCCTTGCTGAGAGATCAGCTTCCATAAAACTGAGCTCCTTTAAAGAAGGTGCCATGCTGTCAGCACATCTGTCTCGAGAAAGGGAAGGAAGCACTGAAGGTGGAGGATTGCTGTTCATTAATTGCATGATATTGAGCTTCCAGGCAGACTTGGGATGGCCAAAAGGTGGAGATTTTTAGGTTCCTCCCCCTACTTTTCTATCTCCTCCCCCCTTCCCAAAAGAAATGTTTTGCCAAAACCTCCTTGTGGCACAGCAAGGGTTTTAAAAGAAAGGCCAGGAACAAAGCAAGAATTTTGGAGACTTGGTTGATTCTAATCCTTTCTTGAAGGAAGAAAGGAGGACTTGCAATGTGCACACTCTATCAAGTTACACTTTTTTTCACTGTTACTCAGGGTGCAAATAAAAAAAAAAATTACACATATAATCAATAATAAAATAGGGTCACAAGTTGTTACCCAGCTTTGCAAATACCAGAGTCTTCAGCTTCCAGTCATCGATCTAAGAACAAAAATGCTAAGAGCTGGGGACATATTCCTACTTCATTCAGTTTTATTCTTGTGTGAGTTACTCATGATAAAATTTCCTATGCTTTCAACAAATATTTCTGAGGTAAAATCTGTAGAAACTAGCTGATACTAAAGAACTTTTTTAGCATTAAGAGTTAGCAAAAGGGGTCTGTGGATTTTGCAATTTCTTTATCAGAAATGTATACTTGACTTATTAACTTAATATTGTGCCAGTGTTGCACACTGTAATCTTGTATTTCTAGATGTAAAACGGGGTGAAGACTTTTCAGCGCATCACAGCAGTTGCTTTTTGAATGGAAATGTATTTACTACAAGTGTACACAACTTAATGTGTGAGACAAGGCATCTGCCAAGGATAAAGTCTTGAATTAAATCCTATTTTTATCAAGCTGTCAATGTGTTAAGGCTCGAAGTGAAGTGTTTTCTTCCTAAAGAAAGGTGCCTTGAAGTTATTTTTCTACTTCTTAGATTGACCCTGTCCTTCACATTTGGACAGACAGAAAGAGGAAATTAATTCTTGGAGATACAGGGCATCTGCTACAAGATTCTTGAAGTGAAATGCACCTGAAATTACTGACTTGGATGATATTGAAATCTTCTTTCTGGTTGCCTTAAAAAAAATCTTGCAGGGCAGTGTTAAATGCAAATAACAAACTGTCTAAGGATAGAATTGGAAAAGGCTTCAGTTAGTGGTGTTTTCTACTAGTATAAAACAATGCATACAACATGATTGAGATTGGTTTTAATTTCATTGTTTTAATTCAGCTTGTTAAAAAAAATGCAGAAGGAAGCAAATAAATGTTTGCAAAGTGTCTGCAAGTTTATTACTCTACCATATTAGCAAGGATGTCAGTGGAAGGTTTATGATTGAAAAGAGAAGCTCATGTTTCTGCAGTGTCCCCTAGGCATTCCTGGCACTGCCTCCTATGGCACAGGCAGTGGTGGTTATTACATGATGTGGTCCCCACACATTTGTCACTTGCTCCTCGTCCATCATCTCTGTTGTATCTGCATATGGTACTGACAGCATTGATTGCTAGATAAAAAGGTAGGGCTCACATTGTTCCTTTTTACTCTGTGGACTGGTTTGGGGTTTTTTTGTTGTTGTTGTTGGCTCATTGGGGTTTTTTGTTTGTTGTTGTTGTATTGTTTGTTTTGGTGTTTTTAAACAATTTTAATGTGCAAAACGAACCAATGTCTGCAGTATGCTGGAACTAAGTGTACTGAAATGAGCAGTTTGATAAAAACACCAGTGCTCCAAAAACATCCAACAGAAAAATCAAACTGAATTTGCATTACCAGACATCAAAGGTTGTGAATTTTTGTTTTGACATGTAATTACTTTTAATCATGCATTATTAGTCTATTGGATGCTTACTTGCATTACAAATGGTTCTAGAGAAAATAAGGCTGGGATATTAGTAATTAAAATTTCTGTGTAATATTTTTACTCTGAGTGAGTAAAATGAGATTGTAAAGACTTGCCTGAAGTGAGTCATTAGAGCCCAGAATCAGCTCTCCTGGCATTCAAATGCTTGTGCTGTACATTACATCAACCACCTTCCCATATCTAAACCTGTTAGGTGGCATAAGGCCAAAAGAATTGGCCAAGACCAAATCAACCTTAGCTGAATTCAAACCCGAAAACTGTAAGAAACATTTGTGTTTGCCAGGGCTTGATGGGTGCGTTCAATGCAAGAAGGTTGAAGTTAGCACAATGTTCTACATTCCTCATGAAGCCACAAGCAGAGAACCACAAGCATGTCTGTATGTCCCAGAAGGTGCTCTCCAGGTCTGAGCCTGTGTGACAGGCAGAAGCCGGCATTAGTTTTGCCCACTGTCTCTCTGAGAAGACCAACAGGAGCTTCCTTAAGGAGCTGTGGTGTCAGCAGTTTCTCATTTCTCTGCAATTACCACTTTCCAGTGAGCATTGCCTCGTTTATTTATTCATTGTCCAGATTTAAAGTTGTTGGTGTGAGAGTCCAGTTCTTCTGCTCTCTGTGGTCCTTCTCCCACGTGTTTTCCTCTGGACAGACCTGTTTAGCATGGTGTGCAACATAAATACTGTGCTTATAATGGGAAAAAATTTACAGGAACATATGGGGATTTGATCAGTTTGTGAATATTTCACTTCCTTAAAAGTAATAATATAAAAATGGTTAGATGTGGAGAAGACCTTGTTGGTGAAGTGGAGTGTGGGTAAGGTGAAGAGTTAGGTATGGAGAACAGAGGTACATCACCTACAGCTTAGAAGAAATAAATTAATTGTGTTCATAGCAGTGTAAGAAAGGGTATAGTGGAGGGACCTAGAGAGTGGCTCAGTTGATGTAAGAGCATGCTACATTTGAGTTCAAATAATCCCTAGACTGAGTTAAGTTTCTGTCCTTTCCTCTGGATATGCTGCACCAACATGATGAAAACAGCATTGGTTGTACGACACTGTTGGTGTCAGTCAGTAGAAGTTATCTCAAATGAGATAAAGAAAACAGTTTTCTATCTGAGAGCTTCCTTGCTGATGAGAAGCGGAGAATTTGATTTCAGTAGTCCTTCGTGGCTGAAGATATTCAAATCCTTTTATTTTGTATGGATGAGCAAGTTACCTAGAGCAAGAAATCAGGAAATAATCTTGGCAGTAAAGAGTTCAGGAGGCGCTGTAAGGTTTGAGGCCATATTCAAGGCAATTACTAATTCCAAAGCATGAGATTATCTAGATTTAGACACAAATTGACAGATGAATACTAAAAATGCTATGCTTATTTATAAAATATAAAATAGCGCTCATTAACACTGTGTATTTGCCTTTCCTGTGGACTGGTGAGGAGAATGAAGAAAAGCACTTATCAGTAAAGGAGGGGGAAAAACCATTACAAAACAGCAGAAAAGATTGATTTGGTTTTAAAATTCTGCAGTCACAGATTAGGACTTGTATCTCTTTATGTAGAGGTGTTAACATTGTCTAGATATGAAGCACTCAGTTTATCTTAAACCTTATGGTAATCTTCATTAAATGTTCCAAGTAAAGGAAAAATGATAGATTTCCAAATTCCTTAAGTCTTTTTTTGATGTTGAAAGTATTGTGAAAGAAAGTTTGATTCTTACTTTTATAAAGAGAGGCATATGCTTAGGGCAAAGATGAATATTTCCAGTAAAAGTCTGGTTTGATCATTGATGCCAGCAAATCTGAGGACTTTTGTATTTAAGACCTGAACGCTAGCCTTTTAAGCTCCCCAACACACTCTGCAAGGAAAGCTGAGTTTACATTAGTGCCCTTTGGGAACTATATGGATTGAAGTATAAGAAAAGGCATTGTTTATGGCAAGGTCTCCCAACAGGACTCCTGCTAGGACATTTATGACAACACTAGTACTTTCTGTCATCAGATTTCTATGTTCCCTGTTTGAAGCAGAATATGTCTTCAGTGTGGGATTGGGTAGGGTTTTTTTGTTTGTTTGTTTTGTCATTTTAGTTTTTCCTTGGTTGGAGTTTTTTAAAATTTATCCTATAGGTCAGGATAAGGCAGTAAACAGTATCTATTATTCTACTTCTTCTATTTATATCCCCTTTAGTCCCTGTTGTGCCTGTCCTCTTTGCAGCTTTAAATGAAATGGCCTGTTAAGAGTGGTGAGTGGCTCTTGTTTGTGTCATCTCCTTGCTCCCACTAGTTCACTCAGGAAGACTTGGTTTAAATAGCTCTTTTTATCTGAGCAATATTGATAAGATATTGAAAAAGGTTCTTCTAGGTCAAGATATTCTACTCTCACGTTTGCCGATTTCATCTGTCTTTGAGCCAGACTCTCTTAAAGACTTTCATGGGAGCTTCAGTTTGTTTTGTTGTTTTTCTCCAGTTGGTGCTGTCTAGTGCAGCAGGCGCTGAAGTCACTGGAAGTCTGATCATTGACTTTCATGAGGGAAACCTCAGGATCTGAGCATTTGAGCTGGAGAGGGCACTTAGCAGTACTCAAGCAAAGATCTGACTAAGTCAACGGGAGTTTTGCCACCTTCCGAAAATGCAGGATGGCAATCTGCCTTTGCCTTGCCCTCCCAAATGCCAAAGGGGGAAATCAAAACAAACCAAAATCAACACGCTGTGCTCTGCTCAGACTACTTGAAAAGAAAATTTTTCTCAAAAATGTGTTTGCATCAAAACCTGTGGAGAAAATCAGTCCTATTAAATACTAAAAGTGGAGATCCCAAAACATGCTTATTCCAAAGGCTTAATACCCACATTAATATGGACAAAACTACTATATGTTTTCACAGGTTATCATTTAAGTATCTTAATCTTATCTATGTAAGTATATATTATCATGCTGGGGTTACAGAGTGGTGAGGTCTTATGAAGAGCTCTTCCAGCACAATCTAGGCTTTGTGTAAGTCATATATAAGGAAAATTATATGCCAGGTTAAATAAGATCCAGAACCTTCCCAGGAAAATGGTTTTTATACCCACATCACTGCCTCAATAGTATCACTAGGACATTCCTCCCCAGTGTCCAGGAGGAAGGAGCTGACAAGTAGAGATGCACATCTCAGCTACATAGATATAATATGATAAATGTGTTCATTTTTCTTACGGGAGAAAAAAGGGGAAAACATCTAGATGGTGGGAAAGCAGGTGTTGACTCTTCAGGGAAACACAAGTGGGAAGTTTTGACTTTTGGAACATGAGTTTCATCCCTAGGCTCAATGGGTGCTGGCCCAGCCTGGCGCTGCTGCAGAGGGGTCAGCAGTGGACGCAGATCCGGCACCAAGGGTGGGGTTAATCACATGTTTTCCCCCCCAGAACTCCAAGTTGAAAGATATTTAAACAAATACCTCCAATACTTAAGCACGCTCTGACATTTTCGCACGGCATCCTCAGGCGGTTAAGGCTGCAGAGGGGCAGCTGGTACCCTGGGACCGCAGGGACGGGCTGGTTCCCGCTGGGAAGGTGTCTGGGGATTTGCAATGTCCCAGGGAATAAGGTTGGGAATGACAGACAGGCCTTCTGAACGCGAACTAACAGCTGGAGGCTACTAATCTTCCCATGCAAGAGGGAAAGTATTGCTATAAATCGGGAATCTTTATAGCTGTTCGGCTGGAGGAAGTTTTTTAGCTGTAAATTGTCATGCACTGCAGCTCCCGGTGAAAAGACTGTGGAAGTGGGGAGTCCCCTCTCCTGAGAACCAAAGTGCAATTAAGATCAGAAAGAGGGGGAGGGAAATAAAATAAAGACGACAGGAATCCAAGCCAAGGAAAAACTTTACGGTTTGGGTTTGTTGGTTCTTTTGGAGCAGTTGTTAGCTTGTTTTTATTTTTATGAGGGTTTTTTTGGCATTCCAAAGACTGCGTATAACTCCTGGAAACTTTTTTTTAATGGTAATTTCAAAATGTAAAGCTGGAAAGACTTGTTTTTTTAAAGATCAGCTAAATTTGAGAGCATACATTATTTGTCTGGGATGAGCAGCTCACTCATTTGCTAAGTATTAACTAAAACGTGAGATATATCAAATCAAGTTGAACTTCAACTCTCCTCTCTTTGCCTAAAGAGAACGATCAGTGCAAAAAAGATTAACCATATAGGTAAGTGTCTGCTGTGGTAGGGCTTTCTATTTCTTGAGTGCATATATATGAAAGGGATTGGTCCTTCCTTGAAGCATCCATCTGGAAGAATTAAATGGTGTTTTAAAAGTTAAGATCATCTAAACACAAATTTAGATCGTCTCTAATTATTTGATTTGTACATTTTCAGAACGGTTCATATTGCACTGAAGCAGCTCCGTCCCTTTCAATTCCGGCCATTCCTGCTGCTTTTGGCTCTTAAACACGTTCATTGTCAGGTGGCGTCGAGCTGCGGGAAAGCTGAGGCAAGACAAGTCCCACCACCACCACCCCCACCACCTTCACTGCTCTTGTCCCCTTCTCCCCCTCCTCCCCCTTCCCCGCAGACCGTACCCTAAAAGTGACGCGACTTCTGCAAGGGGTGAAAAGTCCCTTCTCTCCCTGTCACCTGCACGGAGCAGGGAACTGTCCGTGCGAGTCCTTCTTCGGGGTTAGCCTCTCCCGGTACTCGGCTTTTTCAGGATTAAGATGTTTGAAATGTCGCCTTCAAAGCGCAAACCCAAAGTTGGGGGGGCAGCCCCCCCGAGAGCCAGCGTGCTGTGCTCATGCGGGGTTTGAGTGTTCCCGGGTTTTCTTAGGTCGTGTTTGCTCGTTTTGAGCGGAGCGCCTTCAGTGAAATAAACACCTGATAGCGGAAAGATCATCTCCAACTATGGCGAGCAGTGGCCACCTATCAACTTAGCAAATTTTGCCCGTAATTTATTTGCAAATGATGCTTTCCTCTTCCAGAGAGGAGAAAAAGTAGGGAGTAAGAGCTTTAAGAAATTTTAAAGCAAGAATTAATCGTGAAGGGATAACATTTTTTCGCCTGTTTCTGCACAGTGGTTGAAGAGAGGTGGCTCGAGGAATTCGGCTTGTCAGGTTGAGGGGAAAAAAAACCTCTGCGGAGTTGAGTAAGTTAATGATGTATGAGCCTGATGGTGCTGTGTAATAAAAATACAGCCCTAAGCCGCAGCTACTAAAACAAAAAAGGACTGAATCACCGTCTGCATCCTGCAAAGGGGACCTTCAGCGTGCCCCTGGCAGCCCTGACTTCCAGGTTCTTCTGCTGCCAGTCAGCTTGACAGTGTACCCTGGGCACTTTCTCCTAAAATTTGAAAAATCCCGGCAGCGACGATGCGCGGTGTTTGGAGGAGATGCCTATTTTAAGAACAACTCTGATTTTTACACCGCTCCGCTTCTTTTTCCCTCTCCTTTGCTCCCGTTTAAAGAACTTGTTATTGTTTAAAGAGACCCCATTGAACTATTTCCTGCTCATTGTCACCTCTCTCCCCCTCGCCCTCTATCCAGGGATTCTCACGGAAAGGTAATAAACTTCCCTCACACCACAGACCGCCGCAGCCCCAGAGAATGCAAACTATTATAACACCGGCCGGCTGGAGTGCTTCAGAGCAGCTCTCTTTTCCCTCGTCTCGGCCCTTGTTTTTGTGTCAAATAACTTCAAAATAAATTCATCCCGTTGCAAACTTTCACCCACGAGGCTGACCCTCGCCTCCTGCCCGCAGGAACTCGCGGGGGTTTCTCCTTCCTACATGAAAAAAAGCCTTTAACTATCGATCTGGTTTTCGGAAGTTAGTTTTTATTTAGGTGGGATGGCGGGCAGGTACCGATCTGATTTTTACCTTTTTAAAAAATTGTTTAGGTGGGACAGCTCGAAACCATCGCCGTCGAGCATCTCGGCTGCGGCGGCGCTGCCCGGGCTGGTGCTAGGAGGCGAACTCCGACACTTTTGTCACGGGTGGGCTCTTGGGCTCGCTAAAAAGCTGGGGAGCCCGTGGCGGGGAGTGCCCGTGCTGTGCCAGCTTTGTGGTCAGCCGCTGTACAACGCGGATTCAGCTCTTTGGCTGATTTTTCCCGTAAGGTTTGTCGCTGCCAGCTGCACCGTTCCCTGCAGCAGAGGTTTCTGACAAGGGGGCAGGGGCAGGCGCGGAGGGAAGGGGCGTGCGGGGCGGGGTGCTGCTGTCAGTTTGCGGTCGCCTTGGAAAAACGGAAAGAGGACTTCCCGTTTTTTCCCCTAAATATGAATCCGCGGCGGGAGTGCCTCCCGTCCAGGACTGCCCGCCTGGAAGCGGACCGGGGATCTCGCTGCAGCGGGAGGCGGGAGGGTGCCGCGCTGGCCGGTTGTGAGGCTGTTGCCGAGATGGGCCATTTCCTCCGCGGCTGCCAGAGCCCCGGCCCCGGCGGCTTTGATAGAGGTGCAAACATTTGGGGGCAGATTTACATAAAATAGCCGCGTTTAATCCCGCGGGCTGCAATTAACATCACAGGCTCCCGCGGGCACCGTTCTGATATGGCCGCGGGCGGCCAATGGGCAGCGC
>VZTN01022722.1:52154-69368 GCA_013400515.1 Erpornis zantholeuca | reverse complement strand
GCCGTGCCTCGCGCCTCCGTGTCGCCCCGCAGGAGGATGTTCCCGGTGCTGAAGGTGAGCGTCTCGGGGCTGGACCCCAACGCCATGTATTCCTTCCTGCTGGACTTCGTGGCGGCCGACGGGCACCGCTGGAAGTACGTGAACGGGGAGTGGGTGCCGGGCGGGAAGCCGGAGCCGCAGGCGCCCAGCTGCGTCTACATCCACCCCGACTCGCCCAACTTCGGCGCGCACTGGATGAAGGCGCCCGTCTCTTTCAGCAAAGTCAAACTCACCAACAAACTCAACGGCGGCGGGCAGGTAAACACCGGCACCGGAACCTGTCGGGCAGCGGGGCTGGATCTGCCCGGCCCTTCGGGCTTGTTCTCTCCTTAATGCTCATTCTCATACTTTTCTTACCAAACGTATTGGGATGCGTCACACTTCCCCCCCAAATTCATTCGTTGAGGAGAGCTGTGCTTTCCACCGAGGATGGGTACCTTGATGTTTTATGACCTTTTCTTTTTTTGAAAATCTCTTTCTGTTCTGAATACCTGCTAATGTCAGTGGTGTGGTAGATGAATCTTTCTGACTGACTTATTGATGCACTTGTGACTCTGCGAGTGCCTTGTTAAGTAACAGGAATGAGGGTAACTGTGCAAAAAGTTGTGGTGTCTGTCCTCAGTGTGCCTTTCCTTCTCTCACAGCTTCAGTTTTAGGCTTTATTCATCCTTACTGCCTTTTTCACCTCTGATGGATACTCTAAAACCCTTGTGTCTGCCAGCGTCTGCTGCTGCTCTGTCACTGCTCACCTGCTCTATTTGTTCACAGATCATGTTGAACTCCCTGCACAAGTACGAGCCACGGATTCACATAGTGCGAGTGGGTGGCCCACAGCGGATGATCACCAGCCATTCCTTCCCAGAAACCCAGTTTATAGCTGTGACAGCCTACCAGAATGAAGAGGTATGCACAGCAGGGAAGAGAGGGTGCTGCTACTGGGAGGTTTCAAGTAGCAAAGTGTGCATGTTACAGAGCAAAATAATGGATCTCCTTTTGCGTTTTTCAGTTCTTCCTGTGCTTTTTTGGAAGCTAAATATAAAAGATGAAATTAATGTGTGTAAAAGCCTTATGAGTGAATGATAGAACAAAGTTCTGATCACCATTTGTCTCAATATGTACTGGAGATTCATTCTAGGGGAGTAATTTTTAAAAGCTTCTGTGGGGGCCAAACAACTGTGGTAAAAAAATACAATTGTCATTTTCAGCTACACACTGAAATGACTGAATACTGAATGCACCACTTTTGGAGTGACTCTTTTTCTGTTAGCCCTAATGCATGTCTGTGTTGAATGAAGTTGTAATTATCAAATTTTCTGAGATTCCTTTGATATCCAATCTGCTCTGGCTTGAAATGTGAAGATTTTTATAACTATTTAGTTTACTACCTTTCTTAGGTGTTACCTTAGATGATCAATGAACTTGGGCAATTCAGCCTTTTAAAATTTGGCGGAGAGACTAACTTCTAGTCCTTTGATACTACTTCAGACCTTAAGGAGCTGTTTAATTTGTGCCCATCAGTTTTTATTATGGGCCTACTTTTATTTCTTCAAAAATCTGTGATTTTATTAACTTCAGTGGATAGTCCTAATTCAAATCTTAAGATCAGTGTGATAATGAATGGTGATACATGTGAATAAAGATATTTGTTGTTGTTTTTAGATCACAGCTTTAAAAATTAAATACAATCCGTTTGCAAAGGCATTTCTTGATGCAAAAGAAAGGTGAGAGCTCTTAACTTAATTCTAAAATGTGGATTTCTAAAGATAGATTTGTGAAGGCGTATTCTTAACTCATGCAACATGGTTTCTTTTGCAGAAGTGATCACAAAGACATGATGGAGGAAGTGGGGGACAACCAGCAGTCTGGGTATTCACAGTGTATGTTTCCTTTCATTGTGCATCATGAGCATAACTTTGATTTCTTCCATCTGCTCTCTGTTAAGCAAAGCTTTGAGACCAGTGCTTGATAGCTGTCTTGTTAGTTCACATAGTTAGGAATGTTACTAGTCTTTGTGGTTGTGGTTCATGCATGTTTATGATTGTATAAACACTATAATCTTTGTTTGTGGTTAAGATTTATTGCATTCAAAATAATTTAATAGAATCTTGCAATCTTTAATAGAATCTTCATGTCCAAGAAGACATCTGCCTTTTTATACAAGGATAGCAATGTTCACATGGACATGGAGACAAAAAATTTATAAAATTTATTGAGACAGTACTTACGTGTTAAATACTCTAAGAAAATTATAGGCATTTGCTTAAAAAAGTTATTTTAGATGATTGAAAAGCATTATTATTTTAATGATTTCTGTTTTAACAGATGAGTGGTAACAAAATGACTGCAGCCTATGAAGGATGGGGGAGTTGATTTGCAGTAGGAATTATTTTGTTTCAGAAAAAATTCTTAATTTTTCAGAGGAGTTCTTAGTAGTCTGAGAAACTTCAGTGCTTAGCTATGGATTGAGACCTCCAAAGAGCAATTTAAAACTGAATACTATGTTAACCATTACTGAGCACACACTACCTACATATGGGAGGGTTTAGCAATTTTCATGTTTCCTTACTGTCATTGTAATTAAATGGTAATTTAAAAACAAGTTACCTTGACACAAGACTCTTTCTAAGCTGTTTTCTAATTTTCCTTCATAAGAGCGTTTAGCCAAGTTGTCAAGATCCAGATTTTCCAGCTAGGTTGGAATTCAGTTTCCTTTCCCGAGTGTGCGTTTCCTCACTGTTCAGCTGTGTGTCTGGTCGCTGTGACTCTCTGCCTGGCTGTGCTACACACCCCTCTCACAGACCTCTCTCTTCCCCGCAGTAGGTAGCTGGCTCATTCCTGGGAGCGGGGCCCTGTGCCCCCCTGCCAACGCTCACGCGCAGTTTGGAGCCCCGCTGCCGCTGTCCCCTGCCCACAGCTGTGAGAGGTACTCGTCGCTGAGGAGCCACCGGCCCGCGCCCTACGCCAGCCCCTACGCACACAGGAACAACTCGCCAAGTAAGTCTGGGGCTGCAGCTCTGTGAAACGCTGGGCACTGAGATGAGTGTGTATTCCCAGTGGCTTTAATACTGAGGACCTGATTTTGTTAGTTTACCTGTGGCTGTAGTTAGTGTCTGTGCATCGAGGTTGTCTATGAATGTGCCGCTCCCGGATAGACAGAAATTTTATGGAGCTGAGTAAACTGCAGAACTTTTGAAAGGTGTGCTCAGAAGCAGCCAAATCTTAGACTTAGTATCTCAGGCAGTAGGTACTTAGGGGTGAGAAGGGCATTTTTAACATTGGGTTTTTGTAGGTTGGTCTTTTAATTTTTTTTTTCTTTCTTCTGGCAATGAAGAATGGTTTACAATTATTTCTTCCAGGCTGTATAGATATTGAAGGTTCCCATTTAAAAAAAAAAAGAAACTATTATTTTGGATTATGAAGTGATACATGGGTTCTAGATGCAGCTTGACCAATCTTGTACGTAGCTTTGTAGTTCATTTTGAAGTGGAAAACTAGCTTTCTGTGAACTTTTCTTGCAAATTCTTGGAAATTTTGTGCAAGTTCTGTGACTTAAAAAAGAGTAAAAGAATAAAACCTCTCTGTTCTTTCTTGTTCCTTGGTCCTCAGCAAAGCACTTCTTTCCCATGGCTAGCTATCACAGCAACTTCCTTCCCACTATGGGTGGCCATTTGGGGTTGCCTTTATAGCTTCCTGGTGCCCCTGCTGTGTGAGGCAGCCAGTTTGGGTCACAAGCCAGCCAGTTTGGGTCACAGTTTGTAGTCTAAGCCACAGTCCAGTCACTCCTGATAGTGCCTAAGGCAGATTTTAAGGCCCATGGTGGCATGCTCAGCTCAAAACTGCAATGTATGATCCAGTGATACACTTGTTATCCAGCTTTGCCAGACTGTTACTGCCAGTGTAGGTGATGGAGATAAAGAAGGTGTCCTGGAAGGTCCCTGGGTGATTGGGACAGTGTAAATAAAGAGTCTTCCTTTTCCCACTGACTGAATAAGGTAGCATGTGCTGTATTAGCAGCTGGTTTGCAGATGGCTTTTTGGTCATAGGCCCTTCACAGAAATAAGATTTTGCAGTTAAGAGTCAAGCAAAACAGCACATCAGGGCAATGCCAACGAAAGTGTGACCTTAACACCACTGGTTACTGGCTTTGTTTTTTTCCATGTGTGTGTAATTTTGTCTTTTTACTTTTTTTCCCAAGGCAGTGTGGGGAAGGATGGTTTAAACCTCTGCATTGCATTTAAATGCAAGATTGCTATTTGGCCTGATTCTAGTGTTTGTAAGTGATTATGTGTTTTCTCAGCAGCCTATGCTGACAACTCCTCTGCCTGCCTGTCCATGCTGCAGTCCCATGACAACTGGTCTTCGCTTGGAGTTACTACACACACAGCAATGCTGCCCATGAGTCACAGCACTGGTACAGCTACCAGCTCCAGGTAGGAGTCCATCCCTTGTGAACCCTCAAACCTGTGTATTGGTACTTTCTTGGAAGAAAAGGCTGAAGAAGGAGGTAAAGAGTCACCAGCATATTAGAAGTCCTTTTGGTCATTGGTATGAACCACCAGCACTCTGTGGGGCATTGAGGACTGTCCACAAGGAAAACAGATTGAAGAAATAGATTTGTTTTTTTAATGTTTTTGTTTTGGAAATGTAGATATTTGTGACAGCAATATTTGATAGAATAAGGATTGCAAATTGCTTAGACAAATACAGATTGAATTTGAGGATGTTCTCTTAAGTTTCATCTCTTTTACGCATTGTGGTGTTTAAAAAGTTTATTTTTTATCCCTTTCATTTTGGTTGATCACAGCTTTCCCAGCCATCTCCATAAACCCTTGTTCTGCTGCAAATGATGGAGCAGTAAACTCTGTAGTATGGAGAAGGAGCACAGGGTTGGGGCAGTAATTCTTAAGCATTGCCACATTAACCAGCATAGCATGGGATTGTATATGTGGTGAAAGTCTTTGATGTTTTGTGATCATAAAAAAGAATCTTTTCCCCTCTTTGTACTTACTATCTTAATTAAACTTTCGGGTCCTTCAGCAAAAATTTAGCTTGCAGTTAGTCCCTTAGAGTTAAACTTGAAAATTCAAAGAGATACAGAAAAGGTGGTAAAATATTTGCTATTAACTGCAGAGGGACAAGATTTGGACATCTTTCTCAGCCATTTAGACCTAGCATTCTGTTTGTGGAAAGCATTTTTGCATTTGAACTGTGCACATTGACACTTCACTGTTAATCGTGTTATGTGCTACTTATTACCCACTATGCATTCACTGTATTACTGATCATAAGTTTTAGTCCTGAACAAAGATTCGGTAAAGAGGTCCTTCTAGCACTTCTTCCCCTCTCTTATCCCCAGGATATATATTTAGGAAGTTGCAAAGCTCCCTGAGTTTCAGTTTTTGCACTGAGTTGTTCAGTAGGTAAAACCAGTAGAACTGGAACTGTGGAACCTCAAGGGAGGCATTTCTGCCACCCCTTTTGTCTAACCCCCTATCTGATGGAAAATAGGGAAGTTCGATCTACTTGTGGAGGTGCCACGAACACAAATTCTGCCTGGCGCTCCTTCCTGCCTCGCAGTGGCTGGGAACTGCCTAGAGAATGTCACTGTCTCCAACAAATGGACCTGGCTTGGGGGCTGCATTGTGAGCTGAGCCATGAGGCACTGGAGTCACTAACACCTTGTTCTATTTATTTCCCCTCTTGCAGTCAGTACCCCAACTTGTGGTCTGTGAGCAACAGCACGGTCACGCCGGTGTCGCAGCCGAGCGGGATGTCCAACGGGCTGAGCTCCCAGTTCCTGCGTGGCTCCCCGGCTCACTACTCCGCCCTGCCCCACGCGGTCACGGCCGCCTCCTCCGCCTCGCCCCTGTACGACGGCGCGGCGCCCACGGACCTGCCCGACAGCCAGTACGATGCCTCTGCACATGCCAGGCTGGCATCCACGTGGACGCCCGTCACCCCTCCTTCCATGTAAACCCGGGCCTCTTCCTCTAAGACACTTCTAGCTACTCAATTACTTTAGATGCTTAATCCTCGAGGAGGAGAAAAAGGAGACGTGAAGGAAACTGCAAACAAAAAGCATCTGCACTGCTCTGCGTAGAGCATCCACATTATACCTCTTATAGTGAACAGTGCATCACTGACTTCATGTAGAGTTTACAAACCTGGTGAGTGTGCAATTCTGAGAGCAGATTCACTGCTTTTAATATTTTTTTTCTTTTTTAAAGTTTGATAGACCTAAGTTTTAAGACTTTTTTTACTTGGATTCCAAATTTCTTAGTGTTCTGATACATTTGGACCTGAAATTTGGCATTGTTCTTGAGTAAGTTACTCTTAACTGTTTTTCAGTTAATTTTTTTTAAATGGCAAACTTAGCTATAGTCATGAGAAGACTTTTATTAACCATCTAGTTAGAAGCATTCTGAAATATGCACAAATGTAGCTGAGGAGTGATGTTTTTGGAAAATCATGTGCACTAACACGTATTTGCTTCACAAATACGTTGTGTTCTTTAACTGTATGCTTATTTCCTTGCTGCTGAATTAATGTCAAGACAATCTTCAAGAGCTATATTCTTCCCAATAAAAACAGTATTAATGTTTGGTCTAAAATGTTTTACCCAAAAGACTCCTTTTAGTGGTAAGTTTTGCTGTTTGATCATATAGGTTTTAAATACCCATCAGCTTAGCTAAATGCCTCATTTTCAAACAGACAGTGTCTAATTAGGAGCCCTATCCAAAACCTTTTTGAACCAATGAAAATACATCACTTGATGTTTTGTTTTTTTGTTTTTGTTTTTTTTTTTTAAATCTTTGGTTCAGGCCTTAAGAGAAGGAATTCAACACCTGGGGAATCATTCTAATTTATTTTATTTCAATCTTGTACTCTGGTCTATATTTATTATTTGGTAAGTTACAATTTTATCTTCTACATGTTAAGATATGAAAATAATCCCTCAAACCTACAGTGAACTCTTTTAAGACAATCATATGTGGGATATGTCACCCAATGGCACATTGAACAGCATGGATGTATTGAGTTAACTTACTGGAAGAGGGAAATCTGTAGTTGCCAAGGATTTTGCACAAAAGTGCACATATACTAAGATTTAAAATACACTGACTGCTTGGCTTGCTGGAAGAAACACGTCTTGATAAAATATTTCTTTCATTAATGATATGAAGTAATGTGATCCAAATTTGTAATGCAGGTGAACCCAAAACATAGGCTCAAAGTGTGCCCTTAGACATGTCTCTTTCTCCCACTAACTCTGGCAAACATGTATCTTTAGGAAAGTGAGTTCTTTTGCATAAGCCATAATAATTAACTTTATAATGAAGTGCCTAATAAAGCAAAGCAAAATTCTGTATCAGGGAATTCCTTAAATAACTCATTGATGTGTGCTTACAGTGGCAGCTTTAGGATGAAAAAGCAAATATTTGCCACCATTTTGGTCAGTTTGGTACCCTTGGGGCAGGTGACCTCCCTGCACCTAGAAAGGCTTTGTCAGGGCTTTTTCCCTGCAGAAAGGTCTATATGTGACTGCAGGAAGCAGTCTCCCAGAGGTACTCCAGCAGGAGACAGCACCAGAAGTGGATGGCTGCACAGCCACATCCTCTGTCAATATGTAAATATTGATCTAAGTGCTCCTATTTTATTGTGAAGGTAAATTGTGTAAATGATGTAAGTGCATTATTATTTAGACTATTTTGTAGAAATTAGCAGCATATTTCATTGTGAGGTTTTATACTTGTATTTCGGATATATAATTTAAGTTAAAAAAAAGAAGATTCTTAAGAAAGACTCTGTGCTTGATTTTCAGTTTGTGGGGGCAGTGGGAAAGGTGAAACAAGTGCCCATGAGCCATGTCAAACCTACTGTATGCTGACTTTCCATGGAACAGCTGCACGTCAGCTTCTGTCTGTGGGCGAAAGTTCAAAGAGTTCTCATCCATCTCTCCCTGCTTTCTCTCCCCCATCTCTGTTTCTGTCTCATTTGGGTAAATCCTTGACTGACTGGTATTCAGAGATGGTCACTGCATCTGGTGCTGGGTGAAAGCTCTTTTCCCACAGTGCCCAGTTTCTAGGGTAAATGCTGGAGCTGCATGCAAGCCTGGCAGCTGCTGTGTTATACCTTGATAACCAAGTACTAAATGCCAAGCTGCTGCCTGGTACTTCCAGCTTCTTCAGGAGTCTGTTACCAGCTGATCAGCACTGTGGCTCTGTGTGTAGCTGAGCATGCACATGCCCCTTCTGAGAGCTGATGTGGTGGGAGAGCCCAGCTCCTGTTGGGGAGGGAGCCAGCTTTATCCCTTGCCCTAGAGCTGTCCCCTTAAAGCAGACACGTCAGGGGAAGAGGATGATCAATCTGCCATAGAATAATTTAGTTTGGGAATGGCCTTTAAGATCATTGAGTCTCACCATTAACCCAGCAGGGCACAGTCCACCACTCAACCATGTCTCTAAGTGTCACATCTACACTTCTTTTAAGTACCTCCAGTGATGGTGACTCTACTATTTCCCTGGGCCATCTGAGAATACCTGCAGTGAAGGGGACCTATAAAGCAGGAGAGGTGCTAGGCCTGGGGCTGGAAGCTCCCTGTGCATGGGCTCTTTCCCCCACAGAGTCTTGCATGGAGAACAGCCCACAACTGCTGCCCAGCATGGGTTAGTGGTTTCTCAGGTTCTTGCAGACCTTGTACTGAAGAAGTGGTTCCTTGTCCATGTGGACAAAAATGGTTGAGGATATTTATTATAAGAATGAACTGTGGCTCTCTGAACTAACCTGCCTGCAGCTAGAGCCTTTGGGCTGTGAATGAGCTCTGCCCTGCTTCATGCTGGTATCAGAAGGATCTTACCTTGTTGTCTTTTTTTGGTGTGGGATTTCCTCCCCGCTGCCTCCCCCAATGCTTTCAAATTAAAGAAACCAAAACCTTTCATTGAATGCAATTTGCAAAACACTTTAAAGCAGATGGAACACTTCACTATCTACGTACTCACACCTGAAAATGAATTTTGTGTGACCTGTCTGGAGAAGCTTTTCTCACCCGTGGGCTTGAGGCAGCAGTGCTGTGCTGTGCTCCTTCCTCAGCTGCTGGCTGGTGCAGCCCTGGCCCTGCTGGTGGAGATGAGAGGAAGGCACTAATGTAGATGACATTTCCAAATGCTGAGGAAGACTGGTGTGAGACAGCTTGCCTCAAACAGCCCCACCTGTGAGCATGGCTCTGCTGTGTCCCTGTATCAACTCCACCTGACTCCTCACTGCTCCTGACAGTGCTGCACACCAGACAAGCACTGGGGCTACAGACCTCTGTGAGGCTGGGAGAGGTCCAAATGCCCAGGAACTGAGCTGTCAGCTTTGCCATCTCAGTGGGTTAATGTTTTTTTACGTTTATTTTCCTTTGGGTAACAAATAATTGCTGGCTGTAAAAAGTATTTGTAAAACCTTCATCCCAGTTGTGCATAAATGTCTTGCTCTGCTTCCAAAAGCCATGTCAATACTCAGTTCTAAGCAGCAATAAAATGTGAGATTTGGTATTCCCATGCTTGTCTCCAGCCTCTCTCCCTGATAGATGTCATTTAGATTTATGAGTTAATACACATTAAGGTACTGCATCACTCATGTAAATATAAATAAAAAATAATAAAAAAACCCCAAACCCAAATATATTTGAAGACAAAGAAGACAGAAGCAGAAACATGTAATTTTTTTTTTTTAACCACACGGAGACTCATTCCAGAGGTTTATATCTGTGCAGAAAATAGTATCTTCTTTAGAGGTTCTGGCTTTAGCTGCTCCTAGATGTCTGTGCCTTTGGGAACAGAGGTAAAGAAAATGAGGGAGCCAATCTTGAGTGGTGCATGGTGCAGTTCCAGTATTTCTCATAATGTCTAGTAGCACCTTACAGACACAGTTTTTTTGACAATCAAAAACTCTGAGAAAATAACAACCCAAACCCAGGTTCTCACACTGTACCCACCACTGTGATATCAAGGATCTGGATGCTGTGGGCTTTAAAGCCCAAAATTATATGGCTGTCTACAGCAGTTGCTTTTCTAAACAGAGGAGGCACAGTGCTTCTCAGGGGCTACCAGTGCTCTAACATTAACAGAATGTGTCCTTGTGTCCTTTGTGTTCATCTGCACCCCCTGCTCTCCTAAGCGGACACTGCTGGTTTTATTCCTGACTTTGTTAGCTGAAGTGCTGGCTTGTGTTTATCATGTTTATCATTTCTCAAGTCTATCTACATTGCCAGTAGGAGCAGGGGAGATGCTGAAGCCCATTCCCAGTGATAGCTTTCCAGAGGTGGATGTTGGCTGGTCAGCGTGGAGCAAACAGCAGTCCACTGGGGCTGCCTTATGTACTTCCTGTATCATCACACATCTCACTGCAATTCAAATTTCAAGCCAGTCAAGGCTTGCCTCCTCCCCCATGCCCCTTTTTTTTCAGGATGGCACAGTTACTGTAATATATTTCTGGTGCTGCGCTCCTGATATGTCTCTGAGCCTCGTCTCCCACGGCACCACCTGAGATGGTGCCACAGGTTTGTGACCCTAGGACTCCTAGGGATGACAGTCTCTACCTGCTGGGCAAAGCAGCTTGAAGCTTTTTCTTGCTTTTCCCTCTCCTCTCTCAGCCTTGCAGCACTACAAAAGTAGGTTACTGTTTCTTGATGCTAGTAAACTAATTAATTGCTTCAGTAATTGCATCAATGCCAATAATTCCTCTGTGATATGCAATTACCAGACTTGTACCAGAGAGTTGGAAGGGGTTTCCTGAATCTAGTTCCTTAATTATAGGAAATCCCTTCACCAAGACCTTTTGGGACTGTACCAGGGTTCAGCTTAAAAACAGTGGGTGAGATTCCGGGGAAGTTTTTGTGCGTGCTTGTGTACCTGTGGCAAGTGGTGTTGCTTTTTTTGATTGGCAGACTTTTGCAGGCCCCTTGCTTCTCATTGCTTAGGAGCTATCTTTTAATTGCCAGATGAAATTTATCTGCAATAGTCTTATGACTATCTGATCTTGAGCCAAAAACTATTCCCAGCTCAAATTATTCTTCTCCCTTGGTAGTCTTTAAGCTGATATGTATTGTTAGAAAGTAATTCCTCAGCATCTCTTTTGATAGGTTATAAAAATCCTCCTTCTCTGGTAGCTTTCCCTGTCCTGCTGGCCTTCTGTCTGTGTCTGGCTTGATGAAAGGGAGAGATGGAGTGTCTGTGGTACAAAGCATGGGCTTGCAGAAGAGCCTATGCAATGGCATACTGCTTCCCTATTTCCACTGAAAGTAGCCATTTTGATAACTTCGAAAAAAACTTTTTCATTATCTAGAGTTACATCAGTGATTGACTGGTCGTGGTGATCCACAGCCTTCATTAGCTATTTTTTGCTGATGACTGTCAGAAAATATTAGTCTCAACTGGGACTTTGCCCTTGTCCCAGTCAGCTTTATATCACTTCCATTGCTCCTCAATTTTCTATTTTATCCTGTGAGATATCTCCCTTTTGCTCTGCATTAGTGACATCTCTTAAGCCTCACCTCTCCAGAAGATTTTGTCAATGATCTCTTGACTTTTGGACTAAGACGTTAATGAAAGTGCTAAAGATCCCATTAGCTTTTCTGCCTTTGCCTCCTCATTATATCATCTTCCTCAGTGAGGACAGAAGCAGGGTAATGAATGATTGTGGAAAAAACCCCTGTATTAGCCTTAATTTCCATCATGCTCTAATGGTACAGTGACCCCACTTCTATCTCCTCTCTTTGTCCACATGGACTGATGGCATTCTGGTCCTTACCCTTACCCTCTAAGACCCTGGGGTCTGCTTTGCAGCATTTGAGTTCTCTGAGTATTGTTCAGTGACTTCTCTTTGCAGTGTCATCCAGGGCCCATGTTATGTCAGTCAGTACAGGAAAAGCTACACAAGCAACCTGGAAAAAACTCACTTGCTGAATGGGGAAAACCCCAGAGAAGCCTGACAGGACACATGGAAAGGAAACCAGAACATTCAGCAGCTTGTGAATGACATCTGCCTCTTTGTTCATGTTTGTGATCCCGGATCCAATACCAGTTATGCAGGGGCTGGTGTGCAGGCTGGAGAGCTTGTGGTCCATTACAAGAGGCCTTGTGGCCCTGTAGAAACTGGGCTGCCTTAGCCCACAGAGCTGGCAGGCAGGTGGCACAGACCCCCCTCACTGCTGGCTGGCCTCTGTGGGCTCTGAAGGGAGCAGGCAGGTGATGCTAGTTTGGGTGGCACAGGTGGGGATTTTGGAGCAGGTGGAGCCAGCTGTGTGGGAGGTTGGTCCACCAGTGGGGAAGAAAGATATACTTGGGATGTGCAGGATAGCAGTGAGCCTGTCTTTTTTCCTCAGAAACAGCTGGCGTGGAGCTTGCAGGTAAGGTGTGGAATGTCTCCTAGGCTGGGGTTATCCTGTGGGGCTGATGGCACTGAGAGAAATGAGCTGCTGTGGATCGGTGAGGTCTTCTTCAGTATGTCCTGCTGGGGTAGAGCAGCTTCTTGATCATAATGCTGTATGGTCATACCTCAGAGAGCTGGAGGTGTGGTTCTGGGCACTGTGCTGTGGCATGGCCTCCACAGCAACAGCTTGGCCCAGTGTGGTCTTGGTGATCGCTAATGTACATAACTAATGGTTGTTTCTGCCAAGAGGTCTACCTTTACCTTCTGCAGGCCTCTCTTGCTTCTAGGGTGACAGGGAGGCAGTGGTGATGCTGGCTGCTCCTTGACATGCCAGTGCTGAGGGGAAAGGACATCCTCAATGAAGGAGAGCTTAGCAGGTTGCTAAGCTGGAACCTGGAGACTCTACTGTAAAAAATACAGACTTGTCTCTCAGTGTCAGTACCTCCTAGAAAGAGAGATTCCTCTAAGAGAAGCTGAAATTGGTTGGTAACTGGTCTTGGCTTTATCTTGAATTCATTAATTTCATGTTATTTTAAGTTCAAGGTGGCTTCTGCTAATTACCCTACACAGTCATTGGAACTGTTCTACAAAAGGTTTTGGCTTGTTGAGTTGGGTTCTGGGCACTGCGCTATATGTGTGGTACTTAATTCTTGATCTATCCTTCACCTTAATACAACATTTGTAATGGTAATTGTGACACTTTAATAATTCTGAGAACTTCTGACGTGAAAGCTCTTGTTTCAATGCATCAGAAGTGGTGTCCCATGCTGTGTCCTGTGCCTGAATTACTGTCCGAAGGTGTATGGTCTGTGTGAGAGGTATTTATAATACTTGTAATCCAGGAAATTATGTGTTCTTGTTGTCCCACTCTTACTGGATGGCTCATATAAGTTTCTATCATCTGTTCTTTGCTCAGTTGTAGGTTGACTATGATGGGTGGGAGGCAAAGAGAAATTTCCACTCGCCCCAGCAGCAGGTTTATGCAGTTCCCACAGCTAATTTACATCTCTGCAAAATGAAATGCATTCTTGCTATTGGTGCCTGTGGAAACTTCTGCCTTCCTGTTCTTTCAGTTTGGACACATGCAAACCCTCAAAAACCCCAAAAAGTAGCTGCAGGCTGGATGTACGCTTTTCTTATGTCCTTGGCAGCCAGAGAATCTGACACCTTTTTGTGGTGCTTCAGCTGCTGTGCAGCTGCTGGCAGGATGCTTGCAGGGCAGGAGCTGGGGATCTGTGCAGGGGAAGGGGGAAATCCAGGCTTAGGGTGAGACATGTAGGTGGAAGGGGAACACTGAGTCAGGAAACTTGAGAAAATGACTCCTGTCTTGCATTTATGGAAATTTTCTTTTTTCTCTGACTGGATTATTTGTAGTGAGTGTACTGATCTGTTCTACAGAGAGATCGTAGAAGATTGCCATGCTGTCACTGGGGTTTTCATGTAGATGGTAACATGAAATAAATGCGAGTAAATGTGACTACCCTAAGATGGAGTTACTTCTTTAGCAGGCTAAAAATAACACACAACTGTACACTAACACACAACTATACACATAACTGAATATAAGGTTGGAGATGCCTTCAATTCCAGGATTAATAAAAAGAGATGAAATTTGGCTACTGGACATGAGCAATTTCTCTTCGATGTAGGTTTTTTTTTGGTTTTTTTTTTTTTACTTACAAGCACATTTTTCTGTGTAGGTGAGGAATGGTACTCATCTTGAAAGCACTTGCTTCTGCAAACCACAGAGCTGTTGTTGGAGCATGCCAGGGAATTCTGCAAATACGCTGACTGATGAAAAATGGTAGCAATTAAACAGTCCTTGAAAAATTGCCTGTCAGAAGACTGAATTTGTGTTTTTAAACTCACCAGTGAAAGCAAACAAAGCTAACTTTTAATTTTTACTTGTCTTGGTTAGTGAATAAATGACAGCATTCCCTCCACCTGCTAATTTGTCTGTTTAAGGGTTTGCCTTTCTTTGTTGAATTTCTGCTGTTAGGTAATTAAATAAGGCAAACTTCATCTGCAGCTCTCAGAGAGCTCCTGAAGCTGGGTTTCAGCAGAGAGGTTCCCTCCATAACTTGGCTTTCTCTTTTTCCTTGTATAAATTTGCACTAGTGAAGGTTGGCTGTCAGAAAGGCTGCCAGTATTTTGCTTTGACAGACTCAATATCTAGATGGCTCTTTCTTATCCTCAGTTTTATTCCACCTCTGTGTCATGTGATTGTGGTCATCCCAATCTAGTTCAGGATTGAAATTTATCACTTAAATGTTCATTTTTATCCTGAAACTTGAATTTCTTATTTGTGTGCAGTCTTTTTTTTATGTACTTTTTTTTGTTTGTTTGTTTGTCTTTCAAGAAAATTCAAAGGCCCTGACAGACATGTTCCTCACTGCTTTTGCTTTTGTTCTGTCCCCTGGAATGGGTTCTGGTGTGCTGCTGCCAGTGGGATTGTTCCCATAAGCATATATGTGTGTGCTGCCAGGCCCATCCTGTTGCCTCTCCTTGCAGCCTCATCCGTGCTGCTTTCTGGTGCATTGCTACACCAGAAGTGATCTGGACCAAAATCAGTATTTGGAGAATGGACCTTGTGCAGGGACTTCCTTCTGTAGGCTCTATTACCTTGAAATGGTTGTAAACACTTTGCTTTCCCCCCTCTCGTGGTGAATTTCTGTAGGGTTCAGGGTACCACTCTTGGCACTTAGCAAGTATTTGGAGTTAGAAAAATTAAGACAGCCCTGTGATTAGGCCTCAGAAAAGAGCAGTGCAGGAAGCCCTTCCTTGTGCTGCCACACCCAAGTGGGTGGTCAGGATGCAGCTCCAGCACTGTCTCTCCTGGGTTCTGTGCTGCAGATGTGGCACATCAGCTCCCTGAGGTGTGGGAGCCGGAGTTCTGCTAGCTGCCACAGGGTTTCAGGGTCCTGAAGTGACCACCAAAACGTCACTCTTATTTCTAGAACAAGACAAAGCAGATCTTGCCTATGAAGAACTGGTAGTTTCTGTTCTCAGACCAGAACAGCACATCAGGGGTACTTCAATAAGGAAAAAAAATGCTTTGGTATATTTTGTATAGCATAAAACACTCTTGACTGATAATTGACTGATAACCCTGCTGAAACATCAGGCTTCCTCTTCGGGCTACTGCGAGCTCGAGCACCTCCTTTTTGCCTGCCTAGCTGAAATAGTTTTGTTAGACCAAATACTGAAAAAAAAATAGAAATCTGGAAAAGCACTAGTTTTTTATTTGCCCGCTTAGATCCGTTTTCAGAATTTCAAAGTAAGCAAGTACCTTATTACTCTCTAAAATGCGTCTTTCCCTCCCCCTTAACCCCGTTCTGCTCTTGCCCTTCCCCATCCCATAGGATGCTTTCTAGGCTGTCGGTGAGGGAGGGAGGAACGCCTCTCCGAGCCTGGGGCTGTACCAGCTCCTTGGTGCGTGCCTGTGCAGGGAAAAGGCTTCACTGCTGGTCTGTTATCTCCCTCTTGTGGACAGGCTTCTCCCTCCTTCCTACGAGCAGGTGAAGGTTGCAGCAGGATGTGCGGTTTGGCACAGCTCTCAACTGTAAATTAATTGCTAGGCAAGCATGTTGTGTACTAATTACTAAAGCACACCGGGTTTGTCTTCTCTGAGGGTGTAACTCTGTAGTGTGAACCGATCTCAAATCAGCCCTGTGAATAAATGCTGCTGCAAAAGATACTGTTGTTACCTTAACATTTGACAAAGCAGATCTAAAATTTTTTAGAGCTGCCTATCACATTTTGGCTGTCACTTGCTCCTTTTCTCTGTTGCTAATAAATTTAATCTTATCAGCTGAAGTACTACTGATTGTTAGAGTGCTGTGCAAGTTTTGGGTAATTTAAAAAGGAAGGAAACTAAACTTATTTTAAGAGCGCTTATCTGAAATCTGCAAGAGCAGTAACTTCAGATTTGCCTGTGTTGTAGTCAGTATTTTTTGTGCTGTCTTAAATATGATTAATTCCAATAAATCCATCCCTTAGTTGTACATCTGCTCTGCCTCTGAGGCAGCACTGCCAATATTGCCTTGCTGAAACTCTTGTCCTTTCTACCTTTGCTTTAATGGTATCTGTGGTTGATGTTCTTGACCATTTTAAATCTCTTTTGGTTGGAGTTTTGAAGAGAGAAGCTGAGCAAGGACAAGTGATGGTATTTTGCTGGGTAGGGTTTTATAAATGCAGCCAAAGATGGGTAAATCTTCCACTGGTTAAGTGTTGAGATTTGTTCTCATATCTCTGAATAAGTCTGTTAATGAACACAATTGCCTAAAGTGGAAAAGTTTTACTTTAAATCAAATGCACTTAAAATGTGTCCTTTCTCTTTTGTATCACTTGGCCCACCTGGAATGCAAAAAGCCATGGGAGAGGAGACTCTGAACCTCTCCTTTGGACTGGGACTCTCTGGTCTGGCATTGACAGTGGCAAGGGCTTTCCCTCTAGGGCCCTTCAGTGGTACCAAGAAGCTTTTCTAGTTTGGAAGGAAGTATCCTAGAAATGTTATATAAGAAAAATCATAATTAAAAATCAAAATAATAAACAAACCTATAGGCATGGGGAGGGCAGTGTGATGGATGAGAAGAGAGCAGTCCTCAGTGAACTCAGGTCTTTGCACTGCTCTGGCTGTGGTTTTTTTTTTTTTTTTTCCTTAGAGCTAAGGACCCTTCTCTTGCAAAAGGCAAATACACTCTCATGGAGTGACATTATAGTGAGACCTGAAGCCAGGAGGCAGAGATGAGTCATTGCATT
>VZTN01022722.1:21782-51691 GCA_013400515.1 Erpornis zantholeuca | reverse complement strand
GAAAAAAAAAAAAAAAAAGAAATCTGGAAAAGCACTAGTTTTTTATTTGCCCGCTTAGATCCGTTTTCAGAATTTCAAAGTAAGCAAGTACCTTATTACTCTCTAAAATGCGTCTTTCCCTCCCCCTTAACCCCGTTCTGCTCTTGCCCTTCCCCATCCCATAGGATGCTTTCTAGGCTGTCGGTGAGGGAGGGAGGAACGCCTCTCCGAGCCTGGGGCTGTACCAGCTCCTTGGTGCGTGCCTGTGCAGGGGAAAGGCTTCACTGCTGGTCTGTTATCTCCCTCTTGTGGACAGGCTTCTCCCTCCTTCCTACGAGCAGGTGAAGGTTGCAGCAGGATGTGCGGTTTGGCACAGCTCTCAACTGTAAATTAATTGCTAGGCAAGCATGTTGTGTACTAATTACTAAAGCACACCGGGTTTGTCTTCTCTGAGGGTGTAACTCTGTAGTGTGAACCAATCTCAAATCAGCCCCGTGAATAAATGCTGCTGCAAAAGATACTGTTGTCACGTTAACCTTTGACAAAGCAGAACTAAAATTTTTTAGAGCTGCCTGTCACTTGCTCCTTTTCTCTATTGCTAATAAATTTAATCTTATCAGCTGAAGTACTACTGATTGTTAGAGTGCTGTGCAAGTTTTGGGTAATTTAAAAAGGAAGGAAACTAAACTTATTTTAAGAGCGCTTATCTGAAATCTGCAAGAGCAGTAACTTCAGATTTGCCTGTGTTGTAGTCAGTATTTTTTGTGCTGTTCTTACATATGATTAATTCCAATAAATCCATCCCTTAGTTGTACATCTGCTCTGCCTCTGAGGCAGCACTGCCAATATTGCCTTGCTGAAACTCTTGTCCTTTCTACCTTTGCTTTAATGGTATCTGTGGTTGATGTTCTTGACCATTTTAAATCTCTTTTGGTTGGAGTTTTGAAGAGAGAAGCTGAGCAAGGACAAGTGATGGTATTTTGCTGGGTAGGGTTTTATAAATGCAGCCAAAGATGGGTAAATCTTCCACTGGTTAAGTGTTGAGATTTGTTCTCATATCTCTGAATGAGTCTGTTAATGAACACAATTGCCTAAAGTGGAAAAGTTTTACTTTAAATCAAATGCACATTTTAAATCAAATGCACTTAAAATGTGTCCTTTCTCTTTTGTATCACTTGGCCCACCTGGAATGCAAAAAGCCATGGGAGAGGAGACTCTGAACCTCTCCTTTGGACTGGGACTCTCTGGTCTGGCATTGACAGTGGCAAGGGCTTTCCCTCTAGGGCCCTTCAGTGGTACCAAGAAGCTTTTCTAGTTTGGAAGGAAGTATCCTAGAAATGTTATATAAGAAAAATCATAATTAAAAATCAAAATAATAAACAAACCTATAGGCATGGGGAGGGCAGTGTGATGGATGAGAAGAGAGCAGTCCTCAGTGAACTCAGGTCTTTGCACTGCTCTGGCAGTGGTGTTTTTTTTTTTTTTCCTTAGAGCTAAGGACCCTTCTCTTGCAAAAGGCAAATACACTCTCATGGAGTGACATTATACTGAGACCTGAAGCCAGGAGGCAGAGATGAGTCATTGCATTTACAATGGCCATGGTACAGTACAGTTTTCTCTCTTGTTATCTGTCTCCGAGAGTGTCTATGAGGCTTCTTGCTGGCCCTGACAATGATGTTTGAGAGTGATAGAGTAAGGGGACTTATGCTCTGCTGTTAGCAAATACTACATACAGAATTTGACCATTAAAGGCCCTTATGAGTGTGTACATTGTTCACTGCATATTTAGGCATGTTTTAGCTCTGTTTTGGTAGAGGGAAATACACCAGTTTACACTCAGTGCCAACACTGTATAAAAGTATATTCTGAAGTTAAGGTCACTGTTTTAAAAAGCACAGATACCTAACCAGCTAAGTAAAATCAGACATACTCATTAAAATGCTTGTCTAATAACTTAGAGCCTTGTGTTGGATCAATACATGGTTAGTTTAAAAGCTGCCTCTTTTGGAACAGGCTCAGGTTTACCAAGGGAGCACCTTAACAGAGGAGTAAATCTTTTGGGGGGTCTGGAATCTGATTATAGAATCTAATGTTATCTTTGTTGTTGCTTTTATTTACTATTCACAGAAGAGATAGCTGCTTTACTGTAAAAACCTGCCATAGGTAGAAATTTGTGACCTAGGATAAACAAGAGATTATCCAAGCTAATATGTACTAGCAGCATTTGGTGGTCAGGCAACGAATGCACTTGCAAAATCTGTACTGATATTGTTCCCTCCTTTTGTGACATTTCTTCTGAAACCAAAGCAGACACTGTCATACCCAGCAGTGCTTTCTGATTCATGCCTTCACTGCAGTGTGATCTGCTCTTATGCCTGGGGTGTTCCTCCAGCTTCCTGGGCATTAGCTGCTGCCCTCTCTCAAACCTTCTTGGGAGCAAACCCTCAGCCCTCAGGACTGGTTTTTAAATGGGAAGAGATTGGAACATGTATTGGTGCTGTGTGAGACCCAGAGAGAGCTCCAGCTTAGGATCAAGTCCTTGACAGCATGCTGTCACATTGACCCTCTGGTCGGAGAAAAGGACATTTGGGATAAACCCCTGACGTCTGTCTAGGGAGTCAGGCTGCCTAGATACACTGACACCTGCCTGCTGAGGGGTATTCAGTGGGGTGCCTCCCAGCTCCCCTGGGCTGCATGGATGGTCTGCAGTGCTGTGCCACAGGCTCAGCCTTTTACACTTACCCCCATGTGCCCCTGGGCTGTGTGATCTAAGGTGGAGCAGCTCGAAATTCAGCATAACCACCTTGCCAAAGCAAACATGGGATGATACTTCCTGGTGTGGGATGCAAACTGGTGAGGTTGGCTGATCTTCCACTCGGGGGGAGGGTGAGTGGCAGCCTGCCTGAAGAACTGCTGCTGCCAGGCAAAATCAAGACTGTCACAGACATCTTTGTATGTTCTTGCTCCCCTGCACAAGCTATTAAGGATATGTGGTTTTTTAATTAACAAAGCAACTTCCTCTTTTCCATGTAATGACTACTATGGCTTTTTCCTTTCCTTGCTTTGTCCCCCATGTCCTTCTAAACCTTCCTCTCAGTATGGGTTCCATGTACTGCTGACAGGGAGCTCTTAAACTCTGTTCCAGGGAGGAGAGTTATTCATTGAAAGAGACAACTAAACTATTTTTCCTGGAAAACCAGGCTGGGGTTTTGAAACAAAACCAATTTATTCAGCAATCCTTTTGTCATAATTCCCTGGCCAGGCTCTGCCTTCAGAGCTGAGGGAAGAGTGGCACAGGCCAGAACAAGGCACATCAAGGTGAAATATTTCTGAAATGAGACTTGTTTGTGTTCACAGTGAGTGATCATGTATTGTTCTTGTCCTGCATGTTTTCTTTTAGGGACAGGAAGATATTTTTGTGAGTAATAGCCTCTCCTTCTGCAGCTTTGACTCACAATGTTTGAGTTTCCTCCCTTGAGTTTCCTCAAGGAGCGGTTTCAGCCACAGATGCTTTACATATGCAGGAAAAGCATGTGTAAAGCATGAAAGCACCTTAACTTTCAGAAACTTTATTGCCTTTCTATTGTCAGTGCTGCTTATGAATTTATTGTTTCTCATGTGACAGAGAGGGTATAAAACTTAGAAAAAGATGAGTTTTCAAAATCAGTAAATCAGTTACAATAAGAAACATATATATTTAACAGGAAGATCAAAGAACAAAAAACATCCCTCAAGCACACTGCTCCTTTCTCTTTTCCATCAACCCCTGAGGTTCCAGCCATCCAGCACAACCTTTCACAAATGTTCATTCTTGCTTGCCAAGGAAACAGCACCGGTGGGGCTTTAATGGCTGCCTGTGAGTATTAGTCGGTATTATCCCAGAAGCTTTTTAACCTATTGCTTGGATTGTTGCATGCAAGCAGGAAGTCAGAGACATCCCAAAGATGTGGAAGAAACTGAGCTTTGAGGAACATTCTTGCTTGAAAGAAGATCTGGAGCAGGTCTCCTTGGCCAGAGGCTGCTGCATGTCTGCCTCAGCCACCCCTCTGTCTGACCCTGTGTGTGCAGACCAGGCACCCTAAGGTGTGTCAGAGCATGTAAGTGAGGGCATGTGGTGTGATGGGAGGGTGTAGGCGCCTGGGATTGGGAGTCTGTCTGAAACTGGGCTGTTTTAGTTCTGTAATGCAGGGAACAAGGTAACTGTGCCGTGTGAAATACCTCCTCAAGGAGTCAAGGAGGTGGCAAGCACAGAGAATGTGTGGTTCTAACTGTTGGCAAAAGGGCATAGAATTCACCAAAGTCCAAGTAAATAGGAAAATCAAAAATCAGAGAGCTAGGACTTGGATTATTTTTTTTTTTTTAGCAAGAGTGCTACTAAAGCAAGGTTACCTCCTCCTTTCTTCTTCACAAAGATTTCACCTTGATATCTAATCTTTCCCGATCAAATTGTGATTGTTTTATACAGCTTGAAGAAAATGCTGATCACCCACTTGCCCCTGAGTTTCAGGGTCTACTGCAGCTCCTGAGAATATTTACTCCATTACTTTGTTGGACTGTTAAAATTCAGAGCTGTCCCAGATGAGGACAATGTAAGCTACTCTTAGAGCCTTCCATGACATTTATCAGGAGTAAACAAGAGACAGTAGGAAAGAGTCTCAGGGAGAGAAATTTCTTCTGGACAAATTTCTTCAGTTTAAGCACTCATGAAAGATTCACAGTGCCCCTCAGCCCTGCTTCCTGCATCACTCTGAAGCTTCTGCCTGTGACCTTTCCTAGGCCCTTTGGTGCCTTGTTAGGGGCATGGGGATGGATCTATAATAATTTTTCATTGTTTATATAGTACTTTGTTTTTGATGATCATTTTGAAGTTGTACAGCAATTTACCTTAAAAATTACTTATGCTTTTTATTGCCTTAAAAGTTACTGATGCTTTTTAACTCCAGGTAAAAAGGGAGTTCATGAGGGCCAGACTGAGAGGATGGAAGCTGGAGTCAATAATGGAATGGGGCAGGAATTAACTGACAAATTAGCTTTTGTTTTCTTGTGTGGGGAATGATGTTTTGTCAAACCAGAGGTGTGGCTGAATGGGTAATGGCCTGGGAGTGGGGTGGTGCTGGAATGTCCATGGGGATAGCTGCCTGGGAGGATGCTCCTGTGCTGGGAGTTCCATGGCTATGGACCACAGTACAGCCAAGCCCCATTCCAAGGCTCCTAGTTTAGACACAGATGCTAAATTATGGATGGAAAGTTCAAAATAAAATATTTCATGAGTAGCCTTTGTGGCAGTTTTACTTGGTTGGGATTCTTCCTTCCATAGGGAACTCTTATATTCCAAAGCAGAACAAAAATGTAGGTTCATGAAAACAGTTCCCCAAACAAAAGAGCTAATATCCAGGCTCTTTAATGCAGTGGGGCCTCTGTCTGAAGAAAAAGGTAGAAAATGATATGTGGTAATAGTGGAAGAAATAAGTAATTTTAATTTCATTAACAGAGATATCATATAAAAGTTAATGAAGACTCCTTTGACTGGGCAGCAAGGCCTGTATGTCAGCAGAGGTAATCTCTCAGTAAACAGATACATCACTCTGACTGCCAGTAGCTATAGCTGTTGATGTAGCCCAGTAAATATTGCATCCAGTAACCAGACTGTCTCCATGCAGAAGCCATACAATGAATTGCCAAGGATATGTGTTTCACAGTACAATAGCCTGCATAATTCAGACTACTCTGTAACTGATTCTTCTGGATTTGAGTAAACAGTCACTAAAGTAACTAAACAATACTCAGCTACAATGAGAGGTTCAACATAAAATTCAAAGTGTTCAGTATGTCACAAGGTACTACAGTCTTCTGTATGAGATTATGCCCATGCTTTTGTATAAACACTGACTTTGCTGTAAGCAACCTGGGATGCTGCAGAGGTGGCAGTACAAGACTTGGAAATAAGAATATGTGGAATAGCAAATCCAGTTTAACTGCTTTTAGTTGAACCGGGTTCAAAGGACCTACACGTGGTAATAATGGATCCCAGGATGTGAAAGGGTCATGCTCTGAGAGCAAGAATGTCATTCTCTTGTGAAAATAAAATCTGGTTTCTTGCTGTCCATCTGATCAGATGTGAGCTTGCACTTGTTTAAGTAAATCCTCCAGGAAGTTCAAAGCTGGAGCTCAGCCAGCTTGTGCTTCCAAGGAAGATAAATTTACGAGGATATTCAGAGAATGTAAAAGGGAATTTGGGAATAGCAATACAGGTGCTAGGTAGGTTTTTGACTGTATCTTAAAGTAAATGTTATTTAACACCCAGTATTCAGTGTTGAAACAGAAGATTTAGCAAGGCTATTGAGAGTTTTGAAAGAAATCTGAGAATAAATTCACATGTAGCTTGCATTTCTGCTATGATATGCATGGCTGTGTTTTCAGCCATGATCAAGTGATTATTCAGCTTCACCTATTGCAAGCTATTTGTCAGGCAACCAAATGCCATGATAGTATCTTCAGAAATACTTTGGATTATTCACCTGAACAAAATGTGGGGTTTTTTTAATTTTTTTTTTAAGGAATAAGAAAAAGTTAATATTTTGGTAGTAATAGCAAACAACTGGAAGCAAGCATTGCTTTAATCCACAGTGAGGCAGTCATGTTTTACCAAGTACATCTTGTTTTAATCCATTTATGATGTATACAGGGATGAAATGGAAATTTTGCAACATACATCACTCTTCTGGGGAGATTTGTTTTGAAACTTTTTCACAAGTGTAACTTACATTTGTTTAGTGGTATTGAGTGTAGGTTTCTATTTTATTAGGGAAGTCTGTGAACCATGTGTTTTTCCTTTATTAATTGTGGGGAAATACTGACTGTGTACCTCATTATTGATTTACTGCTTACAGTATGTTTTAATTTGACAAAAATGGCTGAGTGGGGGCATAAAGAAATGCTTCACTGAAGGGCTGGGTGCTGCAGAGCCCTGCTTTCTGGGGGTGTATGGCTCTAGAATGTGTTGCCTCAAAGTAGATCTTCAAAGGTATGTAAGGGAGAAAGGTCTTGGCACAATTGCTGAAGAGCAGCTGGCATGGAAGTCATGTGTGGTTTTCAGTGTTCCATAGCACAGGACAAGTTTTTAGGAAAAAGTTGTAAGGATCTTTAATGGAGAGACTTAGAAGGGACAGGCACAATGTTTCTGCAGGTTAACTTTGATGTTTTGGTAGCAAGTCAATATTAGCATCCTTGAATAGAAATATTAATAGAAGATGCATGTGCCTCTTAAAAGAATGGGAGATAGAAGGAACTTTTCAATTTTCTTTCATCTAAAATATGTGGCTAAGTAAGGATAACAAGGCATCCAGGCTTTGCTACTTGCCACATCTTAATTTTGTCAGAAAACAGTGGTCTGTCACTTGCTGAAAACTGAAAAAGCATCCTTTAGCCCTGTGCCTTTTTCACATTAGGTTTTTTCTTTATTTCCTCAGGCCAGCACATACTAAAACTTGCCTGGGTTTACTGCTGCAAAGAGACTCTTCTGTTATACAGCCCTGGCTTGAATGTGAGTGTTGGGGGTGTTGATATCTGTCTTGCTTCACTCTCAGTCGCAGTTTAGAGCTGTGCTTGGACTTCCTCCAGTAATTCAGCTCTCCATATTTTAAGAGTGGACATTCAAATATGTGCAAGCTGGAAATAATTGTTGGAATCTTTTTTCAGTGAAAAAGAAATGGATGCAGTGTAAGGTTATTTGCTTGCAAACTAATTGCAGCATTCAAGTGCACATTTTCAAAACTACCAACCTGTATGGCATATTAATATGAATAGTTTTAACTTGATTGAGTATGAACTATGTCAGATTGTTTCCTTGTATTAAAAACATACATGGCATGAGATAGACATATTTTCATGAGTCCATATGTCTCGATTTCTTTCTGCTTCCAAGTTGAAGTCTGTTTATGCTCCAGCACCTCACTGAGAAGTGTGCAGTTGCCCTCCGTGCCCATGTTTTGTTGCCTTCAAATAACAGTGTTTCTGGGCAAGCAAAATTTCCCTGGCACCATGCACAATATGGAGTTGAGGTCTTCTATTGCCAGCTTTTTGGAGGAGAGACCTGTTCCTTCTATTTATATCCAAGGCATCTGTTAACATAAAGTGTTTGCTAAACAACTGTGTTTTACAGGAGGACTTGGTTATTCTGATCTAGGCCTGGGACCTGGTAATGTAGTGCAAACAACACGAGCTGGTCCCTGTACCAAGTATTTGAAATCAAATATTAGAAAGATAGAGCAAGTTAAGAGGATATCCACTCAGCAGTGTGGTTATTTTATTGATGGTATGCAAGGAAAAAAATCCTCAAAAGTACATGATTAAACAGTGTTTGGCATAAAGAACCATGCTAAAAAAATCTGCATTTCTGGCTATAAAATTAGTTCCGTGATTCAAAGTACTACAGTGCTGTGTCTTGTGAAACATATCTGTTCTATTAATACCTCATTCTAATAAAGTAGACAGCACTGAAAACTGTCAGAGGGTCAGATGGGCTGGATAGTTGTCATATGATTTATTGGTATTTACTCACTTGACTCTGACATAGTATACTGCTAATTGGCAGGCAGGCAAATGAATTGGCAGTAACTCTTTGTGCGATGTTCTTGACAGCATGCAAGGGGATAGGAGAGGGAAGGAGAAGATGTAATAATATCTTGCCTAGAGGGAAAATAACAGGACAAAAATTCCAGAAATCAGGGCTGAAAGAATAAAGGAAACTTCAGAGGAGGAAACGCTATGTGTGCAGAAAGTTCCATTCCACTGAGAGCAGCTTGAGAGAAGCAATTGGTAACAACATTCTCCATTCTCCAACACACTGAGTTTTATAATGTCTTGTGTGGGGATCTGTCATGGAAAGCAGTGAGGAGTTCTCTGCATGAAAGAAATGGCTCTGAGCCTGGAGCTATGACTAGTCCAAGTTAAAAACAATAAGGGTTTGTTTGATTTTTGAGTTTTATGTTATCCTCAGGGTTGTTTCAGATCCACGCCTGCTTTGTCTTTTTCTTATGCTTGTATTAATGTGCAGCATGAAGAGTCCTCTAAGCTAACATGGTAAAAGACAGTCAGGTTCTCTTTCATACCTCTTAATTATGCTGCTTCTGGGTTTTGAGGTACATCCTGCAGTAATCACACTAAAATCAAAGGTGAAATTTGATACTTTTGTAGAAACGCAGCCTGAGACCCAGGATACAAATTGCTACTTAAATTCGAAGGCTGAGAACCAGCTGCATTTGGTAGTTGTCTCAATTTAGATTTCTCAATATCTTGGTGAGATTTGGAGCATGGAGAGGTTTAACATCAATGCAGTTGGTGCCCAATGGGGCACTCGGTCACTTCAGTGCTGAAGAGATTTAATGGAACCCAGCCTTCTTTCCTGGAAAGAAAAGCAAAGAAAAACAAGTTCTGCTGAAGATACTGACTGCTTTAAGACAGAAAAGAGCTTTAAGGAAGAAAACAGATACTTCACTGTGGGTAAAGAGATTAAAAAAACCCCAAACAAATCAAAACAAACAAAAATATAAACAGAAAAACACAAGAAGGTTTTTAGGGCTTTCTAGGAATTTCAGTCAACAACCAGAAATCCAGCTGTATAACAGCACTGGATTCATGTGCTAGAGAAAATATTTTTTAAAGAATAAGTGGAAAAATTGGAGTTCAAATTGGTCTCCTCAAATCATATTAAATGCTTAACTTCTGGTTCCAGCATTTGAATATGACTGCCAAAACTTTGTAATGTCTGTTCATTAGGATGGTTGCCACTGCTCTTGTTCATTCCCCTTTATCTCAGAGAGGAAAAAATAGGAGCTGTTTCATTAATGAAATTTGATGTATTCTTTTGGGAAGCAGTAAGGAGAGATTGGATGGAGGGTAGGATGGGGGGTGACTGCTGTATTTACTGCCTCAGACACTACTGCTTGCTTATTTCATGACTAACAGACTTCCAAAAGGGAAGCAGGGCTTAAGGAAAGAAATAACTTTTCACAGACATAACAGGCCCCAGAAGATTACCCTGAGTTACTTTATATTTGATTAAACTCATGCCAGGATATTGCTTTCAGATACTCTGTTCAAGAGGAAAGAGGTTTAAAAAGCATAAGGAATTTGGGTCACAAATTAACATTTTTTTTTCCACTGTTCTCCTTCCTTTCTGTTCAATAAACTGTAGCATGATTTAGAGAACCCATGGTGTACAAGGACTGCAGGAATAGCCCACATTACAATCTGGTGACTCTTTCATGCAAAACACACTGTTTGCGATATTCTTTCTGCTTTATCTCAGTCACCAGCTGTGTAACCTCTGTGAGAGACACTCTTACCAAACATAACTCTACAGGTGATGTGCTCATTTCCATTGCTGTTATTCCCCAATTTTTCCCACTATGGACATCCCTAAAATAAATATCTGCATAATGTTTGCTTCTGTTCTAAGTCTCAGCATCATAAACGCAAAGAAATCTATTTTATTGCAGTCTTCTATTATCTATTTATAAAAAGCTGTAATAGGAAAATGCTTGTGATACGACATGGATTCACCCAATATATCTTTTATTCAGATATTTCATTATCCCAATACCTCTCCAGAATTACTGGACAAGAACAGGCTAGGTGAATCCAGCTGAGGTTAAAGTAGAGACTTGTGGCAGTGCATAAACTAAGCTCAAGTTTCTCATAACAGAAGCAAATATATCCGTTTTTTCCTAGATTAAAAAAAAAAGTTTCAGAATTGCTTCTTATCTTTAAAAGGTGCAATCCAACAATCTTGGATTGTTTCCATTAGGCAAAAGCATAAGGTGGTGCTAATGTGGGAGGGAGTGTAAGAAAAGGAAGAAACAAAAGACATTTTTCACAATCCCTGGAAAGTTTTCAAAAAAAAAAAAGTATTAATGCACTGGGGGAAAAGTATGAAGAAAGCACACACAGCTGCTATCAAGAAAATTATGCAGAGCTGATCAGATGTCAAAAATGTTGGAATATGCTTCAGGGACTGTAACAGCGTTTTTAAAGGAAGTCTGGTAGAAGTTCCATAAGTAAGCTAGAGATTTTGTTGATGAAAAACTGTTCTGCACTTTTATTTTATAGTGTTCAAGATCTCCCTACTGCTGGATCCTTACCTAGGGAAGTTCTTACTGGAATTTAGGTAAGGTTCTATCATGAAAGAAAACTGTAAGTAACACTAAACTAACCGGTTGCATATTCTGGTGTACAATTTTGGTACCCATTCATGGGCAGAATCTCCAGATCCTGGGGATCTGGGAAATTCAAGTCCTTCATACTGCCATGGAGTCAAGGGCTTTGTCCTTTGCAGAAGAAGGTGCTTCTACACATGTGCTGAGCGAAGGGAAGGGCTATGGAAAGCATGGCTCATCTGTGCACATATGGCTGACTGTCATCCAGAAATGTGAATAGCCCTTCAGAGCTGGGGCTGCAGTGAGCTGTGATGTGCAGGTCCTGGCAGCCCTGCAGAAGTCCTGGGGGGTAATTTGCATGTTTCTCAAGAGATAATGTGTTTTCTGCAGTTCTGTTGTGCCCAGCTTCCAATGCCCTTATAATACTCTCCTCCGCAGTGCCATGGCCCAAAGGAAGAATGGACAGGATTTCTTTTATAAGATGCAAACTTTGACTTGTTGATTTAACTTATCTAAAAGAAAATTCAGAAGTCAGGAGGCAGTGGGCACAAAGCAGAATCCAAAGTATTCAATTTAAATGTAATACAAGCACTTTTTAGGTGAAGATGGTCAAGCAGTGGAAGAGGTTGCCCAGACAGGCTGTAGAGTCTCCACCTTTAGGATTATTTAAAACCAGACCTGACCAATCTGCTGTAGCTGATCTTGCTTTGAGGAGGGGGGTTGGACTAGATGATTTCCAGAAGTTACTTCCCAATGCAGAAATTCTGTGGGTTTTTTGGGGAATGATATGGTCTGAGCACTTAGCATCATAATTGTCTATTGAATAAGCACTCCTAGTGATATTTCAACATGTCAGGAAGTGGAAATAAATAGGAATAGCTTTAGCCAATTTTTCAATTGACTATATGTTGAAGTTAACAGAAACATATCTGTACCTTAAAGTCTCCCTTTCTGGTGACACATTCTACAAAGTCAGTTTACAGGAAATTTAGATGTGCCATTAGTTCAAGATCCTTGGAGTAAGCATTTTTGACACCAAAAGCAGGCTTTCAGCTATTTAATCTTCTAGATAAAAGACCACAAGATAGACAGTTCACTTGTTAGCTGCCTTGCTAGACCAAGGAAGATCTTGTTTGGTCCAAAAGCTGTGTCTGTAAAGTTGGATGTGCAAATACACACCCGTGTAGCTAAGTGGGTCACTTGTGAAAACAGGGGGGCCTTTATGGTCCACACTGGAGGCAGTGTTTGTGACTGAAAACTCCTGAGCTGTTGGCTCCTCTCACTGTGCTCAGAGCACACACGAACACAAGACACACAGCTGCCCATGCTATGCTCATTGAAAATAGCAGAGAGGGAAATGATGTTCACCTCTTGCATGGGGACTTGGCAGCTACTTGCAATCCCACCCTAGGAAGTGATAGTTCTGGTTCAGCTATTTCTGCAGTCTATCTCTTTCCAGCCACATCCCTGATTCACAGACTGGGAAAATGTCCAGGTTGGACCTGGACTCTGGCCTAGTTTTGCTACAAGAGAGTGATGAGATCAAATTATGGCCAAGGAAAGGCAGCCTAATCAAAGATAGTGCAGGCTTTGAGAACACTAGGAAAGAGTTTCAGGTTTTGCCCAGGAAGTTGTAGGCCATGGTTTTGGTGCCTCGAGGCTTTGATAGCATTGAGAGAAGCTCATCTTTCTCCTCCATTCTCTTGTCTGGTGATAAATCCAACCCATAGGGCATTGAGCTCTGCAATTTCCACTCATTGTCACAGCACCGATGCTCATAAGCCATCACCTGTTTATCACTTTGTTAGAACAAATGTCAGCCTGATGTGTCTGCTGCACACATGGCTGATGAAATAATTAAGGCTGTCATAATAGCAATGACCCCACAGAAACCCCACAGCCAGGTGAAAGCACCAGGAGGCAGGTCTTACTATTCTGTTTGGCTGTAGTTTTGGTCTGGCATTGATTTCAGCTGTTTTTTGGTGGTTTATCTGTCACAGCAATAGGAGCTGTATATTCTTTGTATAGATTATTAATATCAGAGTATGGATCTTGTGTTTTAGACTTAGTAAACTGTTCTCAGCCTTCTGCACTGTTTGACAGACACCTAGCTGAGGGGTGCCTGATCCAGAACTGCGGTTTCCAGCAGGGTTAAAATCGGGTCAGCAGTTCTGTTTTTGAGCAGAATACAGGGTGAGGCTGTAGAAGGGGGTTATCCTTCACTGCTTTCCCACAGTGAAGTGATTAATGATAAATCAGTTAATGACAGTACAATGATAATCCCTTCAGCAGGTAAGTTGAATTCAGTATTTCTCTACCTCTTACATCTCCTATTAATTGAAAATAAAAAAAACTAACCTACAGGAAAACACCTAAGAAATAATCTTAGATGCTTTTGTAATTGCTGACATTCTTGAAGGAATATTGATGATATTGTGTTGAGGCATAGCTTAAGCCTTTCCCATTTACATCTGTAAAATCTGCCTAATTCAAGGTGGTCTGTAGTATCCATCCTCTCTGCTTTTCAGGGCTGACTTTTAAGTACAGTACTGTAGCAATGTGTGTGTGTAGGTATCAGATGGGATTTTAGGTAAGAGAAGGAGAGCAGCTATGTCTTTTAAGGTAAGAAAGTGCCAGTGATTTAAAAGGAAACCATAACTATAAAAGGAGACTGTATCTCTTACAAGGCAGGTTTGGTCTGGTACCATTTCATATCAAGTCTGATCTGTGGATCATTCAGTAATATCAGAAAAGTTGTGTGCATACTTATGTGAGAATATACCTTTTAAAAAACAGTATACTTTGGAGTTTATTTTCCTGCATAATTTTTTTTACAGTTATTGCTGGCTTACATGGGTTATAGAACTAGGTCAACTGCTTTTTTTGACCTGGTGGAATTCACTTTACCATGTGTGTTCATCTGATGACCATGATCTCTGTTACCCATGAGGGCTGAATAGCAGAACAACAGAGCCAAATATATTTATTTTTTAAATCTTCAAGTAAAATTTAGCAGGCTTGTTTCCTGTGCCATAAGCAAATTTTTCATTCCTGACCTGATATTAAAAGAAAATTAGAATTTCTTTTTTCTCCTATTGAGGTTTACAAAGCTGAGCATTTGAAAGCTGCAAGAGTGATTTGGATGGGACATGAGCTAAATGATAACTCATGTGAAAACAATCCAGTTTAAAAGCCACTTCAAAACTGCTTATTGAAGATTTTCTTGCTTTTCTTCAGAAGCATGTGGGTCTGATGTAAGGTGGTAATTCTCATGTATGAGTTCTTTAATAGTAAATGCAGCTCTTTATTTTCCATTCTAAATGGACGTTGCCGTCTGTGTAATTCAGAAGAGAAAGCAGTCAGATTTCATAGAATCATAGAATGTTTTGGGTTGGAAGGGACCTTAAAGATCATCCATTCCAACCCTCTTCCATGGTGAGGGACACCTTTTTCTAGGCAAGGTTGCTCAAAACCTGTCTGATGTGGCTGTGAACACTTACAGGGGTGGAGCATCTGCAACTTCTCTGGGCAGTGAGTTCCACTGTTTCATTACTCTCATTGTGAAGAATTTCTTCCTTCTATCTAATCTAGCTCTGCCCTCTGTCAGCTCGAAGCTGCTCCCCCCTGTTCTATCACTACCTTGACTTTGCAAGAAGTTCCTCTCCAGCTTTCTTGTAGAACATCTTTAGGTACTGGGAGACTGCTATAAGGTTCTATGAGGCAGATGAATTGACAATATAATATAGAATGAAAACTAAGTTGGCATTGTACACAGTAGAGCAGACCCTGCACTCTCCTGAATGCCCTTAATGTAAAATACTGCAGACAACTCAGAAGTTTCAAATTCACCCAAAGATGGAGAGGTTAAAATGAGACTAAAAAGTTTTACATAGCCACTATATATGAATTTTTTTTGACAGACTCTGTTAAAATATGTTTTGTTAAATAAATGATTCAGTGTATATCTGTGAAACATAAAATGACAAATTTATGAGGACCATTTGTGCTCAGTGGCAAGTTTAAAGCTGGATGACAAGACATGGATAGAAGACTTCTGAGAGTCTTTTATCTATCACTGTTTCTAGCATTGTTGAGCAGGTTACTTTATAAAAATGAGTGACATCAACATTTACAGTGATGGAGGCTGGGCATAAAAGTTACATGAAGGTCATATGGCAACACTAATGGGTCAAGGAATGAAACTTTGGCCACAAATTTGGCATCACAATTTGTGGACCAAAGCAGGACAATTTGACAGTTACAACTCTGATTCTTCATTGAATTTGGAGTGTGAAGAGGTTAATTGTTGTAACAGATGCAATAACTCTGGTTTCTTGCCTCTGTGATAAAGCAGATAATGAACTACAGAGGTTTTATATCCAGTTGTTCCTAATAAGGATAATTTCAAAAGAAGTAGCTGTTGGGGAAGAGCAAGTACTCGTTTGATTAGGATATCTGGCACCTTTCACATCTTTCTGTCATGGCAGAGGGAATTGTTCATACTGTAGAGGATTGGGTCTATCAGAATTAGCCATGAAGTCACACTGAATGTGCTGAATAGCTTCTATTATCTGAAAAAAAATGTGATAAATAATTCTGGGAAAGACTGAATTTTCAAATTTAATTTTAGGATTTTTTTTCTTCAGGAATATATTTAATCTAAAGCAGTCAGCAAAAATAAACTTCTCAAAATTAATTAAAAAAAACTATTATGTTTTCATCCTTAAACTAATTTCTTTACATTTCAATTTAGCATTAAATCCCAGACCCACTTATTTCCCTGCTACCTCTAATTTAGAGATTTGACCCACTAATTTATCAAAAAAGCTAAGGGCCTCCGTAGCGAATATTGTGACACTTACACTCTCTCGTGAATCAAAGCCAGGCTTCTCAAAGCTCCAGCTGTGGTGAAGGTCTGGAAAACATTTTTCTTTGGCATCTTGCACCACTGGAGCCCCTTGCAGTAGGATTGCTCCAATTAATGTCCATCCTGGTGGATCTGGAACATCTCCACCTGCAGCAGGGCAAAATGGGGGGACATGTTTTCTGTCTTTGTGGAGATTGTTCTGATCATGCAAGTGTCAACACCTCCACCTGCAACAGGGCAATTTCAGGAAGAAATGCAGCATCTCTGGCTCACTTACGCTGAGTGATCTTGCTGGGCTTGCAGAGTTACTTGGAGAACTGAGCGCTCTGGTCTGTTAAATGGAATAGTGCCCAGTGTGGCTACTAGAAGTAAGAACACTGTTAAAGTCATTACCAGAGAAAAAACATCAGCTAACTACAAATAGGCTGATGGTTTTTTGAAGCAGGGCCAAGTTTCTTTTGATACTGAGAATCCTGCCAGTTACTGGCACTTTATACACAGATGTATAAAAAGTTCTTTTTAGCCTGAGCTGCAAAACAAGACATGTGAGATCACTGTCTGTTTATCCATCTCCATTCCTTTCCCTCCCATAGCTTTTTAGCCCCACTTCTCAATTTCCACCAACTTTGAAAGAAGGTTTCAATGATCATTAAACTCTCACTGATCTGGGGAACACCAGGAGCTGAGTTGAGGAAGGAACTGCAGCTATTGTCCCTTTGCCAGGAGAGTGGGGCAGCCCAGGACCTGTGCAGCAGCAGGCCAGTGGAGCTGGTGGTCACCTAGATGGTGAGTGGACACAGTGTGGGCTGCCTCTCACCCCATGTGGTGCAGGATGGGTGCTGGAGGGAGCTGGGCTGATGCCAGGAAAGGTGTGGAGAAGTAAAGTTTCAGTGTGCCTGTAGGAAACCAATCTATGGGAATGGTGATGCTTGCAGAACAACTTGTTGTGAGACCAGGTATGGAGGTGGACTGCTCAGTCATGTGCTGGGCCTGCTTTGCTGCTTCTGACAAAGCAGGGCTGAATTTACTTTGCTGTTCAAGTAATTCTTATACTCTGAAATAACAGCAAAAACTGTCTTGGTGACACTGAAGCCAACAGCAAAACTCTGCCCTTCCTACTGTGTTTGTTTTCACCAGACGCCTGCTGTCTTATTCCTTTGGGATCATGAGCCTCTGAAAGCATTATAGATATTGACCTTCCTGTGACTGTATTTGTGTTTAAGAGGCTCTCTTTTCTGATGAAGAGGTCTGAGAAATGAAGGTTTTGGGGGGATAATAAATTGGTCAAGGGAAGCCCTTTGGGGTAGAAATCATAGGATCTTGTTTGGTTTGGCCCCTTCTTATTCCTTACATGGATAACAACTTGCTTTAAAGTGTCAACTTCTGTCCTGTAAAAGATACAGGCCATAAGGGTTCTCTTCAAAGATGTGAAACTTCACTATATCTCTGAGTTTTTGATTGTGGCTTTTTCCTATCAGGTGTTGCCACCAGAAATTCTCTGAAGAGAGACTATTGTCTGTTGAAGATCATGATCTGTGAAATGGGCTCCTGCTGGTCTAGCAAAGGCTAGAAAAATCCCTATTATTCAGGGAAAATGAGAGGGTGCAAAGACAATGGATCTTGCCTGATGTTACTTACCTGACTAGTTATCTATCAAGGAGAACCTACTGAGATGCTTCTGCTTCCCTTCAGTTTCTGGACACATATTTTAATGGGTTTATATTTTCTATATATGTTTAATATATGCAAACAATTCTTTCTTCATTTTCTTGATGCAGTGTAACAAGCCAACCAATATTCTTTTTCTCACTGAGATGTTAACATGACTTGCAGTCTTACTGTAAGTGGGGTGGCAAGACACATGTTGAAGTGATTTTGTGTAAAGAATCTTTTCCAGCATGTGATCCTTACACTCCTTTCATTAACAAACACTAATTCATGCGTTCTGTCTTATGGAAAACATTGGTGAGGATTTAACAGGATTTTTTGTGGAAAAAGTCAGTGGAAGACTAAGAATGAAACAGTAAAGGAGCTAGATCTTGATGAATTAATGTGAGAGAAAACAGAGGTATCATGTTTTGCCAAAAGAACTGTCCTCCTAACTAAAATGACTAAATGCTTCACACAGGCAGTCTCTACACGGGTCTGAAGCAAACCACTTTGAATGGAAAATGCAGACATATGCTTTGAAATGAAGGTATTTTTTTTTGTCACTACCAAGCCTGCAGCTGTAGCACCACAGAAGCAGTCTGCTGTAAATCAATAATTCCATTCAGGAGGAAACCCTCTGTTTCAGCACTTGCTTTTTCATTTTCTGTGCCTTGGATCAGGCTCACTACACACTGCACCTCTGCACCGAGGTGTCATACCATGTCATTGGTCCTTTTTTTGGCAAGTACATGGACGTGACCCCCAAAATATACTTGGGTTGCATTATCCTTTTCAACAGAAAATTAAAGGCATAAAAATAAAAAATATGAAATATTTAATTTCTAAAATTAAAATTTTTCTCAACACTAAGAGGGTATTAGTAAGACTGCTAGTATCTTGTGACGTATTTGGAGACATAATGTAATATTTTGTTATGCTTTTTTTTTTGGTTGGTTTGTTTTGGGTTTTTTAAGTCTTCTGTAGGTCAAAGGGTCTTTCTGAGAGTATGGGAGGATTGTGCCAGTACTGCTGCTGTGTCAAAGGTGAGGTTTGGAAAAAAAAAGGTATTCAAGAAGTAACATCCTGGCATTTAAATTTGCAGGCAGCTGTGTGAGATGCTGTTTCTTCCTACATCAGCAGCGTCTCATGGGGAATGGCTGGGACAAGCTGCTGGGTGTTTTTACGTCACCATAGTGAATCTGCTCTTCCTGAAAAGCTGGAACCTATTTATTTTTAACAGCCCCACTTATTTCCCAAGGGTCAGCATGTTTCCACTGACTGCATTTTAAAAATTTTTGAGGCAGAATTGATGATTAGATCTGTCAGTCCTTTCACAATGGAAGATTTTGTTGCTGCAAGCACCCTTGTCTCCTTTCAGGGTGGTAAGCCATAAGGTTTTGAGACAAGGATAAAGTAAGTGATATTTTTCACTTTTTGACAGTCCCTCCATTTTGCTGAAATCATAATCCAGCTCTAGTACCCAGCTGTTTGAGATAATTTTCCAATAAAATTTAGACACCAGCATGTGGATAGGCTGTGCAGGCAGTATACCTGACTATTATTTGAAGGCTTTTGAGGTTGTTACTAATCTCTTACATGTTAATTGATTTCTACTGCAACTGGCAGTCCTTCTTCTTGCTCCTGCACAGGGGCTGCTGGCTCTCCTGCTGCAGGCACACGTGAGGAAGGCTGTTGGTGCAGGCACAGTCGCTGTGGCATGTGAGGAAGGGTGCAGCTGGGGCACAAGCTCTGGAAGAAAAGAGGGTTAAAGCCACCTGAACAAATGATTCCATGAAACACAGCAACTGATCAAGGGCATTAGACTGAAATGGAACACGATGAGCTAGGTTGCTCATTTAACTGACTGGTTTCACAGCTGGTTTGTGAGAACATCTGAAACTCCAGTTGTTTGTTGTAATATGCAACAAAAATATATGAGGATTTTCCAGAAGACTAGAATTCAAGTTTTTGAGTAGTTGTAAGAGCAACTCTTCTGCTGTTTCTGTGCAGCATATTCTTGACATGTGAAGTGTGGGCTCTCACTACAGAGATGTTTATCAGTGACTGTGCTGCTCTTCCCGTACGCCTGGATATTTCTGTGATACTGTGAAAGAATGTGATAGTCAGTGTTTTTCCAATGTCTACATCTATGGGAATTAGAGCTTCAGCAAAGCACAGTGTTCCCTAACACTGTGATGGGGTATCCATCTAACCCTGCTATGGAAGAAAAACACTTAAACAAGCAGGTAGCACGTAACTTTGCTGACTCTCTCATCATTATCTTTCTTCTGAAAAGTTTTCATTCCATTTAGGTGTAAATACTTTCAAGGGAATTTTAAAGACTTGAGTACAACAGTTACTACTGCCCGCAGAAAGAGCTTTTATAAATAAATCTTACTAGAACTGTTCCAAATATTTTCCCATTTTAATTAATTGTTCTTAGAACTATATTCAGGATGTATTATGTTACTGTAGATATATTATGACATTTGATGACTATTCCAGAAGTGCAAATACAAGTGATTCTAAAGATCTATTAGCTATTTAAAATCATTTGTGGTTAAAGTGAATTGAGAAATTAGTATTAGTAAAAGTGGGAAATGTTTATATATTTAAGAGTTCCTCTAATGTAAATGTCAGGGTTTTGAAATAAGTTTCACTGCAACCCAGATGATGGATTGCTTTTAATTTATTACTTCAGGTAAAGAACTAACCAAAATACTTAGCTGCAGCAAGTAAGTGGAAGGGCTTTTTAAAATTCAACACGTACACCCTAGCTGGATATCTACAGGGAATTGATAAACCACCCAAAATTTCCTTTTTCAGAAGCAGTCAAGTATGAAGTAAAACCTGGGATGGATCATTCAGGCTTGGTCTTTCCTTTGGTTGAACTAAAAGCCTTTATGGAACAGGTATTTTAAATTATTATTATTTTATTAAAAATAAACAGTGATAAAAAACAGGGACAAATTCTCCTATGGTTGTTTTCAAGGTTCAGTAAAAGATCAAAATTAGTTATTTCAAAGACATTGGCATCCTCCATTACTGATAAGAACACAGAGAAGTTACATTGTTGTTGTAAAGTCCCAGCCCAGTGGCTCTTTTCCAGGAAAGTTAAGAACCCAAGGTAAATATCTCCTTAGAAGATACTGTTGATTACAGACTTACCAAAATTGGAGCTAGCTCTGAACTGGTTTTGTAAAGCAATTTCTTAGTTAAAATGACTGAATAACTACCATAATAGCCCAGATCGGGTATGTTTGTAATGCCATCTTTGGGGCTGCTATTAAAGCAATAAAATTTTTCTTTGGATATTGAAGATACTCAAAGGAATTTCATGTATGAGTCTGAATGCTATTTTCATACAAAGCATGAAAAAAATTCCTAAATTTCATTTCTTCAAGGTTCTTTTATGTGGAATCCCTCACTAGTAATGGCATTTTGAAGGTGATAAGCAAAGCATCCTGCAGGCACCAGCACTGTGTCAAAGTCAAGGCAGTGGTAGAACATTATCCCAATATTGTCCTTTTGCTACCATGGGCATTGTCCTGATTAGAGCAATGTGTAAGACAGACTAAGCTTAAATGACCTTGATTGTCACAGTGCAGTCCAGCAGGTACTGTGAAAGGTACTGTGAATTCCATCAGGTGGTGAAGATTCACTCACTGCACAACTGACTCTGATGTGTGGCAATAGACTTGTGTGTGGCAAGGTAGTGGGCCAGCTTTGACACTCTAGATAAACTTAGCAGTCTAAAAAAATCAGTAAATCTGAATTTACTACAAGACTGCATTTTTCTCTTCTAGGGAGAATGGGAGGAAAGCTTGTGCTTTTAAGTCAGAAGTATCTTCTTTTAGCACACCTTGCCCCTGATAGCAGAAGCTGTCTCTATATAGTGTTTTAGTCTCCTCTCTTGTTAATGAATGAACAGGAAAGATTGTTCTGGGTGTGACTCAACCTCAATTAACTTCAGTGATGAGGGATTATGCTGGTCCATTGAGTTTCTCTCAGGTTTGGTGCGCTGCCAAAATTAATCAGAGCAACATGAGGGCTTCTTAAAAGTAAGGCTTGGACTCAAATTCACTTATTTACCTTTCTTTCACTGGGAAACCACACAGTTGCTTACACTGACACCTGTAAACAGAATGGTGAGAATCCTTCACATAGTGTTTGTTTCCACAGCTTTCTTGGAAATATATGCCTCAATTTCCTGCTGCCCTAATCATTGGGGAAATGTTCAGCTTAAATTTTTTGGGTAGAGTTTAGCCCTTATGTTCATGTTTCCCTTCTAGAATAATGGCCTTCATGATTAGCTCATGATGTGATTTCCTTTGATAAATTTAGCTTCAGTTAAAAGTGTTACGATTCATTTATATTACAGTAAATACACTTGATCTTAGGAGCTAAGAGGTTTCAGATCACTCTGAGACCTGGGGAGACTTTTGAAAATCCTAGCAACAAAAGGCACAGAAAATCCTGGCAAAGCATTGGTTTGGAGAGACCAAATGAACTGGCAGATTTCATTTGCCTCTCTTGTTAGTCTTGGGCTGACAAAAGGAGGAAAGGAGAAGGGGAGAACAGCACCAAAATTTACATTCCTGGAAGATGAAACCTTCCTTTTCTAGGAAAAGCAGTGGATGCTGCAGTGCAAAATTCCTTGCTTGATAAGGACACCATCAAACTCATTCTCAAGGGATTTCTCGAGGGGAGAAAAGTGCTTGGTTCTGTACCTGTGACCTTGCTGCTTGCATTGTCAGAGTTGCATGCAAACTCAGCCAGTTTTGAGCTAGATGTGCCTGCCTTAGTCTGAACTGTGGACTTGACATTGCTCATGACAGAGGTGTGGGCTTGAGAACACAAGCTGCCTCCTCATCTAACAAAAAATAACACAGCGGATTTCCTTCTGCTGGTGATATCTCTTCCCTAAGAAAATCACAACCAATCCTCTGCAGCAGCTGTTGTTTGCGGTGCATTCATGTTTGGTACGCATTAATGTTTGAGCTTGGGCCAGTATTATTATCCTTCCTTTGTCCTCATGTCCGAAATATCCTATTTCATTCCAGATGCACGTCATTATCTGAATACTGGCCTCACCTCCACGGTCACAGGGATTATTTTGTTGTGATTAGATAGTTGTAACTAGGATAATCCCTGTACTTTTTCACGCAAAACCAGTTCAGCACCTCCCAGTTCTCGTCTCTTTTGCAGAAGCATAAATGCAGAGTAGCCTGGCCTTTGTTAATCGGGTGATGGTGGGGAGCAGCTGGGCTCCAACTGCAATTTGAGCCAGTTCCCAAGCTGTAGAGTCAGAATTTGTGAGCATAGAAAGTTTAGTTGGTGCTGGAGCTAGCATGTGCCTGAGTTTTTGTGCCCTGGGAGCAGGCACAGGCTGAAGCTGGAAGGAGAGGTGCTGAGCAGTTGAGGGAGCAAGGTTGCAGCCCCACTGCCATATCCTGCTGCTGATTGCTGCAGCCCCACACCCTGTGACATCTGGCTGCAGCAGCTTGAGGCCATGTGAAATGGGGGGCACACACAATGTTTTAAAGCCCTCAAGTAGCTATGCATCAAGTCTTAATTCTCTGTCCCTCACCTCGTGGTGCATCTGAATCTGAGCTTCCATGTGTGGATTCAGCAGGCTGTGGTTCATGGGCAGAGCTCCAATGGTATCTCCACAGAGCAGGACACCATGCAGCTTGCTCAGTCTCTGCCTGTGGGGATGGAGGTGTGATGTGCTTTGCACAGTCCCACCTTTCTGTGGAGCCTGTGAGTTTGCTGGGCTTCTGGAAATAGATTGAAACTGGCCCTGTTTACAGTGTAAGGAAGAGTTTACCACAGTATTACATGCTGCCCTGCTTTTAGGCTTCCAAGTCAGGTGTGAGGTGCAGCTTGAACAATACAGCCTCTTCAGCACTGGATCAAGGAGGTGTTTTCAGCATTGTTTCTTGTGGTAATTTGCACATTCAAAGCTGCTTTTTAAGACCTCGTAGCCCAAACTGTAAAAATGAAATTCCCTCTGAAGAAACCAAGCTTAAGAAATTAAAGGAAATAAGATTTTGTTAGGGAAGGGTCCAGAGAGAAAAAGAGGAAATGTAAACAGTATGTATAATCTCCTCTCCATCCCAGTTTTATGCTACCTCTTGGCAAGACTGGGCTCGTTTGCCTTCTCCTAAAGAAGTTAGAATCTATAACCTCTATCCAGATTCAGGATTTCCTGGTTCACAGATGCTGTTGGGAGACAGCAGGCAGCTAGATGTCTCCACTCCACTGCAGTTCTCACCAGGTTTTTGTACGGGCATTTGCTCAGTTTAATTCCATCTCGTCCTAATTCTGTAGATGTGAGGGAGGATTGCACCAAACCAAAGTCCCGTCTGAAATTTGTTGTTTTCTGTCTCTTCTCCTGTGAGTTTGAACTCTTGTGCTCCAACTTACAGGCTCCTTGTGATACAGGCAAGGAGCATAATTTGTTACAGTTTTTTCTAAGGTCTGTGTGCAAACCATATAGATGCAAACATACACAAGAGGAGAAACTGAACTTTTCTCAAAGGATGCCTTAATTTAAAGGTAAAAGAGTAGGCTACTCTGTGCTCACTGGTCCCCAGCTACTGAGGTGCCATGTGTTCAGAGTTAGAAGGACCATTAGAATATGTCTGTCTTTCTGAATTGTGGAGCTGAGAGAATCCCTGCTGCAGAGTTCTGCAGCAATATTACAATATCTAGAAAAATATCCAATCACTCTTGGGTTGAAGACTCCAGATGGAGTGAACTGTGTCCAGGGAAGTGATTGCAGAGGCCAATTACTTTTTCTAAAACTCAGAAGACTTTCCTCTAGCTTTGCTTTTTCAGACACTGCATCCCAGTCTGACTTTTTAATATGTCTTATACTGCTTATTGTTTACAGCTTATAAAATCAGTATTAATGGAACTGAATCTAAAAGCCTGACAGAAGACTTACCTCAAGATGGTTCTCTTTCAACATTTATAACATTTATAAAGTGAAATGAGTCAAAACAGAAAATTCAGTTATTGTTTGTATGGCTTGTTAGGCTGTTTCTAAAAAGTGAGGGTAACTAGCATTGATCACATTATTATCCTCTATTTTACACAGTTGCCACATGCTAAAATATTGCAGCAGTGCCAGCTGAGCTATAGTAATCATGTGTACATGCCCTTAATCCATGGCAAAAGAGAAGACATACAGGCTAAGTTGGCCTGCAGTGAGAAAGAGGTAAATACAGTAATTTTTAAGGTTTTGTTGTTGTAGGCTCTACCTATTCACATGACAACTACAGTGACACAAAATTGGTGATTCTGTGTCTGCTCCTTTGCCCTTCCTACAGTCAGCAACAAGCTGAATGACCAACAGCTATGTTCCATATAATTTTTTTTAAAAAAAAATTTCTCTACAGTAACTTTTTCCAATAATCTGGAACTTCCAATTGGCTTTCCATTGACTTCAGTGCATTTTGGATCCGATGTTAAAATGAACATCTGGTTGCAAATTCATTGGCCAAGTCCAAACAAGACAGCCTCTGTGAAACGAATACCTTCAGACTTCTTGCTTTTATACTCTTTGAACATCTTACTGTAGAAATTTGGTGGTCTCAGGACTTGTAATGCAGCATCTCTGACAGCCACGTCAGTGTGGTGTTGACAATGTGTTCACCTGCTGTTCCCTGATCCTGTTATTTCCTCTTCAGAACTACAGCTCAGCATATTTCTGGCTGGGTCGCCTGATACACAGGATTTACAGCTCAGCTGAGCTGATGTTGGTATTGGAAGGTTAGCTTCCTAATTTCTTCTGTTCCCTTTCCATTTAGTCAAGAAATTGTGCTGTATTTTTCTGTAATGATTCCAGGCGTTAGGAAGAGAGCTCCACAGCAACAGGTCAGCAGCAGACACTGGCAGCACCATTTTCATGTAACTATTGAGTCGTCTTTTAGAGCTTGGAAGGGATCTAAGTTGTATTTTAAGCCTTGGGAACTCATTTTGTCAGCAAAAGAGATAATAAGCTTTCTAAAATACCCCCCAAAATGGGAGTCAGCCTGAAATAGATATGTTTATATTTATTTATACACATTTATTTATACACACAGGAATATAAAAAAAGGGAAGTAAAACATGACCCATTTCATCTCTCCTTTTTTTATTTCCTTCCAGCAATTTGCACAAGTAGGAAAATATATGAGGACACAGGGGAAAATAGGCTTGTAAAGAGGTTGCATTAATTTTGGGGAAAAAAAATTAAAATCCCAATGCACATTAAGAAAATCAGATGTAATAGTTCATTTAGTAAAGACATCAGTGCCTGTAGACACAAAATTTTTATACTTCTGTTGGATTCCACCCTTTAAAAGTTTTTGTTGTTGTAGAAACCATAAATTTATAATTTTTGTTTTTTCATTTTTGAACAATTGCTGTTTAAGCATTTTAAGATTCATGCAGTATATCTAGATCCCTCCCAGTGTTGGTTTTCCTGACTAACAGTGCATTTATAGTTAAACAAGTGAGGCATTTGGACTGTAGTCATTTTGATTTATAGCAGCAGGAACAAAGCGAGAGTACAGACGTCAGTGCTGCTGCTGCTGATCTGGCAACAGAGACTTCCTAATGTACAAATTACGTCTTTCACCACACAATTCCCTCTCTACCCCAGCTAGAGACAGGGAAGCATGCTTATTTAATGCACTGTGTGCCATCTATACAAAGGTGTGTGTACAGTACTAAGTGGATGCTATAAGCTTTCATTTTAGGCACACAGTTTATATTTCACTGTGCATTTTGCATTTTAAAATGAATTGTCCATAATGGTAAATATGCAGTAATTCACTTTTCTTACCTCTTCTAGACAGAAGAGACACGTGTGAGTTAAAGCTGGTTGTGGAAGTGGCTTTAGTGCTTTACCCATACAGTCCACAAGAAATTGCAGTGAAAATATTAATTCATTTTCTATAGATCACCAACACACCATGTGTGGTGTTTTATTCACACCTGGTGCTGGGGAGGCCTTTGAATAAGTACCCCATGGGTCCAAGGCTCTAGATGTTCAGGCTCAGCTCCCTGTACCACTGAGTGTAAGGAGAATCGTTTTGATAATTAATGTTGAATATGGGTGGTGGAACAAAACAGGACTCCAGAGGACATCTTGTCTCAGTGTGGTGTTCCAAATTCCAGGGCTGAGTGTAATTGCCTATACCTACTTATCTGTATGTAACAATTCTGACAGTTGTCCTTTTCAATGGCATGAAGTATTTCACTAACCAAAAACTGGACTCAGCTCAGCTGGGTCAAGCAAAATCTGCCAAGCATCACACCCAGGGACCAGGCACCACATGACTCTGGTTAATATGTGGCTGCATTTCATTAGTAGCTGGAGTGATTCCTGTGCATATAGCACCATAGCCTGTATATCTGCTAAGCCTTTAAAGTACTTCAGGATGAAAATAGCTCAATGCAAGATAATGGTCTCAATTTAACATTGCAATTTGCAGGCAGACTTGGAGCAACTCCCAAGGCAGAGCAAAGGCTGACTGGTTTCAAACCTGCTTCCCTGAAGGCAGATCCTAGTGAGTGCAGTGCCTTGTTTTGCAAAAGGCAGGGAGCTACCCTGTCCATTAGGCAGGCACCACTCCCCTCTGCCACACTGACAGGAAAGAGAGAAGGTTTCTGCACGGACAGCAGGCTCCTTCCTGCTCCTGGGGCTCCACTGTCAGTATCATACAGCATGCACTGGCAGGAGCTACCCTTGCTCTCACAAGGTCGCCATTTAATGTGGGGAAATGAACAGTAAAGCCACTCTTATTAATACGTGCTGGTGTGTGCTATCTGTCCCAGCTGCAATTTACATTCTTGGATATTGAGTGTTGCACAGCTCATAATGTGAAAAATACACACAAATGCATCCCAAGGTTGGTTTTGCTGCACTGAAATAAAACAGTTAAAAAAAAAAAAAAAACAGACAAAAAAAAGCCAACTTATAAAAAAGGGCAGTCACAGTGGTAGACTGTAAACAACCATGGGTAAAGTCAGGCTGCTTGCCATCCCTGAGTCTCTGTGGGAGCCCTTCCCAATGCCTGCCTTTTCTCAAATGTCCTATGACTGGGGCAGATTTCTGAGCTTCTTGCATCATATCTAGTGTGGCAAGCCAGGGCTTGGCTGAGACCATGAAAACCTCTGTCCTGCACAGCTTTGTGGCTTATTTGTTAAATGGATAGTTATTGAACATCCTCACTGCCACAATTAAGTTAAATACAGTTGAAAAAAGAAGTGATGTAAATGCAGCTTTATGTATAAGCCAGGTATTAAAAGGCATTCTTGTTTCTGTGGGTATTCCTATTGCTATCCAGCACTGTTTTTATGACACTGGATTTGGTTTGGGGTGGGTTTTTTTGTGTGTGTGTAATAAATGCAAGCAAAAAGTTCCAAATGCACAGTGAAGCTCTTACTGCGTCAGCCAGTCGATTTCTTTCTCTCTTCAGAAATTTAGGTTGTGTTCTAATTGCTTCCACTTTTCAAATTTTTTTTCTTGTATTTAGAAGCACAATGGTTATTCAAAGTAGTTGGAGCTACAGAACCAAACTGTCTAAAACTTTTGGTGTTTGGATTGACAGAAAAAAAAGGATTTGCTATCATAAAATTGTTAATATACCCAGCCCTAATCTGGAGTGGAATGTGGGGAGTAAGTGCAGCTGGGAGGATGCAGAAATGGCTGTGCCTCACACCACTGGGAGCTGGACAGCACCGGGCTCGTTTGCAGTACAAATTAATATAGTCTTTAGGCTGCTCTAATTTATCCAGCCAATCTCGACCTCGAAGGCCCTTTATCTGCTGGGGAGGTGCCAGGAGGTGGAAGCTAGTTTCTGGCTCCTTGCATGGCGGCAGCAGGGAGGTGCAGGATCTGTTCCAGCTGTTTAACGTCACCGAGGATTCCTGTATGAGAGGGCAGCGCTGCGCCAGCATCACAAGCCAGCTTCGCAGCAGCTTGGCACTGCTGCAGTTAAGCTGAATTGAAACGGGGAAGGGTTTGGCCGGAGCGTGGCTGTGCATGCTCTGCCAGCCAAATCCGGTGACGCTTGAATTCACTGGTTGCCATTGACTTTAATAGGACCGGGATATTGTCCTCTCCGCCGAGCTAAGCACAGATACATTCTGAAGTAGGGCATGGCCTGACCCCACAGAAATCCGGGGAGCTTTGCCATTAAATTCTCCAGAGGAAAAGAAACGGGGTGGAAGGAGACAGTTGGGAAGAGAATGCAAAATAAATAAGTTTTGGGTTTAACTGTGCCCTCAAGCCTTCCCTCTGACCTTGATGTGCAGAAGAGGCACACAGACTGGAGGCTGGGGTTATGTGTGCAGCTGAGGACATGCACAGAGCAACCATTTTATAAACCATTATTCTTTAGAGCCCAGGACTTGATGATTAATGGAGGGGGTGGTGAAGACAGTGGCAAGAGAAGAAATAACGGTGGGTGTGCAGATAATGCACAAATGCTGAATGAGTGGGCTATTAAACAGGAGAGGAAAAAAAAAAAGGTTGCTTTTCTGGGAAAAGAGGGAAATCCGTTATGATATAGTAAGCTGAGTGTGTGCTGGTGCAGCCTGCTGGTTCCAGTCTTCTCTGTGCCGCAGTGACAGGGAGAGAGGGGGAAGAAGATCGGGGGTGGGGGTCGGCACCGGAGGAAACCCGTGTCTGGAGGGACACATGACGTGAGTGAAATAAAAAAAAATAGTAATTATTCCTCAAATTATTAATTTTTAAAATAATAAAGGAGGGAGAGGGAGTGAAGGTGGAAATCCCCTTGCACAAAGGAACCGTAAAACGTGACAACGGCACCGGGCTTCATGAGCGGGATCATAAAAAATAATAAATAAATGCCAGTAAGGCGTCTCATTGAGGGAAAAAAAAAAAAAAAAGAGAATTAAAAAAGAAAGAAAGCCCTCCACGGGAGCGGCAGGGGGTGGGGGAGCGGGAGCGCAGGGCCCCGGTGCGTGTCGCTGAGGCAGCATTGACGCAGGCAGCTCTGACGGCAGCAGCCGCCGCGGGCGGGGGGAGCGAGCCAGGGAGGGAGGGAGGGAGCGCCGCGCTCCTGTCCCCCCATCCCCATCCTCAGCTTTCCGCAGCCGACGGCGAGCCGCTGCCTGCCCTGCCTAGCGCTGCGGTGGGGTGAGGGCATCGCCACCTCGGTGAGGGGTGGGGTTTTTTTTCGTTTTTTTTTTTTTTTTTTTTTTTTTTTTTTTCCCCCTTCCCCCTCCCCGCGTCA
>VZTN01022721.1:26926-87224 GCA_013400515.1 Erpornis zantholeuca | reverse complement strand
ATCTGCTCAAAGACATCTTCCATAGCTACCAAACTGATAGAGATTTATTTAAATTTTCATAACACTGATGCCTTAGGTTTTAACTTTCATATTTTTCAAATCCTGTACTGTCAGTGTAACTCTGAAGTTTCCTGTACCTTGTTAAGTGCTATCCTCTCATGCTCACACAGACATAACAAAGCCTCTCCAGCTCACTCTCCAAGGACACCCAGACCCTCCTAGGCCCAACAACTGCAAACCTTCATCCTGGGGAGAGGGGGCAAGCTTGGGGAAATTCCATCCTTGGCTGGGTTCTGCTTGGGGAATTGATGCTGATATCAAAGTGGGAAGAACTCATGAGCTGTCATTGTCCATGTTGGGATGCACTGAGGCAGGAGCCTCTGGAGCCCAGAGTGTACCTCTGAAGGCCTTTCCAATCAATCTCTCCTTTATTCCTTTATTCCTGTCTAGTCTCTGTTTCTAAGTAGCCATTTAAGGCATCAACACCTTGGAGAATCCTTCTGAGTCCAATTCGAATATGCATGCACTGACTATTAGCCAGAATTGTTTCCCCCAGCCAAGGTCCAACAACATTATGTCCAGAAAATTATTTTAATTAATTGCCTGAAGGTATATTTGCCTGTGTAGTATTGCTTTGCCTGCGCTTGCAGTAAATATCAGGAAGGCAAAACATTGCTTCACCTTTCTGCTGGTGGGGTGGGAAATGAGGGGACAGAGTCGAAGGGTAGCACACAGGTAAAAAGGCACTGAAGTAGGGCTAAAAGGCAAGCCACTGATTTCTCTTCTGTCATAAAAATAAATGTTACTTTTGGTTTGGATTTAATGCATATCATGTGCCATAGAGCTCTATCAGAGGCACAGATGTAGAGGAAGGCAAAATCTCTCAGTATGGCTAGAACTGAGTAAAGAGTAAGGAAGCACTTGTCCTTGGGAATCCAAAGTCCATCTATTGGATGAAAGATTCATTTTGTAAGATTCACAAACCTACTTCTCAGTATTGCCATTTGTTGCCTGATGTTCACCATCCTGTAACCTGTGGCCCTGCACTGTGGTTTCTGATCCTCTGAGTGCTCTGGAAGCACCCAGTGCCATGACAAGCCCCAGCACATTAATTGCCCCAAGATGCACTAATTGACACAGTGCAGCCCCTGAGGGTGTGCCTGTGTTAGTGAGCCCTGGGAAGTTTTTACCAGCTTTTTGCATTAATTGTTTAAAAATTCTAGTGTTTGTTTTTATACTGAATGTTTGTGAAGGCATTCCCTTTTATGAGGTAGAACAGCTCTGTTCTGTTTTTCAATTAAGGGGGTTTTTTAAGGGTTAATAGTTTTATTTTGCTCCAACATCCTGCTGATGTGGTAGAATATGTGTACACATCTGTACATAGGCTCTCACATGTATGTGCATGCACCCAGATTTGTGTTTGTTACCCAGGGATGAGAGCAAGGAGTAGAGCCTGATGTCCTGTAAACTCTGGTCTAGGATTAGAGCTCCCAAACCCTGATCCCTGGGCTATGAGAGGCATAGCAATGCTCTTCCCTGACCTGTACTGCCTTTGTAGTCTTTTTGATTAAAATCTGATTAATGGGTACATGCTGCTCTGTTAGGAGTATAAGGACAGGGTGGGCCTATCCCTGCTCCAGTTTTTATGGACCTCACTTGGGGCTTTGGCCCATTTACCAAACACTTTGCTTCAGTTGGCTGATGCTGAATCGAGTGGATATAAAAATAGCTTTGTCCCAAAGTGCAGTTTGTAAGCAGTTCCAAGGAACTTTCATGTCTGTTGTTTGCTCCTGGGTGTGATGCATTTCCAAGGTTGACTGAAATTTTGGAGGTGTGTTGAAAGCATTCCAGATATGTGAGCCGAAGAGAAGTTAATTCCCTTTGTAAAGAGGGGTCCAGACCACAGCTTTGCCCTCGTCCTTTGCTTACACTTTACCTCCTTTCACTGGTCCAAAATGTGAAGAAAAGGAGGTGCTGCCTACACCAGATAGTCCATGAAGCTGTGGAGTGAATGGCAAGAATTGCTTTAATGTAGTAAGGTGAATTTTCAGAATCCTCTGGTCTAAGAAGCCAAGCCAGCTGACTTACAGGAGTAATGCTTCATTGCTGAACTGAAAATAAGCTTAAAAATAAATAGTAAAATAGCAGATAAGCAGTATCTGAATAAAATAATATCACTATTGGAGTATATTAATCTCCTTGCTTCTTAATCTTATTTTGAGGATGTGCATTGGCCTTTTCTTTGCCTTCATAATGTGGACCTACAGATTCTGTGCAGCTGAGTGTAGCTTCTGCTGTTTTATGAAGACAATTCCTGAAATATATTTACCTTTAATATGACTGGCTGGGATGATTTTTTTTACATTAAATAATTTGCAGATAGAAAGTAAAGGAACTGACAAAAAAAAAATAAAAACAGTTTTTAAATAACTGAATGAAAATATTGAAAGCTGTGTAATACTGACTTAAGCAAGTATGTCAGGGGGCATCTGTACAGGCCAGAATGTCACTCAGAGAGTTCTGGTGGAGTTTTATATGTCCAGGTGTCTCATAAAAATTCTAATGATCAAGACAATTAATTGGTCGCTACTGTACTTCAAACTAAAATCTGTTTCCAATTATTTGTTGTTAGAAAGGTCAGGAAATTCTTTGCTCTGCTTCTTATTATTTCATACTTGGACAGTGTTCTGGCTTCTTGAACATAATCTGCAAATGTTGTTCACCTTTTGATAAAAAACTAAGCCTTGTTAATTCTAAAATCATACAAATGTTAGGAAGTCTTGTGGAATAAAGGTCTACAAAAGTATTCTGTTAAAATATTCAGGTATTTTGTCTGTGCCACCAGTTGCAAGTTGTTTATAAATGTCATAGTTCAGTAATTTACTGCCTATTCATTGCAATTGAATGCTTAAAAATATTAATTCAATATGTTTTATTTATTTATTACATATTTATAGCAGACAAAACAACCAGTGATCTAGTTATTCATATAGATTGCCTATTATTTATATAGCTTTTAATTTTTGTGACCATTAGCTGTGCAGAGATAAAAATTAGTTCTTGAAATTGGTATACAAAGGAGAGGGTAAGTCCCAAGAGGAAAAGTTTTCTACCTAATAAATCTTGTGCTGAATAGTTTATTTAAAGAAATTTTCTAAATTACAAAGATTCATTTCATGAGATGAGTAGCCAGCCAACAAGCAAATTTTAATTTTTCCTATTTACATTGACATTAATCTCCCCTGAGGAAAATCTACTGCTTGTTTTCTGACAGCAAAGCTAAGGATATTAGTCAGTCACCTTTTGTCTGCTAATTGTGCACAGCTCTCCTTGGTTTTAAAGGGCATATTTTGACCTGTTAGGGAAAAACAACATGTTAGGCCTTGAGTAATCACTGGAATGACAGATTTGTTTTTAATACAGCCCCTGTTTCCCTGAAAGTCAGACACTTGTCATAAATGCACTCCCATCCTGATTTAAGGTCGGACTCTGGGAGCAGAGATGTCACCATTATAACAAAACTCACTGTACTACTGTGTGCTCCCATATGATTTGTGCAGCTGTGCCTCATAACCTTTGGAAGAAAACAGAACTAAACATTTCTCTGACTAATGTTTACCAAAACACTGCAGAATTGAGAATAGCCAAAGAGATACTTTTGGGGGTTTCCTATTTAATAGATCATTTTTTCTGCTATTCCAGAGACTAAGGACCTATTTCAACCACAGTATTTATATTTAAGAATCACTGGCAAGCTGGTATAAGCCTTGTCTGTCTTAAAGGAAAGCAAAAAAAAAATAAATAAAAGCCAACAAATTTCTCTTCTGATTTTGCATGGAGGAACTACCCCTTTACTTGGGTAATAATACAGGTGTTTTTGACAAACAGAATTCCAGGCTCATCCCAGGGATGTGTGGGGTGTGCCAGGACAGGCAGCTTGGCTCTTTGCTATAAGAACCAGAGTTATTCTTGCTCTTTTCCGAAAAACACTTGTAATATTTGGAAAATACTGTTTTACCCTGATAACACACCTTTATGGAAGGTCAGCTCATCTCAGGCAAGAGCAAGTCATACCTTTTCCCACTTTCAGTGGGATTATTCTGCAGTGAAACAAGTGTTTACCACTTGAAGAGGGAATTGTGCATGTCATTCTGTGCACAGATGCAGTGTAGTCCCAGTGCTTTTTAAGGGAAGAAAAAGAGTGATCAAGTTATACCCAAGACAGTAGGACATATCTATGAGTAAATCAGATTAAAACTGCTAATTTCCTCCATGGTTATCCTCGGTTTTCAGTCTTTTTTCTAATAATGTACTGTATTTATGGAGTGTATTTTGTATGTTTATTTTGTCTGAAGGAACCAAGTAGACCTTTGTTTTCACCTGTTGAGTAGGTTTCTGACTGATACACTGACTTTTGGGGTTGATTATGGTACAAAATCCTCTTTCTGGGTATTTTTAAGTGGCATGTGTTATATTTCATAATGTATTCATACAGATCTGATTTAATTGTGAATACACTTTTGGGACTTCTTGGGATTTTTATGTTTGATCTTGTATTTTAGCAACAAAGCCTATATAAATATATCTTGAAAGCAACTTTACCAATATAGATTATGGAAGGTGATCTATGTTACAATTGCTATAACCCCTGTTATCTATGTAATTTTTTTTCTTTAAATGGTAAATATTTTCTTTGCAAGTTCCTCATTCATTGTATTTTAAGAGAAGATTTTATGATGAAAAATCATCTCTTATAGTTAGTCATTTAAGGTAAAGACTGCAAAAGAATCCATGAAGTTCAAGTTTAATTAGATTTCTCCACCTTGTTGAGGAGAGGATGCAAATTCCTTTGGGTTTTCAAATTGTCTGAGGAACTGTCTGTAATTCACTCCTGGAGTCTGACCTTATGGGAAGATATGTGGACCTCTGCATAGTTACTCTCTTACTCATCCGTCAGAACCATCACAGAAAATGGTTAATTTGAAGTTTTTCATAAAAAAATCTACTAGAAGTTCTCCCTTTACATATCGAGTGCAGCAGTTGAAATAACTCTTGTAGTAAGAATTAGATCAAACTAATGAGGAAGGTCAATACAGCAGAAGATAAATAGGATATTTCTCATGGCTGAAACTGGCTATGATTGTAAAAAAGGATTTGAAAACAATATTACTACTAGAAAACACCTTCAAATATCAGTTTAATTGAAAATATCAATGGCTTATTGACCCCTTGCATCAGACAGAAAAAAACCCCATGTTTTTTCTCATTATTGATATTTAATTTTCTACTTTCAAAGGTGACATTGTCATTGTAGAAAATTCTCTATATGTAATTGGTGTTTCTGCCCCTGAGGAGATGTCACAAAGCTGGACCCATTTTCATCTTACTCACACACCAATCATCACACTTATTGTCCTAACTGCAATTAAAGCAAATTTTTATTGCAGTTTGGCTCTCTGTCCGACTAAGAATTGACATAAAGTTCAACTACTGGTTATCTATATTTTGTCTTTCCTGAAATTATTGAATTGGTTGCTTTCTAGACTTCCATTATGTGGGTAACATCTCTATTTAGCTGATAGGTTCTTGACCTTCTGTTGTTGACTGCACCTTTTGCTTTCTTCTCTGTGCTTCTATGCATGCATGATGGTAACTGCTTTTATGATAAATCTACTGGCAGTAACCATTGCAATTCAACAAAATCTCCTTTTGAAATGTGAATCCTAATGTAGCTTTAAACCTAAGCTCACATTCCTTAGGTGCTAATTGCATTTAAATTAGAAATTACTTCTTTTGCCTTTTTTATATTGCCTAATTTTTTCAACTGTGCACATCCAGTATGTATTTTCTTTTAAGTAAATTTGCTCAATTATTTTATTTCTAATATAGTAGATGATAGTTACACAACTGACATGATGATGAATGGAAATAAGAAACCTCTATACCTGCCTTTCAGAAATGTACTCCATGTGAATGTGAAATGATTTGAAAGGCTTCTAAATTACCCACTAATGTCTTGAGCAGAAAAGAAGTGTTTCCATGTAGTACTACATTAACTTCAGTAACTACAGTGGTATTCTAGTTACTGCAGGTTATTACCTCTAATATTCAGGTTTTTTAAAATTTATGGTTGACTTTATGGTTCCAGCAGGAGTGCTGATGTGAGTTGTGCTGAGGAGTGATGTGCCTGTGTGGTTAAAAAGTGCTTGCTGCAACCATTTTTGGCTCTGGCTTAGAACAATAACAGGAATCCAGCACTCTGCCCTCTTTTTAACTACTTACTCCAGGGGAGGCACGACAAACCCACAAATCTGCTGCTTTCAGACCTGAATCACAGAATCACAATGGTTTGGTTTGGAAGGGACCTGGAAGATCATGTTGGGTTCCAACCCCCCACCACCATGGGCAGGGTCACTCTCTGGTGACCCAGGGCACCATCCAGCCCCGCCTGGAGCACTTCCAGGGATGGAGCACCCACAGCTTCTCTGGACAACCTGCCCCAGTGTCTCACCACCCTCTGGTTAAAGCAATCCATGAAGGCTGCAGATGAAAGTGGAGGGTTCCTACACAGTGCTGTTGGTTAGGCCATGAATTGTTATCTACTTGGTCTCACTTTGTTATTCACATTGAGGAGCTGGTTTAAAGATAAAGCTTGGAATTCACTCAGTTTGTTGGGTAGCAGGCTGCAGTATGTTGTATCTCATATGCTTCAAGTTAACTTTGTGTGTCAGTGGTCGAACAAGTCCTGTATGAATTCCTGGCACACCCTTTCTTCCATCTCCTTGGTAAATTGGCAGCTTCTTCAACTTCCCTACCCATGGCAGGTAAATTATTGTTAATCCCTGGTTTGAGTCATGGGTACAGTTCTGAGTCAGATTAATTTGCATCCCGAATTCCCATCAGGGATGAGTGTCTTAGAGCAGTGTTTATATAAGATAACTCCAAACATCCCATGTAGATCCAAACTGCAGTTTTTCCTATATAGAGGGTAGTTCCTATGCATCATGAGACATCACAGAAGCTGGAATTAGGATGGGCAGGGCTGGCCATTCCCTTCTTGGGCAAGAGATCCCAATTCCTTACCTGGAATTGGGTTTCTTACATTGCATCCCTTACTCTAGATCCATCTGCATGGAGAGATTACAGAAGGCTGGAGGCTGGGGAGAGAGAGAGGGAAAAACTAATGGTTGGAGCAACACACACTCACCTTGAACACACTGTTTAGGAAAAGAATGTGGGAATACGAGAGATAACTCAAAGAGATGCTGGCAGGAGGTGTTCCAATCACAGGGTTCTGATATTAGTGTATCATATCCCTGTGAAGAGGAAGGATCACACCTGAGAAACTTGGGTTAGAAATCGGTGACTTTCATTTGTTGATCCGTTCATGTTAAGTCACTTGCAGGATCATGTATCAAAACCAGGGAATTTAGTTTTGAACTCTTGTAGGTAAAGCTTAGGCCCTTAGGCAGTTATTATCAGAACTTTGATATGTGTTATTGTTTTGCAAGTGTGCTTGATTTCAAGAGTCAAGCACAGCTTTCCTCTCAAGGTTTATTATTTGAAGACAAGTGCAAGTGGGAGAGGTTAAGAAAATCAGTTTCTTTTAAGTTATTAATCTCAAATGAGTGATTTTTTTTGCCCTTTTTTTAATATAATACTTGCTATATTTTAATATGCCTTAGAACAAAATAGGGTGTCATTACCATTCTTGTTCCTGAATGTTTGGCTTGGCATTTGATGCAAGGCCTCAATTGCAGGCTGACGTGCCAGCAGCTGAAGCTGAAAACAAGACTGCGGTGGGCAAACTCAAGATTTAATTTCAGAAAGAGTGTTTATATTTTCCCTGGGGCCCCATTAATGAGAGTCCAAACCCTAAATGTTACCACCAACACATTTTAACAGACCAGTTTCCCAGTTTTTAAAGTGTGGTGTCACCTTGAGTATTTTTCTTTCAACTTTTTCCCCTTCTTCTGACTTTTAAAGAAAAGCAATGAAGTTGTATCATTTTTGGCTGAATTCAGTGTCATGTTTGGGGAACATAAAGTTCTGTGTAACGCAACAAGGTGGCATTTAAAAGTGTTTAATCCTATCTTCTATTTCTCTATCAGCTCTTTTAATGATACCTGTAAGTTACCAGTGCACAACTTCGTGTTACTGCAGAACACATCACCATCCAGCATGTCCTAGGGGTCCCCACAGTGATGTCCTGAATCCACCTGATGTCAGGACATCTGTGCCATGCCCAGGACAAACTTGTGACCAACAGGTCAGCGCCAAGAGAGACAGCAGTGATGGGGTCACTGAGAGTTCCTTAGCTCGGTTTCCTGCTCCTTCAGCTGGGCCTGTTTTGTGGCTTTAGTAGGATTAAAGAAACATTTACATTGAGGCTTTAGGAGCATTTTCACACTGCTCCTTTACCCAACTCAAAGAGCAGTATAAATCCAAAGGATTAAGCCAGGGATTTATGGGAAGTTGTAGTGTAAGATGAGTTTGGTGCACCTGGCTCTCTTTTTCTCCTCTGTGGATAAAGGATCCTGAAGCAGTGTGATGTATCTGCATGGGATGCAGAAGTAAGCCTGGCATTCCTTCCTGAACTTATAAGTCTCTATAAGCTTTGAAATTATTGTTTCTAAATATTAAAAGGAAATTATAGTTCCTTGTGCAGGAATATAATATTTCTATTGAAAATCCTATCAGGCATTTTTCTTCAGAGGACATTTTGGCATTTTTCTGCCACTTTTCAATAGTGAAACATCATGCATTTAAGAGAATTCTTAATTTCCTGGAAATTATAGTGCTCTGTCTTTAACAAATGGAAAGGAGAAGAAAATACAATTCTCTGCCACTTAGTTTCATTGAAATACAAAGGAAATTGTTAAATGACCAAAATTATAATTTTCAAACTCTTTGAGTGATCATTTATGCTGATGGAAGTGATTTAGTTGAAACTACATACATAGCCTATTGTAGGTTTTTTTGCAATTACTTCAGAGAAAAATTGCCAGAGTTTGAAATTCTTTACTTAAGGTGAAACTGTTTCATATATCCTTTTGTGCCTCAGTGTATAAATCTACAAAGACTGAGATTGTGCCTGTACTCTTTAGTCAGGCGAGATTCCAGTTGAAACTGAAATCAAGTGGTGTTATTACTGAGAAAATATTGTGCTATCAAAGCCAAAAAGGGAAAAAATAATGGGAGGAATTAGAACTTTCAGCAGTGAGAAGACTGGATACTACACTATTTCAAGGCCACTCTTGTGATTGAGATGTATTGTGTTTTTAATCCAGTGTGTATCATCTTAATTACTGTAAGAGTAACTTTGGATTTGTTCTGCAAACAGATAATTTATTCAGCTGGCTCTGTGGATGTAGAGTATTCACAGGAATGAACATTTGCAGTGTAGACTGTAATAATGTCACCCAGATCGATCTGTCAGTGAAGAGTGGTGTGGTTTTCCCATCATCAGGTGCTTAAGCAACACCTGAGGTGCAGGGAAAGGCAAGATGTGCCATCCAGGGTCCCTCTCTTCTGCAAGTGTTTGCTAAGAAAGCAGAGGAGGCTCCTAAATGTCACTGTTGTCCATTAGGAAGGCTGGCTGTGACAGGAGGAAGCGAGGCATCCTTACACACCTCTGGCCTCCTGTAAGTGAGGCTCTCCTGTGTTACTCCTGGTTCATCCCTCAGCGTTGGAATTTCATGCTGTACTTCTGGAAATGTGAGAATTGTAACCAGATCATCTGTTGGAAGGCTGGTTCTTTTGCATTCTGCATGGCTTTCTCAAAATATGTTTGGATATTGAGTAGAGAAAAAAATCTAAAGTTCTTGATTATAGATGTGTGGAATCAAGCATTTTTAATGCAACTTGTGACTATTGTCTATGAGTGTTTTCAAGAGACCCTTTGATTAACCAAGGTAGGGGATTTAAGAAAAAAAAAGAATAAGAACAACAAACCCTAGAAAAATCCATGCATCCATGTATGCAAATGAACATGAACACCCTTATCTTGCCATCCTAGTGAGAAACTTAGGTCAGCTGAATATTGAAGGTTAAACATTTAATATTCTATTAGACTGAATAAGTGACTGTTTGGAAGAGGAGGAGGAATTTGGGGAGTTTTTGTCATTCTTATTAAAATAAAACCTTAATGCATTTGCTGTCTTTGTCTTTCAGATTCATCTATATGCTTGTAACTATATTTGTATTTCACTGTCATTTATTAATTCTGAATTTATGAGTATGTATAACTAGGTATTTTTGTAACATAGCAGTTATAAATTTGCTCTTTAGTTAGTGTAATTCACATTGCTTTGTACTAGATGGAAAGTTTAATCAGTTCAATATGATCACTTGGATTAATTAAAGCTAAGAATATCATCTGCAATTTTATTTTCTTAGTCATAGGTCAACTTCTTGGCTTTTTCCAAGTCCCTGCTGTACCATTCTCTTAGCACCAAGGGGATCCTAAAGAGCCTTAGAAAGTTAATGATGTCCGTGCTCAGCAAAGGCATTTTGGCATGCACCTGCAAGGCTGTCAGATTGCAAAAGAGAAGAGGCAATTTTTCCACACTGATTGATTTTATTATGAGTTTCCAGTGCAAAGATCAAAGCTGGGACACTGTCTCTTCCATCCCTAGATTTTTGTGATACCATTTTAATTACACTGGAATTGAGCCCCAAAGAGACAAGGACAGAATACAAAAGGACCTTTTCTCCTTTGTTTCCATGACATGCAGGGACAGTTTTGTGGTCTCTGTGTTTGTGTCACAAAGATCCAGAAATCACACTGGTTTTAACGAGGTGGTCTGTGGAGTTTCTCTGTCCATGTACCAGGATAAGATAAGCCCAGAGTAATTGCAGAGTCACCACAAAGTCACATTACTTGGCAGATTGTCTTGGCTGTACAGTTTTGAGGGCAAATTATTTTCTTCTCTTGTTCACTGCACAAATATAATGAGTAGATAACTTTGTGTACAAGGATGGTTTATTCTGTTCTGAACTGTGTTTTCCTGCTCCTGAGGAATATTCAGAGTTCAGGTTTGTTTGGGGTTTTTATGATGCTTCTCATTTACACCCAAATCTTTTTATGTGAAGATACTTGAACCTCAGTATCTGCTTACTCTTTTATCTGGGGAGTTATTGGAGACTTTCCATAGTTGGTTATATGCAGGAAAATTCAAGGTATTTTTACCCCAAATCTTGCAGCTTCTTTGCTCTGTTTTTCAGGTATGTCTTTTGCTGTTTTTATCCTTCTGCTGAACTCTGATTTTAAAAAAGTAAATGGGGAAGTTCGACTTACCATATGTGTTTTGATGAATCTTTCCTATGATTATTTCCTGCAATTGGATTCCCACAGCAAAGCCAGTGGGATCAAAATTGGAGACTTAATCGAGTTGTCTATGAAGCTAGAGAAACACATAAAGAAATAAATTTTCTTACCTACAGCAATAGCAAGATTAGATAGATGAAGCAAAGTGATGTGTATTCCTGTTTACTTTTTGCATCCAAATCTTTACTCATGTGTTAGAAATTCAGCAAGATGCTTCAATGACTTATAGTTAATAAATATATATGTTATTTTTCTGCTTTGGCTGCAGGCTACTGACTCATATAATTTGGTCAAGTGTATTTTTCCCTCCCTTGCCCTTTCCCTCCACCTCACCCTGCTAAGGAACAGTTTATTCTTTTTTTAGTAATGTAAAATAAGGTATTGCCAGTGTGAAAAGCTGCTGTTGTCTTTGTGTGTGCTGTTATTTCTCTGCAAAGCCTTGACACAAGTTTGCATCTGGAAGAGCTGCAGAATAGCCAGGCAGGCACCCAAAGGAAACTGCTTTGGGGAATCCTTCTCACCCTGCTGTTGAGAATTCTCCTCTGGCTGGCAGTTGCAGAAGGATTCGGAGTTGTGTAAAGCAGAAAGTCTGCAGATTGTTGTGTTTTGCTGCTGATTTCTCCCTCCTCGTTTAGAAAATTCCCGCTTGTGGTGTTGTAAGTGATGACCTGCTGAGAGCCATGGGTACTCAATCTCTGTGTGTTTTGAGACAAGGAGATCTTGTCTTTGATGGCATTGTTGCAGCTGCAGCTTTATGAACTGCTTTGCCAGCAGCTGCCCTGAATTTTGCTGCAGTAGCTTGGCTTCAAATTCCAAACTGAGTTTTCCAGTAAAACGTGACTGTCAGTAAAAAACATTATCAAAAGCTTCAATCTTCTCACACTGAAGAAATCCGGTCCAGTAGTAACTAGGGTCTCAAAAATGTCTGTCTGAATAGTAGGACATTAATTTTGTGTTCCCTGAACCTTAATGTTTAATTACGTGTCCTAATGCATATATATTGCCACAGATTTAATGCTAAATTTATCACAGATTTGCTGCAGACTGATTTTATTTAATTTGTTTAATTTCTTTGTGTGAATCCATCAACTTTAATCTACAATGGAAATTTTAGAAAGATACCTGCATTTCATGTGATACCATCTTTGCCCATGACTTCTAGCATATACTGTTTCATCCTGTCACATCTTAAAGTTTCATTAAATGAAAACCTGGCTGTTAAGTCAAGTGTTCCTCAAAACCAAGAGGTGGAATTTTTCTCCTGCTGATTCGGTATTTACCAGACTCCAGTGTGTTCTTAGGGGACACTTTGCTTTAGAAGTGGTGGCATACAGTGTCACAGTTTCATTAATCTTCAAATAATTATGATGCAGCCTAGTCTCCTTGATATCTAGGTAGATTAATCACAGCCTGACTCATTATGTTGTTTGTAGCTTCAGCTTTCCATATAACAGTTTTTTCACCTCCCAGCCTGAAGCAGTGATTCTCTGTCATGTGTGTTGTTAACCACCTGTTACACTTCTGGGAGGCAAGGAAGTTGTGCTCCTGCCGAGTCTCCTGTTAATGAAGGATCACATTAGATAGAGATGTTTAGAAAGCACCCATGGCAATGCAATTGCAGTTGTGGTTTCACAGTCATGCAAATTATTAGGGTATTTTTTTTTCATTGCAAACGCTTAGGATGCAAGGATTATTTCTGTTTTACATACTTATTCACAGATAATGCAAAGTGCTTTCTCACAGTAACAAAAAAGATTGTTCTTATTAATGCCTGTATTTGCTGTTTGCTTTTCAGTTAGGCTTAATTAATCCAGTTCTGTAGATATCATCTGGGCACTGTAAGGCAATTCTGTGAGCGTAACTCAACATGAGCCCATCAGATAATTTTTTTTTTTATTTGGTTTGATAACAATAGCAATTTTTATGTGTAGGAAGACTGTTGCTGCTTTTAACCAAGTGTGGTTACCGTGGATTAATTTGGAGCATGTTTGCATACTGACAAATGAAGCAGATTGTTGCTACCAGATCTTTCACCCAGCCCTGCAGTCAGGGCTTTTCAGGAAGCAGAGTCAGATAGTCTTCAGGCATTTTCCTGGAAAGGTGGCAATTTGGGTTTATGAAGCTCCACAGAAGCTCTGTGTAACCTCTGCCAAGTCATTTGTAGCTGTATTAAATCAGGATGTGATAGTGCCCAAGACTGACTTGGTTACTTAAAACAGCTGGAGATTAAGAGAAAACTATTAAGGACCTCTATGCTCTATGAGCACACAGGGTCTGACAAGCCTGGATAGAAACCAGTCTGAGTCACTTACAAATCCTTTATTTAGGTGCTGTTGTAAATTTCTAGTTCTTTTTTTTTCATATCAGAGGAAGTGATCTGATGAATTTGGCCACATGGTGCTTTGTCTTCTGCTTGTGCCTGCCTTGTGGAGGCTGTAGTCCTGTTTGTCTCAGAAGCTGTGCAGACACTTGCCAGGGCCAAACATTCACCATTTATCAGTCAGAGGTTTGGAAGATGCTGTTTGCATGTGTTTCTGTGTGTTTGTTTTAAAGATCTTGAATCTGTGACTTTAAATCACAACAATCTGATTGCTGGACCAATCAGCAATTACAGTAGCAATTATGGTAATTCCTTATTTTTAGTGTATGGTGATAGTCTATGAATAATTTGCTCAAGGAACCCCATGTTTGTAACCTGTTAAGGGGGTAGGACACTCCAGAGATTGCTCATGTGCTAATGCACATAAATATTTCCATTATTATTTTCGTGGCCCTAGAAAATGCCTATTTTTCACCTTCTACAGTAGTCTGAGCAGGTGCTGCAACCATTTTTAGTTCTTTTAGCACTCAATCTAATTTCCTTGATTGAAAGCAAATTTCTTTCTCATATTTGTATGAAGGGAAGTTAGTATTTTCTTGCACTCCTGGGTCCAGCTGGAAGACAGTGGAGATTCTGAGAGGTTTGACAGGGTGTTTTCCCACCACCTTCAGCAAACTAGGCAAATCTGTTTTAAAGATGTGTCCAACATATGGTATTATTTTAATGATCAAGTTCAGAGCATAAAATCCTTAAAGTTTAGAAGTTGCAGCATTATTTATTTAAAGGAAAAAAAAATTTTCACATGGCAATATAATTTATTAAACATCACTCTTTCCTAGAGGTTGAACACTGATGACTTCTTAATGTGTAGCAGATACTGCATAAATTACAGCCATGAAGAACCTTGTTTTTATATACTTAGTAAGTGTTATCAATAGTAGAAATTCACAGGTGGACAGACAAAAATGTCCTGTCCTGGGATTAACTCTAAAATAAGGTCTGCTGCACATATGTACCATATGGATCTGTTTTCTTTCTCATCCATTATAGAAATGAGAGGAAGTAGTTCATTGTTTCCTCATCCAAAACTCAGATTTGCAGGTTCCTCAAGGTAATAATTTTTCTATATGGTCTATTTAATATGCTAGGGATTTTTTTTTAAAGCCTTCTGTTGAATCTGTGGGGAGAGGTTCATGGTGGTGCACTGGGAAAGAGTCTGGACTCATAGTTATACTAGAAAATACTACATGTAGCTGAGCTGCAGACCATTTCAGGAGCTTGTCAGGCTCATTCACTGGGTGGGTTAGTTGTGGGGAAAAAAAACCTAAAGAAAACCTGTCTATATATATCATAAAAATTGTACAAAGCAAACCCCTTGTATTTGAATTTTCCCCAGAGAGGGGCATCTACCAGTTAAGCACTGAGAAAACACTGATGAGTGTTTAATTACACTGCAAGGGTCTGTTGGACTGGGTTTGTAGGCCAATATCCAGTACAGTGTAATCCCAGCACTAAGTTGCAATAGTGCTTTGCACCATTAATCGGGGCAGGAGGAGCCTGCAAAAGTTTAGGTTTTAATCAAACCTAAAAAGCTATTATTTTTCCAAAATACTTTGTCTCTAATAATGTTTAGAAAGTGTAACAGATTCAGAATACAACCATTTATTCACCTAGAATTGAAGTTCAGACCATTATTCAGAAAGGCCATAACTATAACTCAGACTGATGCCAAAAGGATTTTAAAGTAATCACCCATTGTTAGGCTAATCACCCATGTAATTAGGCTAAACAAAAATACCTAAAGGCAAATTCAGTTGTAACATTGATGGTTAACTCTAAGCAAGAAGTTGTGTTAATCTGGATTAACTGCTCCAGGAGCAACCCAGTATTCTTTTATTGCATTTTCAAGCAAGTCCCTGCACAGAGGAAGGAGTGCCACTGACAGGAATTTATAGCAAATTATTTATATACATGGACAAATCAAGCATCACTATAGTTCCTTCCTTATACTTAAGTAATGTATATTCCCAATTCGACTGATTTCAAAGGGATTTCAATTTGTTCCTCTAGTTCTTAATAATTAAGTACAGAAGTATTTAGAAAAGCAATCTGTCATCATCAGAACTTTTGACTGGTGTTCTGCTCTCCATGGACTCATCCATCTAAGTGTTGATCAAACAGTGCTAAGTTAGAACTATAGAATAAAATGAAAAATTATTCCAGAGTCTTTTCAAGTAAAAATGAGAATTGTTAGTCTTATTTTCTTTAAGAAGGATGCTTAAAAAAATTGTAAAAAAAAGATAATCTGAAGTATGCCTGTCATAATTCTTCAGTTAGTATTTACTTTCTTTTATGTAAAAGTTTTTTAGTTAGTAAATTTATATAGTTCAAAACCATACAGAAAAATGTCAAATTGAAATTAATTACAATTTGGAAACATCAAATAGATGAAGCTTTAGTATATTTGTCAGCAATAAAAAGACACAGAGAAGGTAAGACTAAATAAACTAGGATAAACTACTTTGCCAATTATTACAACAAAGCCTCAATTGCTTTTACCTCCAGTGTCAAAATGTCCCCTTTCTACTGAACATTGCTCAGAGAGGGAACAGGACAGATATAAAAATTTTTATACCATGAGTCCTTTGAAAAACGTGAAATTATGCCAGTCTGATGTCCATAATAATTACCTGTGGCTAATCAATATTCAAAGAAAGCCTTGGTGATGAATCCTATTCAACAGCCAACCAGCAGCTACATGTAAACACAAAATAAATGGAAAAATAATGTCAGCTGCCTAACTCCACCTTCAGAACCCATTCTCTGTACACATCCATTTCTGTGTTTTCAATTCCAAACATTCATTTGGCATTCGAAATTTCCTGCAAGAACATGATTTTCTTTGAGTAACAAGGATACTTTTAAGGATTTTAAGTCTTCTCCCACTGGCCCATCCCCCTGTATGGATGAATATAAACACAAATATCACTGCTGGGGTATTTTCTTCATGAAGTTCTTTGCATTTTTCCTGGAAAAATAACAGAACTCAAAAACGTATAGATTTTATGATCTTATGGAAGCTGCTCTGCTTCGTTACAATATAATGGCATTATTTTTTATTTATTTTATGTGTGATCAACTATAAAAACACCAGTAATAAAAGTACAATTAAAAGCTTTCTTCCTCCAACATCTTTGCTCTTTTTTAAACTCTGGTCATTGCATGTGTTGAATTTCGTGATAAAAAGAAGATTGCAGTTTTTACTCCAGTTAGTATCACAGAGCCAGAGTAGTGAGCTGAACTGCTATTGAATACATCAGTCCTCTGATTATCATTTGAAGTACAGGTAAATTTTTCAATGTGTATTTGAATAAATGTACTATTTCTACAGCTGCAAATACATTTGGTATTGGGAAGTTGTATTATCTGAGAAATAATTTTGAAAAATACACTTTTAAACATTTTTATATTTATACAGATGGGAAAATTGAAGGGCCATATGTAACATTAATTTTGTTTTCTTCACTTTTCTGGGTGAACTTCAGGCCACAGTGGGATTTATAACAAAATATACCTTTACTATGGTGAGATCAGGATTTCATCTCATATCCTTCAGTGCTTAACCTAAAATTATATTTTATTTTCCATGTGCTATTTTATTAGTTACTAGAAAGGGGCAGTATAATTCTCACATACAGCAGTTATTTATAAAGTTCTGACTGGGCTTTTCCTCCAGTAATGTGAAGTATTTAAACAGGTTGGTGTATATTTAATAGAGGAAGGTAAGCATGAATGCCATGAAAACAAACCTATTTTCAGGTAGATATTGCAAGGAGAGGATACAGAGGATGTTCATGCTCAGTCATTTGTGTAAGAAACCAATTTCTACTTTAGGCATCATTCATGTAGACTTTGCTCCTATTTCACTGAAAATTTGAAAGGTATGATAAATCTAGGAGAATGTAGAGCTAAGAATAGTTGTTAATTTTGGTTTGGTTTGAGCCACGGGTGATGAAGTGATCCAGGGGAAGGTGGATTGACTTAAGTAAAACAGAGCAGCCTGTGTGGAAGCATTCTCCTGGTGGTAATACAGTGCCTTTTTTTTTTTCATTTCCCAAGTCCAATTCTTGCATCCACTCAGGAGTTCTGTTGCAGCCCCTGCCTCCAGGGCTTGCATGGCTCCAAGGCACATCACCCTGGGTGGCCTGTGGGTATGACTGAGGTGAGACCCCACAGTGTCTCATCCAGGCATCTTTGGCCAGAAGAAGTGAGGAAATGCACTTAGCTGAGAGGAGAGCAAACAGCACTCAATGTGTTGGACAGTCCTGCAAGATTCTGCTTCTTTTTGGTCAATGAAATGTCTGAAGGATTGTGGGAATTTAAGGAGTGGAATTCAAGACATGTTTTTCCAAATCTCATGTATCCAGTTTCTCAGCAGGATCCATACAAGTGCTGAGAGAGGCAACCTCTGGTTCTTAAGGAAAAAAAAAAGTCTGTACAGAGTTAAAACATACTGTTGAGTAACTTAAAATGATGAAGTTCAGGAGCATTAAAGTGTTGAGGTAATTGCAGCTCCACCAACTGGACACAGTCTAAAGAATCTGGGAACTTTGAACTTACAGGTTTCATAGAGTGAAAGAGAAACATTGACTAACAAGGACAAAAGTGACAGTATGATGTCAGAAAATGCCCTTTCTTGGCAGATCTGAACCGACATGATGCATTTTTCAGCATCTATACAATTTGAACAGTTGGGTTGGTTTGGTTGTATGAATGCTCCATCTCAAATATGTTATTCATACTGATTACATTTGCATATGAGTCACATTCAGTTTGAATTTGCCAGATGTCCATTTATGTTTGTTTAAATAATGAGATCATTCCATGAAGTGAACAGGACCTAAAAATATAGAGAGAAGACTGTTTGGAAAAGTGAGATTTAAAATATCTTATATATTTTCCCATTTTGTGGTCTGTTATGCAAGCAGGAGTACAGCAATGTGGAGGCACTCTTCAAAAAAGCTGTGTCCATTGCTAACAGTTCATGAAACAATATATTATATAAAAGAGCTTCATGGGATTTGTTTCTATTTCCCAGCCAAGCCAATTGTCCCACTAAAGAGCACATTCTCCTTCTGAATACATTCAAATGTACCATTTTCAAAGCCAGCATCATTTGTTGCTTCTCTTTTTGTGTTATGTGAAGATCCCAAGTCTTGGATTGTTTTGTCATTGACTGTAGCATGGAAGATTTTTAGATTTGCTCAAGGCAAAGCTTATGTAAACTGAGCAAACAAGGAGGAACTGAATTCTCAAGTTTTATGCTGTTGAATTTACATAAACTTTTAGCAAGCAGTAAACTTTTCTTATGCACAAATGGAGATTACCAACTAACCACTTGAGTTCAACAAAGGCTCCCCAAATGTGTACTTAATTCATTTGAGACTTTTAAAATCTTGCTCAAGCCTGAAGAAATTCTGGTTTGTTCATGTTGCAGCCAATCACTACACACATTAAACATTTACTTCAGTACTCGGTGAAATAAATTTAATCCTATACAATTTGAGATTGCAGCTTTGGTAAAGAAAGCTAACAGCAGCATAGGAGAACACACATCTGGTGAGCTACTCTGGTCTCTTTAAAGCAGAATTTGCAAGGGAAGGCTGCAAGAAAAAAAAATTGAGAGTTTAGCCAAAGCTTTTGGTCTAAGCTCAATAAAGAACTATCTAGGAGTATAATGATATAATATGCAATAAAAGGAAACCACTAAAATTCAGTTTCATGCTAAGCTTCTCCAACTGGTAAACCTACCAAAAGCAACAGCATCTGATGACATAATGTGAGAATTATAATTCTGTTAATTAGAGAAAGAGGTTTCTCATTTTTAAAGGTGCAACAAATGATATTATGTGAACTGTGCTGTATCTCTCCATTCAGTCCCCCAAAAAATATGGATCACAAGCACAAAAAAAAAATCTGCAAGCTGCCCCAGGCAAAATGTTTTGGTTGAGAAGATAGGAGGGAGGCAAGACACTTCTCAAATCAGAGAAAATGCACCAGCACAACAGAATGGGGTTTTTTTGTTCATTTGTTCCAGACTCTTCTTTAGAGATTATTCTTCTGTTTCTTCCATTCTGTTGTCAGTAGCAGCTGTTACTTCAATATATAAAGAACAGACTTTTCTGACATTCATTTGAACTAGATCTGCTTTAAAACCTGTTGTATATCGGTGGGCTGGGTTCTCATCAGGCTATGTATGGAGCCCTAATGCCTGCTTTTGTGGGGAGATGCCAAAGTTTGAACAGCTGAAAATTTGCAGAAGTAGAAGCACAAGCAAACCAGGCTGGATGTGGCTCTGAGCAACCTGGTCCAGTGGAAGGTGTCCCTGCCCATGGCAGGGGCTTGGAGCTGGGTGATCTTTAAGGACCCTTCCCACACAATCCTGTGATTCCATGCTTGTCTTACTGAAGGAGAGTTTTATGATTGCATGGTGTTTAGAAAAATCTCTGTGTGTGTTCTGCTGGTGACTAGATTTGACACATACAACTCTGTTGAAACAAATTGCCAGAATATTCTAACTACCTGTGTCTACATGTTAGAGGATCTTACAGAGCAGCAAAGCATAGGGTCATAGAAATGTTTCCCTTTGTGTATGAAATCACAGAGCTGCAACTTTATCCTGAGGGCATTTTCAAAGTGGAGTGGGAAGATGTCACTATCCTTGCCCAGCTATTCTGTGCTGATGTTTTAAAAAATAGTCTATCTATTATAAAACAAAATGGGCTTCAAAGTGACTGTTAGAGCAACTAACTGGACTGCTGATTGATAAATAGATCAGTTTTTGTTGAAAGCTGTAATTAAAGCTGTGAGTCCGAGACATATGAGTCAGGATATATTTTTTGAAAAATCTTCCATTTGCCATTGCATATGAACTTGTGCACAATAGTCTGACAGAAGTGCTGGACTTCTTCAAAATTCCATTACTTCCTTCCCCTTGAGTGGCATAACTTTTATGTCATTTGAGCCTTGTGCCACTACCTTTCCATCTCACCCTGTGTCATCATTATATGGGTATTTATTTGAATTTGGGCTGATTAAAGGACAGTCAGATCGAAAACATCTCTCAGTTATGATAATATTTGTTTGACATTTGAACTTCAACATTCAAATGGAAGGAATTTTGCAGTGAATTTTTCTTTATTAACTAATGTTAAAAAAATTCAAATGCCTTTCAGTAAACAATATTTTTGTCATTTATATAATATAACCTAACAAATCTTGCTGTGGTGTTCAATCTTTGGTGGGGAAGATTGTCTATACTGCAAGTATATATTATATAGGTACATATAGTTCACATTGTTTGGCAGTTAGGGCATAAAATGTAGGAACAAGCAAAGTAAATAGAAAAATGATGACTTTTCTTCTGGGAACTACTTAAACATGCTGCCATTTAAATTAACAGTAGGCTTTGAATTTTTGAATATGCAGTCACATTCATTTGAATGTGTATTCATATGCATCACTTTAAATCTGAAGCAGTTTTTTTTAATGAAAGCAACATCTGTAATTTCTGTGGGGTTTTACCTAATAGCTTGTGTAGAATTTGACAGCTTTAAAGTTACTTTTAGGCTCTTGTACATTTTTTTTTGGAGAAACTCAAATACTCCATTAAAAAGTTGGGTTTAAAATGCACATATTGAAAATACTTAGGTTCTTTAGTTGTTGAATTTTTGTTATTGAATATGGTTGGATTTTAGCTGACAAACCCTGGAATTTGCTTTCAGGTTATCTTAAAGTTTGTTGATCTTTTGTTTTTCTTTTATTTCAACAGCTTGATGAAGTTGTCCATCAGAGAAATCTGCATAGTTTGGAACTTTTCCTTTCATGTGCACAGAAACAGTTAAATGTTTTATTAAAGGAAGAGCCAACCCGAGAGGAAAACAGAGACTGACATTCTCAGTGCTGTGTGATTCATGAAGCTGCAAATGATGAATATATTCCAATCTTTTTGGATTGTATCATCGAGTCAAGATTGATCTGAAATGCTTGATACAAATGTTTGTGGATGATGTTCTTTTTTTTTTTTATTTATTTATTTTACTACTGTTATCAGATAGCAAATATGAGAGGGAAAAGATCCTTGGGGAAAAAAAATGTTTTATTCAGGATTTTTTTTATTTAGGATTTTGCTTTCATTATATTTTCTAGTAGCCCATGGTAAAAGTTCTAGATAACTTCAGCAATGATAAAAACATTTCCCTGTTATGTCTGTTTTAAATTTGTCATCATGTATTAATGTGATGCACCAAAATTTTTGATATTTTAAAAAAGTGAGACAAACATTTAGTTGATTATAGATATAAATCTGTCTCTATTTCCAAAGTATCTGCCCAAGTCCATTGCCTCAGGTGTGCCTGAGTAGCTTATTATTTCTCACTGCTTTTGATGTATAACAGAAGAATCAGTACTGAAACTTAAGAGTGTTGTCAGGCATTTCTTAAGTCATTTATAAACAAATCCAGCTCTAGGAACAGAAAAATTTAACAACTAAACAGTGCATCTGTTTAGGGTAGTGCAAAACATTGCCGTGACTAATGTATGGTATGTATTTTATTTCTGTTTCACAGAGCTAGCTCAATTCCAAAAGTCATTTTCTCATGAAATTACGATTAATGTGACTGACCTCAGTTTCAGGAAGAAGATGTATGTAATTATGTGGAGACTGATACTGCACTGCCTCAGTGGAATTTCTGACAGAATAAGGAGTGCAGCCTGCTGACCTCACATGCCCTTTCTAAATGCATCAAAGGAAGTAGAAAAACTCCCCAGTGGCTTTACTGGACTTTGGATCACTCATAGGTCTTTCTAGTCTTGCTAGCAGCAGATGGAGTGAAATTTCTGTGCCTGCACTTCATTGATTGTAGATTTGGGGCCTTAGTTATAGAAGGTTTCTGGATGAAATAAGGGGAAGTAAGTGTTTGTGCTTAGGTATTTAAATAAATTAAGAATGATCTCTCTTACAATGAGTTTATGGACATTTTTTTAGTGTGGTTCTTGTTATTCGGAGTTGTTTGGGGGTTTTTTGTTTAGCTGATTTTTTTTTCATCAGCACTTTTCATAAATTGCTTTCTTATAGCAACAAGAACACCAAATGGCTGCACATGTATCTGGCAGTAGGAAATATGTATTGCTGAAAGTAAAGGTTTTTATTTAAATCTTTTTCTGTGCTTCATTTTTGTAATCAAACCCAAAGGTTTTATCTTTTTTATACACAAAGATTCACTGAAGGAGTAAATAGTGCTGGTTTTACTAGATGCTGACCTTACCCTGCAAATGGATTAAAATCCAGTCTTCTATTCAATATTTGACTGATCAGTTTCCATTTTTTTCTGGCAGATGAGAAAATCCTTTAGTGTTAATGAGTCATCCACTCACTTTCTGTTCTTTAACCAGTGAAATTTTTGTCTCTGTAACTGCACCAAAAATGACACAGATGTCCCCATGGGGTTTCTTTGGATGTAGAGGTACTGTAAAAAGAAATTGATTGCCTAGTGCTGTCTCACAAGATCTGTTTAATTGTGGAAATGTGGTATGAGCAGATTCCTAAATGAACTTCTTGGTTTTATTCTAGGCTTGTTCATGAAGCAATACTCCTTTTTAACTAAAGACATCCAAGTGTTCCCCTTCAAAGCCAGAGCATTAGGTGTTTATCAGCCTTCTCCTAATAAAGAGATTTGTATTCTGACTTGCAACACTATGTAAATGCACATTTTGGAGAAGCTTATGATTTGAGTCAGTAAAATTTCACTGGCAACTGTGATGTATCTTTCCCATTAGATCATGTGTTATTTAACTTCAGCTCTTGAATGTTGTGATGGTCACAGGGAACTGTAGGTATTTTTTTCATACCTCTGACAGTTTTAGTCCTTTGACCTTCCTCTCTACCCTGCAAGCAAAATTACAGACTAGACCACAGACATGCAACTGTCTAGACCAGATTGGGAGCTGGGGTTACATTCAAAACTCCAAGTCTCAGAGAAGAAATTTACTTACACAGCAAAACCAGACCAATTCAGTAGGTGAGCTTTGCAGTATACAGGAACTTCCACCTTCTCCACACTGCATCCAAACCTTTAAAGCTTAGGGATATTTTTCATTATTTCTGTCTAACCATAGGAGAATGCAGTGTGTGGGAATTTGGGAGAAGGGAATTATAGAATCATAGAATGGGCTGGGTTGGAAGGAACCTTCAAGATTTTCCAGTTCCAGCCCCCTGCCATGGGCAGGGACACCTCCCACTCTCCCACCTTGCTCCAAGCCCTGTCCAACCTGGTCTTGGACACTTCCAGGGATGGGGCAGCCACAGCTCCTCTGGGCAACCTGTGCCAGGGCCTCAGCACCCTCACAGAAAGGAATACTTCCCTAATATCCAATCTGAGCTCACTCTTTTTCAAGAGCAGGGCACAAGTTTGCAAAACCCATCCTGCCTCCTAGAAGCTGACATCACTTTTTTTTGTTTAATTCTTTTTTTATTTCTACATACACACTGGAGAATGACATAAAAGAGAAAATAGCATGTTGTATGTCTGCAGGGTAGAACTTTATCTGCCTCTGAGGCCTGGCTGGTAGCGTTAAATATTGTCAAGACTGTGCTGAGAGGAACAAGAAACCCTGGAATTAATCCTCAGAATCAAAATGCAAGAACTAGAACATCAACAAAGCTCATATAATAAATATTTTATCTATATGGTCATATACTTTGTATTAGAAATAAATCATAAATCTTGTTATGTAAAGACATGGTTTGGGCAGTCTGTTTGGTGTGTTAAAAGTGGCTTAAAATGCAGGGCAACAGTAGATCCAGTGTTTAAAATGCTGTCTTTCATTAGTGTTAGTCAGGCCCACTCTTATTTAACACTTCTACTTCATGGTCTAGAACTGAGCAGTGATCTAGACCATGTGATTTGTGTGATTTGCAGCCAACAGTTTACACTGAGTTAATGCTGAATGTTGTGGCATCATGCACTCCTACACGTCTGTGTTGTATTTCTGTAGCTTTCTGTTGGCTCCTTACCTGCTTCCACTACAGGATTCTAGATTGCTTCTGAGACCACGTGTGTGCAAGTCATGCACAAAAGGGAATTATTGGCCACGTGTTTTTTGTATACTGTGTGTGCTTAAGATATGCTAATGTTTGAATTTTTGCCTTGCTGTAAGAATCTCATTGACAAATTACACTTGAATTCCTTGGAGCACTGAATTCCTTTACTCCATCATTAGGTGACAGAACAAAGGAAGAGCAGTAGTCATTCCAGAGGCTGAGATCACTTTAGTATTTTGAGATTTTTGTGCATCTTTACATTGGCTTCTGATCAGAAGTGTGTCATGTCCTGCCAGCTCAGTAAATGGCGATGTTAATTCCCAACTGTCTGAAATTATCCATGCAGACATGACCTTAAAGAGCCCAATTCCTTTTCACACCAAAACTCCCTTAGAACACTCGAGACCCTCCTCTTCCTCTGTGTACTTCCTATCCCCACATTTGAGTTTACAGATTCTTCCCTTACCCCTTGGATGCAGGGAACATGTGGTAAGATTTTGCCTTGCTTCCTAGAAGGAAATAGCCACCAATATAAATTGTTTATCAGGGGGACACAGATAATTTATGCTCACTTTCAGATCACATGCAGTGTCAGTGCCATTATCAAACAGCCTTAGTTTAGGTACTGTAAACTCCATTGCAGGGCTAACTTAATGTGTGGATGTGATTTTCTTAATTTTTTTTTTTTTACATGGCCATCCTGAACACTGTATAGAAAGATTTTCTAACATCTGTGGCATTCTTTTTTCATCAATGGTCTATAAATGTGCCAAAGAAACACTGGACTGGAAAACGCTTTTTACATGGCTACAATTCATGCCTTCAATTCAATTCAATGCTCTTGCAGGAACTGACAAAAAAAATGTTTTCTTTTCTGTGCTCTGTCCAAGAATATTGTTCTTTTGAGGCTTCAAGAAGATTCATCTGCTACCATTGTTTTCATCGTTTATTAATTTTAAAGCCCACATAAAACTAATAGTACTGCTGCTGAATTAGAGTCCTATTTGAACAGTAGAACATCATGGGAAAACCACCCAGGTTGCACTATCAAGTTCTGTGTTTGCTGATTTGCTCAAGTTTTGTATTTGCTTCACCTTTCAGTGATACAACACTCCTGTGATAATAATTATAATTATTATCCTGTGATAGTAGTAATAATAATAACAATATTTTTCTGTGATAGATGTGGTATTGATATTTTTTCCATGTCTTTTATGCTGTGTAATTATAATCATTTTAATATGCCTCAGAGATTCACATTTGCTTATGTTGCCTGTAATTCCTTACATTTTAGACTTACACAACTGGCATTTTTTAGATGCTTCCCATTGTCCAGAATCAATAATACAATGCACAAAGTATTACTGAATAAACACTCAAACTATTCTCTTTTTTTTGATGACAATTTTAAACAGTGTAGCAGTGAACACCAGTAAAACAATGAGATGTTTATTGAAACACATATCCAAAAAATTTGATTCCCAACAAAAGGCTACAAATTTATCCTTTTTTTCCAGATTTGATAATGAGTCTGTAATAATAAGTATAGAACACTATCAGAATTCAAATGATTGGCATTTGTTCTCTTCCTTCAAGTTAAAATATTTTGCCTTCTCTCAAAAGCCAAAGTGAATGTCATTCTTTTTGCATCAGTGGTCCATTGATAGTCATCAAATGCCTCTCTGCATTTAAAAAGAAACTTGTCCTAACTGGCTCCCTCTGCAGAATGCTGTAGGAGGCTCTTTAACAAGGGAGAAACTGAACTGTTTTTGCTGAATGAACTTGGAATGTTGTTCCAGCTCTTGCACTCCTACCAAATTAGAGCACTGCTGAAGTGTTCTTCTACATCAATCTTGCTGCATCAGTTTTCCAGAAGATGACTGGTCATGGTGATACATGGCCAGTCTCTATTTTTGTGGCAATAATTTTAAAAATTCCATGACTTATACATCCCACTCTTTTATTATGATCACTGTTTATGTATTTAGAGCGTGACTGGGGAATGCTGGCTCCCAGGAAGTCAGCAGGAATTCTGCTGTTGGTTATTTGCAGCTCACGATGTCTTCCACATTTCTTGGAACTGTGACCATGATGAATGTAAGGCACACAGTTATGTCTTTGTATGGTTTTAGAAATACACCAAGAAGTCAAGAGCAGATTTTGTGATGAGTTCTTTGAAGAAAGTGTCAGCACTTGTTCTGTTGGTGGTGTCCTGGAGAAGCAGGATGAGCTGTTGGCTCGAGGTGTTGGTGAGGGAAAAACGTGTGCCTCATTATTGCAGTATTGCTGCTAAGAAGGTCTCTTCTTGGAAAATAGTATGACATGAGAATTTGTATTTCAAAATTGCATCCAAAACCCCAAAATAAAATAAAAAATAAAAATAAAATAAAACAAAGCAAAATAAAATAAAATAAAATAAGAAAATAGAATTTTAAAGCGGAAGTTTATGCTTTTTAAAACTTGAAAGCATTGCAAGGTTGGCATGTTGACACCTGAATACATGAGTCTGACAAATGCTAATAGGAGTTCCTGACCATCCTGAGCAGAAAGTTTGGGAGCTTCTCTGGAGAAATGGTGCTTGCTGGGGGTACTACTGAATCAGCATGATGAACATATTCTTGCTTGATGGCTAAACTAATGTTAAAAACAAAGTTAACTACACAGTGGAGAAGTCTTTAAATGTCTGCCAAATAAAATGGAGGAGCATCCAGTTGTTGTGCCCAAAGATAATGTGTCATCTAATCCTCTTCTTGGGAATCAGCAGTGTGCTTGCTTCTCAGACAAAACAATTTTTCATTTGCAGAGATTGGAATAAAAATTCCTGTAAGCTCCAGCCAGAAAGTGCAGCAGGTCTACAAAGGAGTGATGGTTACAGAGGAATGACAGGACTGCTCAGAAGAATACAGATTGTCACAAGCAGGGTGAGCATCAAGTTGCACTCAGTTTGACTACACCAATATGTTATACAAACGTCATAGTCACAATGTGTGTGCACATTTTCAACACAATTTTTCTTCAACAAATTTTTCGAAGAACAGGTGAGTTGAAGGCAGGGATTACACAGTCATTCTCCATAATATTTAAGAAATATTCAAATTGATGATTGATTGATTGATTGATTGATTGATTCAATGTTGGGACCAAATGCTGATACTTAGTTTGGAGCATAAGCATCCAGAAGTTCGTGCTGGTTTTCACAGAGGAACCATGTAACTCAGTTGTCTGTAGCAATTACACATTTTGATCAAATTGTTCTTCTTGGTTAAACTGATAACTGGATTAAAGTCTTTTATATCCTTTGTATATTCTTGGTATTATGCAAAATTTAATTATGGCCATCTCCAAGACAAAGCTTAGGAATGCCAGTTAACAACTTTATAAAAGGTTTTCTACCTTATAGCAAGAGTTGATCCACATATTGTAGGCTTTCTGTTGTTGAGCTCAGTGAACTCAACTGAGTTTTTCCTTTAAAGGATTTTGTTTTTAATGCATTTTTCCTTTTTGCCGACTGGTTTGGTTTTATTAATCCAGAAAGCCTGGTTGGTCAACCATGTTTCTCACAGTGCTCTGAAAAAAATACATACTGTTACAAAAGCATCCAGAAATCAACCAGAACAGATGTGTTTGCTGACTTTACAAGTCAAAATTTGCTATGGATTTTACTCCTGCTGTTAAATAGCAAGGCTGGGACTTGGCTCATTGTTTCTAGCTAATGCCTTGTCTTCTTCACAATGGAGCTTTGAGGGAAAGTCAGCTATACCACCCTCAGAAAGGACTCTCTGATGAAGAAAAACACTGAAAAGTATTCCAGCCTGCAGTCCATCTGGGAATATGGTGCTTCCATCTCCAAAGACACCATCCTGTCAACTTCTCTAGGCAAATCTATCATTCTACTCCAAGTTTGCAGGGGGAACTCCTCCCCTTTACATAGATTGTAATGTTCTGAGTCTTGGAGGGAAATGTTTTAGCACACTTGCATGGTGAGGATACATCTGGCACTTAGCAGTGGTTCCTAACATGCTCTGCTACTGTCTTGGCCTTTTAATGTTGAATTTTCTGTAGCTGCCTCTTGTGCATCATGTGAAACTCACTTCAGATACTATACTGAAAGAAAACTGGGGAAGATCTTGAATTCTGCATTCTTTTTTATTAGTGAAAACTTCTGATACGTCTTTGCATGGAGAAAGGAGAAGGTTGCCAGTACTGCAAATCTTTGTCATTCTTCTAGTGACAGATATGGTATAGATCTTACTGCACGTCTTCAAACAAAGTCCTTTGTCTTTAATGCTTAAAATCAGCTGATGGGACAGAATTCTTCCCCCTCAATTTAGGAATTTGGAGTTTTTTGCAGAAATGGCATAATGTATCATTCAACTTCTGTGCAGTTCTTTGGACAGACCTGAGGAATTGAACACTTTCTACCCTTGTATTTTCCTCTCTTTAAATAGTGCCCCAATTTATATGTGCTTGGACAATGCTATAAAATCCTAGTCAAGCATTATCAGCAAATGTGCCAAGATCTCCATTTATTTTTAAATGTTACAGTGGTTTTAGTCATTTTAATAATAAATAATCATGTTTTTTTATTGTGCTTTGTGGTTTTTAACTTCTTAACATTCAAGCTTTCCACTGGAAATGCAAGTGCTGGAAAGTGTTTATTCCCCTTTATGAGATCTGAGATGTCCAGTATCACAAGAGGTATGATGTCAAATATTGTAAATTCTGTGATAAAATCACCAGGAGAGTAGCCATGGCTGGAATGTGGCTCCCCTGAAGGAGGGTGTCACACTTCTGCCCTGCTTCTCTTGTCCTGTTAACCTCAGCAACAAGGTCGGAACTTCACTTGCCCCTCAGGGGGAGGGCTTGGGGCTAATTTGCATGGTGGCTTTGCACTAATGCCATCTTCATTTGGGCTCTTACAGTCTTCTGGTACTAATGAGACAACATAAGCATTGTGCTATTCTGTTGCCTTGTTCTAAATCATGTAACCTCAAAACTCTTGGCAAACATTTTTTTATTTAGATTATACAGGAGAAAAGGAATCACTCCCCTTCCACGAACAAATGTCACTGCTGTAGGATACACTAGAAAACAGAGGGACTTAACTTTGTGTAAAAAATTGACCAATTGTCTCTGCTCCAGCTCCCAGAGCAGTAGCTTCTGCCTTTCGAGTGTGGAGTCCTCACTAGTTCCTGTTGACAGTCAGCCACGAATGTGAGTAAAATCATGCAGACCCTGAGTTAACGACTCCCACATTATTTGGCTCATTCCATACCAAGCTGACAGGCTGCTAGGCAGCTGGGATGAAGATAAGGCAAAAAACCAACATGTGCTCCACATGTCAAATTTCTGTCAATGGTCTGCTTACAGGAAGGTTTCTTCACATTAGAATTCCAAGTCTTACCTGATTCCAGCACAACAGAACAAGATAAAATGTGCAGAGCTGAAGTGACCAAAACATGTATTTGCAGGATCCGTGACTTAAATCTCAGCAATTGTATTTAAAATATGATTGTCAATGAATAGAAGGAAAGCCTGGTACTGCTGAGGAAAAATAGTAATTCCTTTCCCTATTGGTTAGCCTGAGGATATATCTAAACTAAGGTTAAAAATAAAGAGCATAAATAAAAGTGGCTAGTCACAGGTTCTCAGCAGACATAGATACAAATTTTCAAAGTTTGTTGCGTTCTCATAAAGTTCATTAAAGCAAAGACAAGGCAATGGACTTTGACCTATTAGAGCACACAGAGTGTGCAATTCATACCCTGAATTGACTGGAAAAGTAATAGAAAATTACTGGTTCTAATTGTACAAATCAAGGCCAAAAGGCAGCTTGTGTCTTTCAAAGGAGAAAAAGGAAAAATTGTAGAATAATGGTCCACCAGCATCGTAAGAAGATTTCATTTAGTACTGTAAATAAATAATGCTTTAATATTTGGCTCAGACTGAGTTGTGTGTCTTACAGACTGTAAGATACTGTGAGACATGAATGAATGGCCATTTTTATTGTTCTGTGAAGTAGCTCTGCTGCTATGCATTTCCCAAGGAGAGCAGCACTGCATGGAGCAAAAGGAAGGTGGAGCCAATGGCTCATCATCATTAGCTTAGAGGAAAATTAAAAAACAACTACGTACACTTGCTCAGAATAATCAGGGTTTTAGTGTTCCCTGGGAAAGGCCTGTTTTCACTACTTCCACATCAGACCATTGACTGCTGTGATAATTCTGAGCCATGTGGATTTTACTCATGTATGAGGTCTGCTCATTTCAAAGTGAATTCGGTGTCTGGGAGCTACCTGGCAAGCAAGAAAAGAAGCAATGATTCCAAAAAGCAGTCTTGAGTTATCAACATACAGGGGCTATCAACTTTCAGGGCTCGTTAAAACTGTGTTTATTTCCCTAAAGAAAGTAGTATCAAACACTAAAGAGAAATGAAGAACATCCAAGAAACATTCTCCTAGACATAAAGACAGTCCAAGGCCAAAAAAGTGGCACAGGCCAAAACTGCACTAAACATGGAATTAAAGTAGCAAGGCTACACATTTGTAACCAAAATAAGAAACATGCTGCTAGACTTCAAAAATAAAAAAAATATAAAAGCCCTTAATAATTTGCAGTTCTGCAAATTCTCAGTTTTTTCAGCAATATGCAGAGGAATAGATCAGTGAATCCACCTGCAGAAGTTAGAGCTGATTCAGAAAAAAGGGAGAACTTCTAGATGCTGGAACTTGGAACTTTGTAATAATAAAATAATAGTAAATACATACTGTACTAGGTGTTGGTGTCAAGGTTTTGGTGAAGAGGAACTGCAGAGGCTGCCTTGTGCCAAATGCAGCCAGAGTGTCCCTGCAGGGGAATTTGAGCCTGGGGAAAAAACACGGGGACAGGGAGAGAAGCTTTTTTAATTTTTTGTTTCTCACCATCCAACTCAATTTTAATTGGCATTAAATTAAATTCATTTTCCCCAAAATGAATCTATTTTGTTGCACCTCAACCCATGAGCTTTTTCTGCTTGTTTTTCTCCCTCTGTCCTGTTGAGGCAGGACAGCGAGCAAGCAGCTGGGTGGGCATCCAGAGCCAGCCAAGGAGAACCCACCAGACATGCACTGACATTGGAGCCTCAGTGACAGCTCCTTTAAGTGGATCCCCACTCCAGTGGTGTCAGTGGGGCTGGAAAACCAATGCAAGCCTCCATAGCTCTTTCCTTATCTCACACAGTTGTTCTATTGCCATCAGAAGGTGGGAGAATAAGAATGGGGGAAAGAGGGAGAAAGGGCATAGTCTAGAGGAAGAGGGTGGCATGCAGAGGCAGTGCCAGAGGAGAGACTGTTCCTTCTTCCCAAGTCCTTCCTTCCTCAGCACACATTTCCTGATGAGGGTCCCAGCAGTGCACAGCAAACAGAAAGTTGGGTGACCTCAGCCAACACTGAGATATTCCGTCCTGAAGGTCACAAGACTGGATGAGAGAAGACAAAATAAGGGAACAGCAAAGCAGCTGATAAGAAAGGAACAAGCACACTGGGAGCTGGCACCAGAGAAGTCAGCAAAGCAGGGAGTGGACTGAGCACAAGAGTGCAAGGGTGCGACACTGAAGATCACACAGAAACCTTGGAGTGAGCAATACTGAAAAGAATAATAAAATGGTGGTTAGTGAGAGAAAGTCTTGACAAGGCTAATCAGAAAGAAAAAACAAATAGTGACCATTGAGATGCAGAACTTGGGTTGGGGTGGGGACAGGGAGGCAGGAGACCAGGATGAACTTCTGTGTAATGTTTGCTTCCACACACGCACTATTAAAGTTGGAGAGTGGTGCTGAAAGGGATTTAAATAGAGTTGATTTCCTGAGCTTGTAATGAGTCCATGCACTTTGGGTTTGGCTGAATTATTTTCCATTTTTATTCTTTTTTTTTTTTTTTTCCACAGGAAGGAGTAATAATATTTTCAAACCAAGTATAGTTCTGGTCCAAATCAGTTTTAAGATTCTAGTTTGGGAATGACAGGATCAAATTCTCACAAGCCTTCTCAGGAGATTATGGCCCAGCAAAGATTAAGATATTTCTGCTGTCTTGATCTGGATCCAGAAATTCTTTCCACTTCTGAGTCTGCTTTCCACTGAGTGCTGCTAAGGTGTATTTGAATCAGAAAAGTAGACTCTGAGCAGTTGTTTTTCTCTCTCCTTTGTCCTCTTCTCTCCTCCCATGTCCTCGCCCCCAACACTCACAAGAGTTTAACTCCCTCCAGTTTCTATGTGGCTGCCAAAAAAAAAGGAAAACAAAAACATCACAGCTCACCATTCTGTTTTTTTAACGAGATCTGATCTTGAGGCTTTGGTTTTGTCTCATGTCTATATGAAGTAAAAACCACTCAGCTTTTTTTTTTCCTTTTTTTTTCTCCAGCCTTAAAACCTGATGTTGCTTTGGGTTTGTGGTAAAAAGGCCATTAATGTCCTCATGTATTCCCAACAACAAATATTCTCTTTCCTTTTGCATTCAGTTTTTTTGCATTGATTCTGCAGAATCACACGACCTATTGGGCTGGATTGATAGCCAGTCTCAAGCCAGTATGGTTTTTTCCTATGCTGTTAAGTGTCCCTGCTGACTTCTGTTGTCTGATGTGTTTTTGGATTGCCATGATACCATGCTGTCAAGACAAATATAATTGTGTTTGATTTTTTTCTTTTTTTTTCTTTTTTTTTNGTTTTTTTTTTTTTTTTTTTTTTTTTTTTTTTTTTTTTCCTTTCTTTTTTTTTTTTGTATACTGTCAAAATACTGCACAAGGTGGTCCTCAACTTTCCAGGCAGGAATCACCAATATCCACACGCACATGGAGATCCACACTTGTCACATTGAGCTAATTGTGCAGTCTGGTTAGGAAGCTGTAGCTGAAGGCAGAGGAGAAGTTTTGCAAATCAAACCTTGACTGCTTGGGCAGTGACTCACTGAGTAGTCACTGTAAACAAATTAATTTGTGCCTCAGTTTACTGCACTGTAAAAATTAAGTGTCACTAAAGTGTCTAGAAGCTGAAATGCTATTCTGAGAACATACCAAAGTGCTTTCTAATTCAGGTGACCATTGGTAAGTGTTGTCCTGACTGTACCTCCCCTGAGAAATAAACAAATTGGTATTTGGAAAGCTGCCATTCCCAGCAGCCATGCACTGTGAAGATTCCTCCTTCTCCACCATCTCACTTTGTTTGTAAGGGACTTTTCAGTTGTTTTCTTTACACTGGAAAATGTGAAACATAAAATAAGCATGGAGCAAAAAAGATTGCTAATGTGTGCTAAGGAAGGTAAAACTGTTGGGATTTTTTTTTTTAGGAAACATTTCCTCCATAAAAAATCTGTGCCTTCTTTTTATGGGAGGAGGTAAAAAACAAGGAGTTGGGAGCGAGGGTGGGGGGAAGGTTGCATGTGGCTGTAATGATTAAATGTTAGCTTTGCGCCTATTTTTTTGGCTTGCTAGGAGCTTTGTACCATGGTGATACACAAACAAGAAGTGACCAATTATTCATGTGAAAAGAGGCTTCATGAATCACAGGGTAGCAGTAAATTATGTGGAAAAGCACATTTCACACTCTTCAGGATCTAATTGTGACAACATGGAATTGGTATAATAACCATGCACATTCCTTTTAGTAAGATATGTGGGTGGGTACAAAAGGGGTTCTGATAGTACTGGAATGATTTGCAGCAAACCCTTTCTTCTCTTTTTGAGGAGAAAAAACCCCTATTTTAGCTGCCTGCTCCGGTGTGGCTCATTGAAGTATGTGCCAGGTGCATAAACGAAGCCCTGGCAGAAGTGGCCAGCCTGGAGAAGGTCAGGCCCTGAGGAGTGTGTTGTTTGTTAGCAGAACACCAAGGGGAAGGTGTGTGCAGTGCCACCAGTTAGCTGGAGATGAAATAACCATTTCAGCAGCGCAGCATGTCTGTCCACTGGCGTGCATTTTTGCTTCTTTGGTGGCACACTGAAAGGGAGGAGCTTTTCCAAACACTCTCCTCCTGGTAGACAACTTGCATGGGTTGTTCCTTGCTCGAGGCATTGGAGCTCCAGCCTCCCACACCGAGAGTCCAGTGGCACAAAACCCCCCCAGCTTGCAGCCTGTTCCTGCAAAAAGCTCTACCTGAGGGCAGAGCTGTGCAGAATCCCTTTGACTTCAGTCAGTCTCTGGGATGGCACTTACATCCACTGGGCCCAGACAGGGCCGTGGGGCAAGGCAGCTAATGCTGGAAAATAGCTTTTAGGTAGCAAGTAGCTGTTTTTCCTTCTGCTTCTAATGGAATCACATCAATCAAAGTCCATCTTTGCCCTCACTGCCCGGGGCTTCATGATCTGCTGCAGAAATCCATGACCTGTTTCATTCCGTGTGTGCATCTGGCTGGTTACAACAGGGCAGCCTCAACAAACAGCACAGCATCTCCAGCGCTGTCAGAGCTGTTTGGGTCTCAGGTGCTCCGGTGGTGTGGGGCTGTGTTAGCAAACACAGAGATTGCTGTGCCTGCACAAAGCCCTTTGTCACAGAATGCAGTGTCTGAGGAGTGTCTGCTGATGCCTTAGGATTTTAGCTTTTATATTTTTCATATATTTGCTGTGTATAACTCTAAACTCCATACACAGTTTTAGCTACTGTTCTCCGATTTTGGTCAGACAAAACAATTCCTCTCTAGGCCTGAAAACCAAGGACACCTTTCTGTCTCAGACCCCAGGAAATGTAAGCAGTGAGTTGGGGGAGAGCAAACCTGGAATAAGTGTCTTCATTACCTGAAGCTGTAATCTCAAGATTAACCACCAATATGCAAATGGACCAAACTTATAAAAGTACAAAAACCCATGACCTGTTGTCCATTTTTGGGTGTAGCCCCTGGGTGGGCTTTGACTGCCCTAAATATACCTGAAGGCCCTTCAATAAATATAATCACTTTTTATTCTCTTAATTTTGCCTAGCCTCTCTTTTTAGGTAGTGCCAACAAGGCATCACTGCCATTTGGTAAACCAGGCAGCAAATCGAACGCGACAGTGTTCGTGTTCTGAAATGTCACTCCACTGACTTGTTGAGGAAAAACAGATACCCCTTAGCAAGGGCCTTAATAGTACCTTTCCATTAGCACCTAGAATCCAAAGAATGAGGTCAGAATGGACATGGAGTATGCAGCACTTGAACCCTGTAAGTTGACTTGAAGTGGTAAAGAGGAAAAAAACTATTTTAGCCTTAAATGAGAATGAGGAGAGTTGGTAACACACAGTTTCTGGATGTGGGAGCCCCTCACATTGAGAAATTCACGTGCAGAGGTGCAGGCACAGAGAACTAACACATAGACAGGATAATCAGAAAGAGACAAAAATATACAGGTCCTAATTTCAGCCTCTCTTCACAGGCTGTGCTTCTCCCTCATTCTCTGTGATGGCCAGCCATGGGTTTGAACTGCAGGGGTAAAGTTCCTGCTCTCAAAGAAAATTAACTGAGTTCACACTGATTTTGTTTTTATGTGGCTTTGCCCGGGGTGAAATGATTGCACAGGGTGACAGTGACAGGACTAGAGGATCAGTCCCGTGCCATGCTTTGAGCTCAGAGTGGCTGGTGAGCAGTGAGAGGAGGGACTGGTTTGTGCTGCAGGGGAGGAGTCCTGTTCCTGAAACACTCCTCACATCAGAGGTGCAGGCCAGTGTGTCATGCCTCAGATAGGGTAAAAAAAGAGCCAAGGTGCCCATGGTCCCCACTTTGCCTTTTGTTCTTCATCACCATTCATCAGGTGCCATGTCACATTTAATATTTTCCATTTGCTTTTGGCCAATGTAGTCTGGTACTGCTCAACAGCAGAAACCTGTTGATTCTGGACTACTAACTACTACTGGCTGGCACACCAAACTGCAGGGTGACTGAACTGTGGTGGAAGACAGACAGAATTGTTTCCAATGTACACCTAAGGAGGCCCTCAGTAAAGCAAACATTGATTTTGGAGAAGGGCTTTTTTTTTTTTTTTTTTTTTTTTTACCTATCTGCTGCCAGCAGGCTGTAAATAGGATCCCTATATTTTCCCCTGTTGATACTAACCCACATTGGAGCTCTTCAGCAGCCTGCAAGCCAGCAGAAGCTGCTGAGCACTGCTAGAAGCCACACACACCTCGGAGCAGATGAGGTCTGTCCCAGCTGTCACGGACTGGTTACAAGGAGCGAGGGCACTGCAGGCAGCCCTGCAGCCCACGGGTGGCCTGGGACTGCTGGTTCACTGGGTTCATCTGGCCTTCATGGCCCAACTCCTGCTATCATAAATCATATAGGTACGAGTTTGTTCCTGGAGCAACTTGTTTGCTTTATTTATTTGGAAAATTTCAGTAACCGAGCTCACCACAGCCTCTTTTTCTGCTGCTGAATTTGCCACAACTGGGGCTCGCTCAGGAATGCTCTGTCTTAACAGTGTGTGATTTCCCCTCATGATTTCTGAATCACATTCTGAATAGATGTGCTGGTGAAGTGTGGTAAATACATTTCCAGATAAAGTGATGGTATCTCAGAGATACTTCTCTAGAGACAGAATGCCACAGATTTGAGGCACCCTCAGACTAAAAAAGAGTTGGACATCCTGTCCCATTTCCCTCCTCCCCCAATTTTAAGATCAGTGAAACATTTAGAACAGAAAACAATTTATTTTTAGTACAATCACACAGTCACTTCTGGTTTTATTTATATTTAAATTAAAACCAGCTTTTAGCCCTTCAGCTAACCCAGAATGCTAATGTTATTTAAGAAAGGGGAAAAAGTAAAAAAAAAACAGAAAAAAAAAATTGAAATAGCTAAATAATTAGCTTGGACCTGGCATCCCACACTGAGGGGAAACAACAGCACCCTGTGATGGCTACAGGCTTTAGAAAGGTGGTGGAAAAACTAGTCAGATGTGCTGTGCATATGTACAGTGTTACAGGAGGCATGTCTATGCTGTGTGGCAAAGAAATAGTTAAAACATTGCTTGGGCTGAGTCAAATGCCCAGTGGTGCCTGTTTGGAACATTTTCCTTTGAGTCACTTTGTTTGAAAAGTAATAAATGGCTGGTCAATCTGTTGTCAGAGCCTCTGTAGTTGTTGCCTGGAATATTATTCCAAAATGTTTACTCCACAGAGGTGTCTCATGAGCGGTACCTCTTACTCACATCTGTCACTTTTTTTAGGAGGGGTAACTTGAACTTGGTCTTTTTTTCACTCACATCTCACAGATGTTCAAACCAGCACGACTGTTTCCTTCAGTCACCCTGTCACTGCATATGCATTTCCAAGGGGAATTCAGGGACAGATTTAAAAGTGATTGAAGTGAGCAGAAACACAACTTTAAGTCAAGTATATTCATAATTTTAAAATGTTTCCAGTACAGCCTAAGTGCTTGGGAAAAAGTGAAAAGATCAATAACTTGTCATAGGGAGGTTTTAATGAGAGATCCACATCTATTCCATGAGACGTTGTGAGTGAAGAGTCTTAATGTAATAATCCCTGATACTTCCCAAAATCCCGAATTCATGATGTGTGAGTATGTTTTAGTGGATTTTTTAAAAAGCCTGGTATGTATGTGAGACAAAAGAAGCTCTATGTGATTTATCTTTCTGCAGCCATCTACTGTGGTCCATAAACAGCTGATGTACTCCTGCCACAAACTCCCCACAGCCTGGAACCGAAGGGAGCTGCAAGGAATGTGGGAATGGTGTGTTTGACCTAAAACTTCGGAGCGCACACACTGCCAAATCCTTTTGGTGGGGGACTGTGAGCTGGGCTTTGTGCTGGTGCACGGTGCTGGTTTGAACAGAGCTTCAGCAGCACAGGAGGCATCGAGACATGGGATGTGCTTTGGCATCCACAGAGGTGGGTATTGTAGGGAGCTCACAGAATCAGAACTGTGGATTATTCTGGCTTGGAAGGCACGCACAAGGATCATCGAGTCCAGCTCCTGGCCCTACACAGACATCCCAATAATCCCACCCTGTGCATCCCTGGGAGCGTTGTCCAAACACTCCAGGAGCTCTGGCAGCCTTGGGGCCGTGACCATTCCCTGGGGAGCCTGGTCAGTGCCCCAGCACCTTCTGGGGGAAGAACCTTTCCCTGATATCCAACCTAACCCTCCCCTGACACAGCTCCAGCCATTCCCTGGGTCCTGGCCCTGGTCACACAGGGCAGAGATCAGTGCCTGTCCCTCCTCTTTCCCTCATGAAGAAGCTGCAGAACTGATGTGAGCTCTGACCTCAATCTCCTCCAGCTAAACAAGCCAAGTGACCTCAGATATTCCTCATGCACCTTCTCCTCTAGGTCCTTCACCATCTTCATAAGGCTTCTTTGGATGCTGGAATTAGCTGACAGCTTCTGAGAGTCAGACTCCACCTGTGAGAACTAACAAACACTCCTCACTTCTGCTGCAGTCCCTCCAGATCTCCCTCCTCTCTGGCCTCAGAATGAGGTTGGATTCATGATCTCCTCTTCAACGCATGGACTTGAGGCTGATAGCTGTTTTGGGAACAAGGTGAATTGTCTGCATAGGTGTGAAGGGGACTCTGAGGGAAAGTACTGCATTGCTACCCCTCATGGAATAAGCAGCACTTTATTCTTTGGATTTCTTAGAAAGCCCCTCAGCTTCATTCTTGCAGAGACCACTGCTGTGGAAGGAGTGAAGAACACCATCTAAGCTCTCCTACTCAAAGACACATGCTGAGCAATGACACAGCAAAGGTTTTTTCAAGGTTATATACTCTCCAAAAAGACTGGATACAAAACCCTCTGTCTTCACAACCGTGCCCCACAAAATCTCATCTGGATGGGTTGATTGGGATCAGCTGGTCCCCAAACTAGTTTGTGCTATTTCCATTCATTTTCTGTCTTAGGCCATTTTCATTGAGAGGTTCTTTTGTGTATAGAATCAATCTGGTAATTGCTGCTTCAGAGAAGCTTTGATTTGCACTTTACACCAGGAGCTGTGTTTGATTAACTGTCTTTTTCAGATGGTAAAGTATTGGGGGGAAAACTTTCCCTTTCCCAGTGAACAGAATGTAATTTCCTGAGGAATTAATTTTTCTTGCATTTTTTAAAAATGCTGTTTTCTCATGCTGTCAACTAGAGTCTCATCATGATGTCTCAGACAATTTAAAGCACAGTGTCAGCCTGTGCAGGTGTAGTGGATGCCAAGATCACACTTAGCCTGGTCTGTCAGAGTTCTAGAGTGGGTGTGATGGGGGATATCACCTGGTTCAGCTGGCAGATGTTCCCACAGCCTTCACTCCGAGGCCTGTGAGAGTTATGGGCTGCCTGTACCACAGGGGATCAATAGCCAGCGTTAGTTTACACAGGGACTCTGGGGAAGGTCCTCACATGAACAGACAATAGAAAGTATGGGTGGGAAAATGCTGGGATGTCTCCTGACACCCACCTTGAGAGTGATGGGGTGCTCCAGTCTTGCCAGGATGCAGAGAGATGAGTTCCCTGCAAATATCCCAGAGTCACATTGTGAGGCCATACTTGCAGCACAGGACTGCAACCTTTCCCTGGTACTTTGCCTCTGGGCAAAAGTAGGAGATTATAGAGAAATCTGATTCTGGTGATGCCTTAAAGGGCTACCTAGAGACAGAGATTAGACAAGAATAAAGGAATAAAGGAGGTATTTATTTGAAAGGCCTTCAGAGCTACACTCTGGGCTCCAGAGGCTCCTGCCTCAGTGTCCAAAATGGACAATGACAGCTCATGAGTTCTTCCCACTTTGATATCAGCATCAATTCCCCAAGCAGAACCCAGCCAAAGATGGAATTTCCCCAAGCTTTCCCCCCTCCTCAAGATGAAGGTTTGCAGTTCTTGGGCCTAGGAGGGTCTGGGTGTCCTTGGAGAGTGAGCTAGAGAGGCTTTGTTATGTCTGTGTGAGCATGAGAGAACAGCACTTAACAAGCTACAGGAAACTTCAGAGTTACACTGACAGTACAGGATTTGAAAAATAGAAAAGTTAAAACATAAGGCATCACTGGGCAAGGAACTCGAGTGAAGCATGAAGGCTGCACTGTGGCAAGTGGTGATAAAGCACCCCAATGTCCTCAAAGATCCACTCTTAAACTGAGACAGCTGCCTGGGGCTTGGAGTGGCTGAAATCATCTTGTGCTGCAGGGACTGCTTAGAGGAGGAGTATTTCCCAGCCTCTTGACCAATGTCCCATGGCTTCACATCTCCCCAAAGACTTCCTTCCTTTTACATAAAGCAATCAAGCGAACTACAGAATGTGTGTCTGCTGTCAGTTCTGAGTTTTAGGAAAATGTCTAGCAACTGACAGGAAGCAGTTTGTGACCTCATCTGGCAACAAATAAAAGCCAGTTCTAAAAATGGTGTTTAAAACTGTGTCACTTAATTGGTATATGCCAGAGAAGGACACACACGAACTTTGTGTAAGTATAACCTGATTGTCAGTGTGAAGGAATTCAGAGATGTTTTGACATATTTGACATTATGTAATGGAAGTGTTGAATAGGAAGTGAGAAGACACATTTTTTCAGAAAAAAATCCTATTTTTGTTTAGATACCAAAATTTAACACTACAGTAATGTCCTACTCCCCTTTTCCTTTTCATGGTTTTGTCCCCTGTCTCTGGTATTTACATTCCAACCAATTTGAGTGAGGTGACTGTCCTTTTTTTGTGTAAGAAGGAGCAGTATAATTGTCAATTACGGATTTGTTAATGAAACATCTGAAACTTCCATGAGTCATTAAAGGCAGGATGGACAGATATGTATCCTTAGGGAAAAATGTCAGAAAGTATGGCCAGCATCATTTAAAGCATAAATGTGACATTCTGGAAGAATATTCAATGAGGACAGCTGCTTGGGGGTTGGCTGAGCTTCCCTCTATGCTGAGCTTGGGTTGATAGAATCAGAAAAAGATGATTTTCCTTCATCATTATGTCCCTCTGCCTTTAAGTGGTGCTTACTTGGAGGTAGGAATGAGTTTGGGTGACATTTGTGCAGCTTAAATAAATGCTGTGTTAAATTATTCTGGCCCAAATTCTCTTATGAACTGTAATCTTCTCTGAGGATAGCCAGAGGGCAAAGCATTTTAAACACTCTTCTCTTTCTAGTCTCATCCACTGCTGTCTCCACATGACTCCAGTTAGGTGGCAGGTTCCATATTTGGGGAAGCCTCAGCTTTCCTTAGAACAGCCACAATCCATCTTGTCCCACAAGGAAGAAAAATTCAGAGGGACTGTTCTGGTATGTCATTTAGGGAATGGTTCAGGGTCTGATATGCTGTTTTAAGGGTAAAGAGTAATAGTAAAAGCTCGCTCAGGTATCTTATTCAGCTGAATATCACAATATCTGATAACTCATTGTGAGACTACAAGAGGCCTTGTTGAAGGCCTGATGAAAATCAGAGCATTCAGCATTTCCCCTTGTCCACAATGTCAGGCCCTACCACGGAAAGCAGTGAAGCTGGGCAGGCAAGACATTCCCATGGTAAATCCATGCTGGCTTCCTCTAGTTACCTTCTCATCCCTCATGTGTTTAAAAGTAGCTTCTCAGAGCATTTGCTCCCCAATTTTCCCAAGGACTGAATCTATGATGGCCAGCTACAAGTACCCTGGATCCTTTTTACCCTTTTTTTGGGTTTGCTGCCACACCTGCCTTTTGCCAGGCATTAGGAGTTTTCCCTCTTTGCCAGGCATTAGGAATTTTCCCTCTTTGCCAGAACCTGTCAAAGGGGAGAGAAATTAGCTCCTCAGTGACATCACCCAGCTCCTTTAGCAGCCATGGATGCCCCCTTATGTGATGTGATGGACCTGTACACCTCTCTTGGGTGAGGGGATCCCCAGTTCTTTTTCCTGTGGGTACTGACAGACTGCAATAGAAGGCTCAGAAACTCGGGAAGCTTGAGGAGAAATCTCACATGTGAAATCTGAGCTGCATATTACATCTTTTTCCCTGTAGCTTGTCCCTGGGACCCTGAACCCATAGAGCAATGGATTCACGCTGTCTTTGCCATTTCTTCCACCAATGTACACACAAAACCTTCTGATTCTTACCTTCCTTGATATATTCAACTCCATCTGAGCTTTGGCTTTGTCCTGGCTGCATTCCTACTCATGCAGTTCACATGTGAGTAACCTTACCATTTTGCCATTCACCTTTTACAGTTTTTGCTGTTTATGTTGTCAGTGCTCTCAAGCTGCACCAAGTTTCCAGAAATGGAAAAAAAAAAAATCCTGTGTAACTCAGTTAATTCAGGGATGATTAAATAGCAGCCCATATAAAAGTGCAAATGAGTTTTATTTGGTTTAGTCTTGTCTCCTCCACCTCCAAGAAATGAATCTATTCAAGTTCAAACCACACAGAGGGATTTTTTCTGTATGAGTGATGAGAAGGAATAATGTACAGATCCCTGTTAGTGCTGTGGGAGTGCTTTATTTTACATGAGGTGCTGTGAAAAGCCACTGCTGTGGCTTTACTGTGTTGGCCCCTGAGCCACCCAGGTAAACCTGAAGTGGGCCTGAGCATACAGAAGCTGATTACCTTTAACAAAATCCATCTTGCAGCCTGGCATAATGCAGTGTCCTTTGCAGTCTGGTTCTGAGGCAGTCAAACAAAGAGGTTTTCCCTGTTGTGATGGAAATCCTGCTTTGAAACAGCTCAGGAAGGTCTAAGAAAGAGAGAGCGACTGACGTGGTCTCTCTTGGAGAGAGTAAGCTGCTTGACAGAACCAGGAACTGGCTTGGAATAACAGATGAAAGGATATTATGATGTGTCAGTAAGGCAAAGGAGACCCCAGGCAGCTCTGATTTAGGCTCAGCTGTTAATCAAAAATTCTGGGGAAAATCCAAGCCTCCAGAGCTTGAACAGAAATAGAAAGGGCTGTTTCCTATTATACAAGTATATAAAGCTGTGCTAAAGGGGAAATCCAACCGGAAAAGGGCTTTTCTCCCTATCCAGCTTGTAGATGGTGCTGGAGCACTACGAGGCACAGAGTGCTGGGCCCTTTTCCGGAGCAGTGTACATGATAACCCATGGCATGAGCATCGAGGCAGAAATACTCCATGGGTGTTCTCCTTGGAAATCCCTTTCCACGACACTCACTCTCTCAAGATTTTCTATCAGTCCTGCTCAGCACAGCTGTCACTTTAGACCCCTCCACGTGCATGGGCCTCGTCCAAAACATGTCAAGATAAAGATGCTTGTTGACTTTAATGGGCTTTGAATCAAGCCTATAAAACAATCTGACATCTGCAGTAAATACTCAGGCCTTAATGACTATTTTTCCCTAGGGTTCTGGAACATCATTCCAACATCTGGGAACCTTGCCTTTCCTGGTGTTTCCCATTTAGTAGAGGATTTTTAACAGATTAAAAAGCATAAGCTGCAGGCCAATCGGTTCCTCATTTTCTGGGTTAGTTCAGGTTCTGCTGCAAATCAGAATGTCAAAGAACCCTTTCCATAACTTGCCCTTCTGCTGGGATGGTCTAAGCAAGCAGAATTGGTATTCCAGAGAATACAGAAATATCAAGGTCTGTTTGTTCCCCAACAGCCTCTGGCATAGCTGTCTTACTTCTTCAGTGTCCCATGTCCTGAAAAGATGAAACAAGACTTCTTTCTGCTTTTTCAAAGTTGTTTATTTTTCTCTTATCAAAAGCTTGGAGACACAGCCAGCGCTGTGACCTCCAGGAACACAAGTGCAGAAATGCAGTGGCTGCTACCAGCAGCAACCTTTTATATCTATTATTAACCATTAAGAAAACTCTACATATCTTGTTTTGTTCCCAACACCAACGAGGGTCAATTTCATTGACATGTCTCTTCCACACTCAGTTCCCTCCACCAACCAGCAAACCACAGGAACTGGAGTCAGAGAAGAAATGAAGAGAAGAGAAGAAGAAAGAAGAAGAAAGAAGAGACAGACACCCAAAATTCTCCATGTTGTCTCCATGTAATACATAGAGCAAGATCCTAAAACTACAACTAAATTCTCTGTAGTACACTAAATAAAAATCTTTTCACCTCTCTGGTGCATTCAGGTTCTCCCAAAAGTGGAGGGAGCTTCTCCCATCAGCTTAGGTCACAGGCTAAGCTATTTTTGAGGAGCTCTGGGGACAAAAAGGAATTCCCAGAGGAGTAGGAGAAACTTCCAGGCTTCCCTGGACTCCAACACAGAAAGAAAGGACAATATCCTTGTCACCTGTCAAATTATAACTGCAGTTTTTCTCTTTGAGCAAATAAGAAAAAGTCTGTGGCTGAGTCAACAGACCTGACACCAACCAAAGGGTTGAGATGCTTTGGATGGCATAAACACTGCATGTCCTTTTTGGCTTTCATCCTTTTCATTCTGCACTCTAGCAACTCTGGGAATAGGAAACCACCACTTTAGTCCACAAAAGCCTGACCACACATACTCACAGCAGGAATTTTACCAGGTTGGTGTTTCACTGCCTCCTTATGTAACAGCAGTGGTGAAAGGGAAAAGAAAGGAGTCTAAACCGCTTGGACAAGCCCGGACAGAATCTCACAGACTGAAAGTGACCACTGAAGCACAAAATGTCCACTGGGCAAGAAGCTGGGAGGCTGAGAGCATTGCCAGTAGCAGCAGGGTAGGGAGATGCAAAGAGAAAGAGACTTTCCCCAGCCCAAACCCTGGGGTAGTTAAGGCTGAGGAGAATTGAAAGATAATTACAAGAAAAGTTTAAAGCTTGTGAAGAGGAGAATACCCATGTAGCCCTTTCCATTATTAGTACCATGGTCTGTGTGCTACAAACCTTTTGGTGAAGGGAGACTGGCTTGTTTTTTTTGATTCAATGGTGCTCACAAGATTTAAACGGGAAATGGCTTACAGGTTGGAAAATGGGATCGCTATCTTGAAATCATGACCAGCCCCAAAATATTTGGTCCTTAAGTTTCCATTCATGGTCTCTAAGACAGCACTCAGGCCACAGCAAAAAAAAAAGATCTGAACTGTGGCTTACCACAAACACTCCTTGAAATCCCAGCTAGCAGTCTGGCACTTTCTCTAGCCCACTTCTCACGTCTCCAAGCCACTCATCTATCTGCCGATCATGTTAGACATGAACAGAAGCCAGCACTCTCTCCATCTGGATTCGTGCATATGATTTTTAGAAAGGCTCCAACACAGACTCTGTTTCTTTTCTTTGTTTTTGTTTCTGCTTTGTTATTTTTTCCATGTCCAGGTTCAGAGCTTGAGTGTTACTGTGGTTGCCTTTCTCACAATGACACTCTCCTAATTAATTGCTACACTTTAAAAGCATCAATACTTGGTTTAGAATGCATGAAGATCTCAGATTTAGAACATTTATATGCAAAAATGTGCCTGAAGTTTAAAGAGGCAGCAGACTAGAATTCCCTGGCCTAAACTTCTCTTTATGCAGGGATTTGCACAGAGTGCCAAACCAGAATCAAATTAGTTTCTTTAAGACTTAGATTTTCCCATGTTTTCTGTTACTCAAAGGTCATGATGCTTTTTAAATGTCTCTGCTGTTCCTGGGTTAGTTTCCTCTTCTGCAGCAACCTGTAGGGAAGTCATAATGTAGTGTTTATGATGACACCCCTTTCGTGCTGTGGAAAGAATTTTAATGTCATGAATTCCACCTTATGACTGGAGAGATGGGCTTGAACTGGAATCTCACAATCACACAATCCGAAACTCAGTGCAATTTGAATCCCCAGCTGACCTTACATTTTAGAAGCCAAAACACTGTTTTCATCCTTCATCTTCCAGTCTTTAAAACAGTTTAGATCTGGGATTCTCTGGCTCAAATGCCTAATGGTGGCTTCAGTGCCAGAAAAAAATGGGAAAGAAAAAATGGGAAACATGGAGATAAATAGAATGCTTAAGTGGAGAAAAACGAATTTAAAACTCTATAAAATAACAATCAACAATGGGAACCTAGTTTTCTATCTCTTCAGCTTGTCCAAGCACCTCCCTCTACAAAGTTCACTAGTGAAGATTTTGGTTTTCTATGCAGACTCTCATTTCCCCTACCCACTTGATTCATTCTCAGCGGCACAGCTTCTACCACCTCACCCCATACCATCTTTTAGACTCAAACAAAATTCCTGTGAGTTAAGGAAAGGCAGTTTCATCTCACCTTTACATATTGGAAAACCACGGTGTGGAGAATTTAAACAGCAGACCTAAGCTCACACATGGTGGCAGAGGAGGGACTCACTCTACCACTCTCTGTTCAAATGTCTGTATTATGACACCAACACTTACTGCTAAATGTTCTCTATATGATGCACCCAGTGAGCCAGAATCTGGTTGTTTGGGTTTTTTTTAAGAAAATATACTTATCAAGACCCAGAAAATCACTGAATAATGTACCTACAATCACACTTGCTCTTCTGGGTACTTCTCCATATCTCTTCTGTTAAAGTCCATGTTCAAGTTCTTTATTCAATCATTACTCCAGAAAATTAAGTTCTGCAATTATTCAAATTAAATTTTGACACTGTTGGAGGAAAGATAATCTGTTCCTCATGAGGAAAGTAGATCTTGCTTTTGATCATTAGAAGCACTGAGCCTCTGACCTGGGCCCCTGGTCTCCACTCAGTGGTTGCCACTCAGACCTCCAAACCCAGATAAGCCCACAGGAACAGTTTGTGTGTATTGGGAAGGCAAGACAGACTGGAATGGCCAGGCTGAGGGCACAGATGGAAAAGTGTATGCTCAATAAACAGTTTACATCAGCTCCTTTTGTCCTCTTCTGCCCTAATTTCCACACATCCTCCTTCCCAAACCACCTTGATTTCTCCTAGTCCCAGCTTTTTTTTCCTCCACAAAACACCCCATAAATTTTGTAGAGACGCAAGATGTCCTTCCCCTGCATCCTGTGAAGTGTCCCCTTCCCCCAGGCTGTGACCCCTCAGTTTGTGAGGTGGCCTGGAGAGGTGTTCTGGGTGATCCCTCTCACTTGGCATCACTGGTGGGTGATGGGGCTGGGGCTGGCGATGCCCTGTGCCCTTGGAGCTGCCAGAGAGAAGCTCCATTTCTCTGAGGAGGTTTTTGGGGTTCCCCCACTCGGTCCCTCCCTGTGTGTGGAGATGAGCCACTGAAGGGCTGATGTCTCCTGGGATAGTATCCATGTCAGGATTTTATCTGGGCTCCCCTTCTTGCCTTTTTCTCCTTGTGCACCTCTCTCTGTGTGGAGATGAGCTTTGATCACATAAGCCAGCAACAGCAATAGCATATTTTTAGTGTGACCACTCTAATGGAGCTAATTGTCAAAGTTACATATCCAGATTTTTGTTCTAACAGTACTGAGCATCTCTCTCACAGAGAAAACATGTTTAAATGTACATTTTTCTTTTATTCCAGCTAATTCTTCTGCATTGCTGGAATGGGGCACTGGACACCCATTCCTCACTTCAAATTTCACTCTCCCAGTGAGCCTGCTGCTGTAATGTAGTTTTCTAATTCCTGGATACTAAAGATTGTTAAAAGAGGGGTTAATTTTCCATCATGCTTACATAGCAATTACTTTCATGTTGGTTTAACTTTAAAATTTTCCCTTCCCTGTTTTGTTTTTCTAAAAGATGTAATTCATATAGACTCAAGTGACCCTTTTTTTAATTCAGCTTTTTTTTTTTTTTTCTGTAAAATATCACACACATTTCTGGTTTACTCAACTGTTTTTAGAAAAGTGATATATTCTGGTGTCCCTGGCATGTTACATAAGTTTCAGATCTGAGCACAAAGACTCCATTTTGCAAAAATAAATGCATTCTCTTTCAACTCACGTCCGTAGGGTATCCCAAATATACGGCACTGTGTTTACTGTGCACTAATATAATATGTAGCTGTGCAACCCATGAGCATGTTAGTTAAATGCTTAACACACGTCCTTGATGCATCAATTAACTTCATTAGACTTGGCCCTTCGAACGATTGTGAGTGCTTCCTTGTACAGAATGTTCCTTGCCTGCCTTCGGAGAGGGAGGCCAGCCAGAGGAACTGCCTGTTTATTTTTGAACCCATGTAAAAGTAGACCAGGAGCAGACACCTCCTGCTGCAGGCTAGACCTGACAAAGAGGTCATCTTTGTTGCACATGGCTAAGGAATCACATCCCCTGCTGAAGATCGGGGCTATTTTTAGAAACAGGATAGAACTCCTCATTCTTGAAATTGTTTTAATTTCCATCCAAAGAGTCAGACTGCATGGCTAGGGAAAAAAAAAAAAAAAAAAATCTAGTAGGCTGCAGGGCCAGTGCGAGCCGCAAGCCTGTGTAAAAAGAAACCTGATGAAATTGCTCCTTGTGGTGCTGACAGAATTTTGTCCTGGCAGCACCAAAGTGCTAATCACTATAGGCTGACAAAGAGCCATTGCCCAAGAGCAGCCCATAATGGTCATGTAAATTTTACTTAAGTACATACGATTACAAGAAATTGCCCAGAATTTTAACACACATTGTGCTGCCCTGTTTATAGAACAGTATAGATTTACTGGCTCCATTTTTCTACTGTAAATCGAAAGCCTTAGGGCTCAGGAGGAGGGAAAGGGGGAGGAAAGGAAATGTTTTGGCTTCACAGTATATAACTGCCTACGGAATCATTTTAATGTATATTAAAACCTCATTCAGGTCTGCCACAGATGTAGTGAGTTTAAACAATCCAGTGGGGCACATTCCTCATAAAACTCTTCCCCTTCTCTGGTTCTGCAGACTGCACTTCTGGAGTGGATGGCCACATCTCTCCTGAAGACACGAGAATTCTGGTCCTGCTTTCCACAAGTAAATGGAGTTTTTCAGAGTTTTCAAAAGCTGCACAGGAAAACTATAAATTATACTGGCTATTACATAATACAGGCTACAGCATCTCTCCCAGAAATTTCTGCTTCAAGCCCAGAGCTCAAGTTGACTGAGGCCAAGTGTCTAGGCCTGGGCGGGATTTCAAGCTCTCAGCTGAGAGACAAAGCACCATAATCCCAATGGTTGATTTGCCACCCTGTTAAAAAGGCAAACTTCTAGTCTGGATTATGTCTAACTGCTGCTCCCAGTCACTGAATCTGGTTTATGTCCTGTCCTGCTGGATTAGAAAGCTATCTATTACATGAAATTGCTTTCAGGCTGTGGTATTCCTAAACCAATATTTGTAATCTCAGGTCATTGTCACAGCTCTCTCTAAACACTTTCCAGTTTTTCTACATTCTTTTGCCAGCATAGACATCCAACTGGAGAGATGACTCCCAAAAAGCCCTCCCTGGTGCCAGACAGAGAAGTAATATTCCTTTTATTTTTCTACTCAGTTGTCTCTTCCTTTTGTAACCAAAAATTATATCAATAAAGACAGTCTCAACAAATCACGAGAACTCATGAATAACCATTTGTTAGAAATCCTCATTTTTTCCAGAGCTACCAATTTGCAGCATTGACTTGCCTATATTAAAGGCATGATCGCCTTTCTTTGTTCACAGGGTTTAAAATGCACCTGTTTTTGTAAGCCCTCTCTACCCTGTGATCTCTGTCAACTCATACCCAGGTTAATATGGCATCACTTGCAGTTCCAATAGCTGTTAATGCACATATTTTTTATTTTGCTTATAATATTTGAGACCTCTGATAAAAACACTGAGTAGCCAGGAAAAGGAGCTCATGGGATATCAGTGTCAGCAGTAGTGGATGAAGGTCCTATTTTTTACAAAAACTGCTGTAATCTGTTAACTTCTTCTATGTTTGCATGAGCTACATTGATGTTCGCTTTTGCTAGCATTGTTTATTGATTTTCCAGGTGTAAAAACAAGTCACGTGGGATTATATGCTTTGTGGAGTGCTAGAAACATTACGTCTACACAGCTATCTCTAACCATTGTCTTGGTTTGATAGACAGGTGTCTGCTACGGAAGGCAGGATCATCCCCTTGCAATGAAAGATGCAACCCCCTTCTCTCCCAATTATTATAATTTTGAAATTAAGGGGCTTTCAGGCAAAGATATGAGGAGTAGGAGTAACTGTTCTTTACTTTTGTATATATATAACAAGGCAAACAAACAGCAGTAACCCTGGCAGTGACACCAGACAGAGCAGGCCCCAGTGCAGCCTCTCTGGGCTGTCAGGCAGCGATGTTCCCCCGCGGCTGCAGGGGGCGCTCCGGAGCGAGCTCGGCCCTCATGCGGTGATGGCGGAGGAGAAGCTGCTGCACAAACCCTGGGGCAGAGGGGCAGGGCCCTCAGGAACAGCAGGCTGGAACAGCAGGGACGGACCCAAGTCTGGGGTTGTAGATGAGATGTATCAAGCTCCAGAGCTGCAGCAGGTCTCTGGATGCTTTGGCAGGCAGGAGGAGCAGAGCTACAGTGTAGCAAAAGCTCACAGCAGCAGAGGGGCGGTGGGGGCAGCACAGCCTTGGCCCGGCTCCCAGTGGGACAGGAAAGGCAGGCTTGGGATCCCAGGGTCCCCTGAGGCACCGGAGCAGATGGTGAGAAAAGTTCCTTTTTGGTGAGGTGTTAAAAAAGGGTCCCAGGGCAACAGCCGCTCCAGAGAGCAAGTTCCAGTCATAGCAGAACGACAGCAGGAGTCTGCAATGGTGAGGAATTCCCTCCATCACGAGAGTGGCTTCTCTCTCCTGCGGATCCCGGGAAAACAAGAGAGCCACCCTGTACCCACCCTCTTCTTGCCAGTTCCCATCTCCCATTATATCTCCGCCCCAAGGAGAAGACCCCAGGTAAAAGGTGTCAGCCAGCTGAACTCCTCCCCCTGTGCCCAGGTCTTTTTTGTCTCTCTTAAGCACCCAGCAATTTGTCCCTTAGCAACAAAAGTATGGGGGAAAATTCCTTCAGGAGAAAAACAAAAGGGGAACCCCTAAAACCTCAACAACCATCAACCCTATGGTCTTGAAAAGAAAGGAAATAATCAGAAAACAATCACAAGCTTTTTATGGCAGCATAACTTTCATCTTGATGTCACCATTTCTTCATTTCTCTTGGGTACTGCCACATAGCAGCTTCTCAGTGATTTTTGTAAGATTGATGTCAGGCTCATCTTATCCTGTCCCAACTGAATTTTTAATTGTTATCAGTGTCTTATCAAACCTCTAGAGTTTCTTGGTGTCCCAGTCTCTCTTAAAAATCAATGTTATTTAGGATTCTCAGCTCTCCTTGGACAATGATTTAAATATTCTTTAGTGTAAATTATCTATTCCTGCAAGTAAAAACTATGGTTTGCTTCAATCACCACGGTTTAATATCTGTTGTCTGAAGAAATACCTACTGTATTTTCATTGAAAAAGAGCATAAGTCTGTGGCTTTCCTAATGAAGAAAACCCAGGTGCACTGTACGTGTTGTACACATCTGTTTTTTCTTCACCAGGCCTGATAATTTCCCATTCAGGACTGGAATGTTTCAGTTTCGTCTCCAAGTGACCCACAGTGCTGCAGATGAAATAACTGGGAATTATTTATTCCAAATGACCCTGCAGTGGGATAGGAAGTGCCTTCCTATAGTTGTGTGCTATGAGGAATTAGCAGGAGGGAGAAGAGGGGATTTGGGAGACAGACAGGACAGGAAGAGCAGGCAGAAGAGGTGAGCTGGGACTGAGGCACACTGCACAGGTAACAGCAGATATGATCAAAGATATGGAGAGAAATTAAGAGAAAGAATGGAAGGTCAGGCTTGGAAGCAGCTGTAGGGTGGGTTACCCTGGCACATCTCCCTGGAGGGAGATGGTCCTCACCAGCAAGCCGAAATCACTTTATGTATGACTTTAAATGGACATGTCAGCCATCATTTTCACTGGCACAAGCTTCACCCAGTTAAAAATAAAACCCAGACAATCTATATGGCATCATCTACTATTTTAAGCTGGATTCCCTGTTTTGTCTTTGCCCAACGATGTGAGCTCAGCTCTTGCACTGCCAGAAGGGAATACTGAGGCCAGAGGATGTTTTGGAGTCAACAGCTTGACTGGTGAGTTCATCAGAGGCAGCATGGGTGGTTCCCAGGGCTGCTCAGGTGCAAGAACCTGCACCAGCAGAACAGCTAAGAAAGGAAGAACAAAAATGTAAACAATGCAAAAGAAAAAGGCAGAAAGAGTTCCCTAGTAAAATAGGATCATTAAACAGCTAGTAGCAAAATACTGTGTGATTATTCTACAGTTGCACAAGCAGTATGGAAAAAGCGTGATTTTTTTTCCAATTTTTTTCTAGAATTTAAAGTGAAAGAATTGCATTTTTCCTGAGTGCATTTCTGCAGAAGTGCCCTCAAAGTTTAATTTGATATTAAACCTACACAAACCTACAGGCTTTCAAAGCAAGAATGAGACTCCTGACATCATGGGATAGAAATAGCTTTTTGGTGTAACAATGGGCTTTTGCATTGTGGATACTGTTATCACTTAGGTTGGGTTTGTTGTTTGCTTTATGTTTGTATTTTATTAAAGTATTCATTATTAGCCTATTTATTAATATTGACATTTATATTTGTTTAATCAACACCAATATATTAATTTATATTTGTACTAATTAAAATATATATATGTAGCACCCAGAAATACCCAAGGTAGACATTAGGCAATATAAATGGTAAGGCATTTCTTCTCAAATCACGTGGTTGAACAGAGATTCTAAGGGTGAAAAATGCCCAAAATGGAATGTCTTAAATGCCTTAAAAAAGATGATGTTGGGTGAAAGCTGATCAGGAAAGTGAAAGGAAATTAGAGGCAGCTACTTCTTTTCATTTGTCTAAAAGCACTTATTTACCTTAGGCAGCAGAAGCAGTTGGTCACTGAAGTCCTGGTAAAAGAATTCAACAGCTCATCTATTTATCAGTTTTGATGTTTTTTCTCTGAATTGACAAGTGACAAACAGGATTTTCTGGAGAAGTGAAAGATTCTACACCACAGTGTCTTTTCAGGGAAGATTCTGATTTTAATTTGTGTTTATCACTTCATTAACTGACTGAAAAAAAAATACAAGTGATTAAAAAAATATTACTTTCATGAGGAATTTTAAGTGTACATGGGGTCAGGAAGTGATATTTATGTATAAGAAAATTTCCTCTGAATAATTTCAAGATTTTGGACATTCCTTCATTCACCATCTTTCTATTTCCTTCTTAGCCAATGTCTACAGATTGTGATTGGAGAAAAACAGAGTGACAAATACAAAGATGCCTTAATTGCTTTACTTCCAATTTAGGACAAGCTTTGCAACTGGCAACATGAGAGAAATAATGTTTGGCTTTTCTCTTGTGTCAATGTGTCCACTGTAAGGTCCTCTTCAATCAGTGAAGGGAGACAGGAGCTGCTAGAACATTATTCATCACACTTATTTTAGAAACCTATCTCAGGAGGACTGAATCAACATCAGGAAGGGTCCAGTCCTCCCCTTTGATTAGAGTGATCGCAAGAGACAAAATGACCCATCTATGTACACCCAACAGATGATGTCTTGCCAAAAGTGAGTTATTTGAAGTGATTAAACCCACTTGTTTTGGTTTTTCTGTCTTTCCTTTTCATTAATTTTACATCAACCCCTCTTTTCTTGAATTGGCCAAGACCCTTACAGGCACACAAGACACTGACTGTTGCAGTTGGCTTCTTGTGTGTTGTTTTGGAAGGTGCAACAATTATATTCCTAAAATAAAAGAGACAGGATTTATAAGCCAGAACACACAAGGGAAATCCACTTTCCCTGAAAGGCTTGGCTGCTGTCTAAGTTGCCTCTGACACAGTTACATAAAAGACCTACTTTATTTTTCCACTTTCTGAGTCAGAAGAGCTTTGGATAAAATTCACCATGACCCTACTTAATGTATGGAGCCGGACTCCCAGTGAGACTTGAGGTACACCCAGAAATTTAAATTCTAACATAAGATTTGTTTTGCAGGGGAGAAATAGAAGCAGCTAAGATAGTAGCCAAGGATTCAGGAGATGTGGATTCATTTCCTTGCTCTGCCACAGACTTCCTATATGACATTGGGAGAGTCATTTAATCTCTGTGTATCACTTTTCTGTGGTAAAACTTTCTGGATGTCTCTGAAGATAAACATATTAAGACGGATGCTCTGAAACCAGAGCCCTTATGTCTGCTGAAGAAAAGTAGACAGCTTCTGATCAAATGCTATTTCCATATACAAATATGTGATTTATAGCAAATAGTTTAAAAGGACATCTCTCCCAAACTGTCAATTCCATGTCAAAGATTAAAGATTAAAATCTTGTTTCCCCCACACCAATAATTCCAGCTGCCACGAGACTCAAGACCCAAACAAAGCATTTAGAAACCATCCCTCTCCCACACCTTCTCCCCAACAAAGACCCACTTATCTCACCTGTGTCCTGTGAGCAATATTCCATCATCCTGAAGTCTTCCTTAAAAGACAGTTGTTGCAGTAACTCCAGGAGGCAGACGAATACTAAGTTGTTTGAATCAAAAGGACCAAAGATTTCCCAAGGAAAATTGTCATTGCGTAACTGTACCACCACTTCCCTTTCTTCTGGGCCAATGAATCTCGCAGTCAGGAACTTATGCTGATTTTAACAGCTTGGGGATGTGACAGAAAGATGTTGTCTCTCCTGTGGGGAAGGACAGGGCTGAACAGGATCTCTTTAGCTCATTTTGCTGAGCAGAAACCCTTGGATACAGCCCAAACTGGTCCACTGAAATTCTCCTTTAGTTGTCACTCTCTTTCAACTCATATGCGAGGTGGAATTACTATATTTTAACTGCTTTTAGGATATTTGAATATTTCACGTAAGTTAACTCTCCCTAACATAATATGCAATATTCTTTTTTACAGAAGAGGCAAATACAGTCTCTATCACTTACTTTTCCAAATACTAATAAAGCATTACCCTCTACAGAATGAAATTGGTGATACTGCTTGAACGTGAAACAAACTGTTCTTTGCTGGTCTTCCAGATTACATACTTGTGGCAATAAACATGAACCTAAACCAGATCTATGCTTTTCCCCACCTAAAATCCACCTCTCTAAAATTAACTCACTCCATACAAAAACAAATATTTCACTTCTTTGGGTGATTGATTTTATTGAAACAAGTAGAAACATACCATGGAGTCAGGAGTACTGATGAACAGACAACTTAATTTAAAAATCCCTTCTGAAAAGGTCTTCTACTTCAAACAGAAAACTCAAGCTTTCCAGGTGACCTAGATTACACAACTGAAGTTTTCACACTTCTTATTTCAAGTTTCCATTAAACTTGAAGGTTAAGCCACCTCCATTCCTCTCTTTCTACTGGGAGGTTGTTTTCATTCTCAGTAAAAGGCAGAGGTGGGAATCATAAAGGGAAGACCCAGAGTGATCTGTGCCCTGATGGAAAAGCTGCTCTGTGGCAATCTTTGAAAAATGAAAAAAAAAAAAAAAAAAGAAAAACCAGCCCTGAGGATAAAGCCAATCTTCTCTCAGGAGAAAATTGAAGGGTACACTCCCAAGGGAAGAGCATCTGATTAGATAATGATGAGAGTGGAGCAGGGTTGATGATTTCTAAATCAGATGTGGTTTTGAACAACTGTTTGGACCAAACTGGATCTTTCAACAGCACATGGAAAAACTTGGAGTTAAAATACTCGTCCGAAAACCGAGCAGCTGGGTTCTGTTGCCTGATTTGTCTCAGATTCTGTGTGTAGTCTATGGCATGTCATATGTCCCTTTTATGCCATTTTGTAAATGGGCATTTTATGCATTTTGCAACAATGAAAATATGTTCTCCTACTTTACAGAGATGTGACAAGCTAAATCCATAAAACCCAAAGTAGTTCAGAGGAGTAACTAGATTAAAAACCAATATAATAAACAAATACGGCTAAATACCAGGGGGAAAAAAGCATTGAGGCACTAGAAACTATTAATTATTATATGGTCTCCCACAAGAAGAAATAAGGATTCTCTTAACTGTGGTGTTAACCATTTGTCTCAACTGGTCTAGAGGCTACAGAGTGGGTGAAAAGTCCTCAGCTGGCAAACTGAAAGACCTAAGATGTTGTAGCATTTCTTTGTATGTTGAAATGGGTTGACCTAATCCTGTAATTTATTAGGCATGGAAGAATGGATCTGGATACAATAAGAACTGACCTTCCCATAATTTCCAGTGAATCCAAAGCCTTTTCACAGAATTCTGGTTAACTGTTTCCCTTCTTCTTTTGATTTCCCACGCCTCTTGACTTCCAGGTTACGCTTGTGACCGGAAGCCAAAATGCCATGAGAAAAAGCTCTTCCTGTGGTAATTCTAGCACTGCCAAGCATAAGGCCTACAAACCACATGGGAAAACTCGTTCACATGCAATCCACTGTCCAAGAATATCCAGAAAGTTTGGGATAAGAATTCAACGTTTGAACACTAATACAAACCAAACTTCTCAAATATTTCAGAGTCAGCCCTTTTAGTAGTTTTTATCCAAAAGTAGAAAGCACTTCCATTAACCATTTTAAATGTTTCTTTCGGATACCAAAGCCATTAATCAAATAATTTATTAAATTTATTAATCTGCTTAGTATAGTTCAGAACATCAAGTGTTTAATCAGCATATTTTCACCTATTTTGCACAGGGCTGTAGTAAGCTAGTGAAGTTTCTTGATGCCAGTCAGATTCTGCATCTGAGGATTGTTCCTGCATGAATTCCATTCAGTCTCACGTGCAAATCCCACATGCCAAAGCAAATCCCAGCAGCCAAATCCCACGTGCAAAAGCATTGTCTACACAGTCATGTTACATCTTCCTATCCAGGGAATCCAAATTGCATCTGGCTGCTAAATAATGGCTGCACTAAGGGTTATCTGAAACCATCTAGCAATGTAGTAGTCTCCAGCAGTGACCATAAACAGATGCTTGACTAGCAAAGCCAAGATCAAATTGTACTATACTTTCTCCAAATGCTCTCCCAGTCTTAAGGTAACTTCTGAGTCTGATGCACTTTGTCCAGTTAGTTACACAGTTTTTCCCAGTACATTTGTCCAGGGTTCTTCTGAAGCCATGAACTTCTAGTTCATTAGAGCTCTTTGCATCAGGGACTCCCACATGTCTGTCAGACCCAGTATGAGGACATAACATGGAAAGCAGCACAGATTCCACAGCCACTGGACACATATTCATGTATTTATATATGTATCTACTTACAGTGTTTCTCAATGTAAATGGCATATTTCCAGTCATATTCAAAGATGTGAGCACCTAAGGGACCAGTTAGCAACATTCAATTCAAAGCATGAGTGTAGTTGCACTTTAAAATGCCTATAGTGATTGTGCATGCTGCTACCAGGGCACCTGCAATGGCCAGGATTGTAGCTGGGAAAAAGTTTGGAAGGAAAACAAAACTCATTTTGGAATCCGCTGATAGCTCATCAGGGCTCTGGCATGCCAGGACTACATCATGAGCTCTTCTTAAGCTGAGTAGTTACAGCTAACACACAACCCTATCAGAAGCATTTCTGGTAGCACCTGCTCAGCTGATCTGCTCAGAATAGCTGCTTTAAGCAAATGACAGAGTTTTCGTGGGACCTATCCCAAGCCAATGAATTAATCATCACGGGAACCAAAAATGATGGTTAACTTCATTGTATCCTACTCCCAGTGCAAAGTTTTCTGCTTCCATATTTCTTCTCTAACATTTGGGTATTGAGGCTAAAAGGAAAGGAAGTCCAGAAGTTATTTCAGCTTTGTCTGATCCTTGCAGGGGAAGCACTGAGCAATATGTGTACAGAATGAACAGGGTGCTCAGGCTGGTGGTGAAGTCGCCATCCCTAGAATTTTTCAAGAAACAACTGGACATGACACTCAATGCTCTAATTGACAAGGTGGTGTTCATTCTAAGGTTGGACATGATGATCTTGGAGGTCTTTTCCAACCTTAATGATTCTGTGATTCTATGATGTGATCCTTATCAGATTTTTTTTTTTCTAGAAGTCTACAAAATGTACCATTAGTCTCAATTATCCCTACTCCCTAATTCCCTTTTTGGTTCCATAGATACTCCCACTCCACACAGATTCCCCTGGGTTTCTGTGCAGATGACATGCTTCGTTGTGTCGCAGTTTTAGACAGCATGTAGCTGTTCCAAGGTGCTGACTAGTTTGGGAGAGCTGCTCAAAGCACTGATGAGATACTCCCCTTGTTCTGCTGGGTGTGGCACGTCCTTTTCCCCCTCTCCCTCTTCTTCCCTTCCCTTTTACCGAAGGGATTCCAACTTTAGGATCATGAAGTTCTTATTCCAATTACAACTCTAAGGATTTAAATTTCATTTCCTGGTTCTCTGTGATCATGCTTCTCATACTATGCCAAAGTCACTCCTTGGGAATGTCCAGAACATTGACTCCCACACTATTTCTTAATCAATGCATTTTTTTCTGATTCAAACTTTTCAAGCCTTTCACATTAATTTAAAAGTCATATATCACATTCATATTGCTGGACTCTTAATTTCCAGTCTTCTGGGAGTTTTCCACACAGAAAACATATGAAATATTTGATCTCTACAATACTTCTGAATACTTCAGCCCTCCTCTTTCCCTTCCCTCCACTACCACCTTGTGTCAGGTTTTGGCTTGTATGTGTGGCAGTGTGAGAGATCACCCCTATAGAAAGAAGAATGTGCATAAAAAAAATGTATTCCTTATATTACTGAAACCAGTGACCATAGACTAGGACAGGTGTCTGTAGATAGGAAGACTGAGCTACATTCATTGTCCAAAGGCAACAAAAACAAAAATGTTTGTTTTTCTAAAGAGTGTACTCTTGAGGTTTCATATTTGCAGTTTGAAAAAGAAAGAAACAAAAAATATTTGGCATAATGAAAGAATAAAAGGCCTTGACTTTTGTCAGTTCAATAGTTTTGGAAAAGCGGGCAATGTTCCTGGGAGCCTGTGGTGGTGAGGAGCCTCTTCAGTCTGGCCCTTGGGTTCTTGAATGAGAGGAGCAATCTGATTAGATTGCAACTTTGTCTTGTAAGTTATATTAGAAAGGGAGGCAAATCCCGACTTGCCTGATTCCCAATCATGATCTCTGTGTGCCTTTAAAACATCTGACCACACCACGCCTACGAGTGCTGGGGAAACAGTGCTTGGGGAGTGAATGGGGAGGGACCGTGTCACCTGTGGAATGGCTGACCCCAGGCCTTGCCTCCTCTGTTCCATGAAGGGCAAGTGCCAGCCTCCTCCAGCTACTGCAGAGCCCTTTACAGATCGCTGTGCCTCACTGAGTGCTTGCAATATAATTTCTAACAGCTCCACTCCTTAGGAAACAGGGAAGGGGGAAAGGCCATCAGCAGCAATCTGTCCCATCTGTTCAAATGGAGCAACCCTATTTTCCTGTTTCTGCTCTTTCTGGAGCTGTCTTTGCTGGTGGCCTGGAAGTGCTTCTCAGTTTGGGTGCATTTCTGGTTGTAATACCCTTTGCAATAATGAAAGCTTGTGTCCCTGCTAAAGAATAGGATCTGAGGCTCTCAAGGCTTGGCCTGAAGTGCAAGATACTGCTTCAGTCTTCTAACACCCCCACATCAACTCCCAGCTTCCTTCAGGAAAGAAACCAGCTCAATAAGCAAAGTCTTCAAAAAAAATTAAACCTAAACCTGCCTGGCCCTGCTCCTCATTACTATATATATATATA
>VZTN01022721.1:0-26793 GCA_013400515.1 Erpornis zantholeuca | reverse complement strand
ATATATATATATATACACACATATATCTCATTTAATTTTCTTGCTTCTTGGACTTACAGTCATCAGGGGCTTAGGACTGAGGGATAAGGTAGAAAAGTTAATTGCTGCAGCACTGACAAGTCCTTCCTGGTTTTTTGTTTTGTTTTGTTTTATTTTAGTTGGTTTTTTTTTAACACTGCTTGAGGCTTTCTTTTTAAGTCTACTTTCTAAAATGTCTAGTGCTGAGAGATGTATCATCCATAATGATGAACACATGGTTTATGCTGCCTAGGTATTATATATTCATGTATTTCACAGGGGCATATTGTTTTAGGTAAGTGATGCAGCTTTTTTTTTTATTTCCAGCTTGGGGTTGTTTCCTGAACCAAATTCTCATGCCCCCAAGAGTTTCTCCTCATGGCCACATGCACTAAAAGAAGACCACATACCTAAAAGCATTTCTGGCTACCTGCCCTCTAACTGGATCATTTTGAGGGCTCCATTTGAAGTTACATTTTTTATTAATATTTATTGATAGTGAGCCCCCCTCCATGACAGCTGTCATTCTGAACACATGCCAGGTTTTTCCTGCTCGACCCAGAGACCACTTCTCAGGGCTGCAAAAGGAGTCAACCAGCATCCCACCTTATTTTCTAGACTGCTCCGGATTCATGCAAAGAAAATGAAGGGTAACCCAGATAGGAAGTTGAATTAAACTAATCAGGTGATTTTATAATTGCTGTAAGTATAAAAGTGGAGCAGTCAGGCCCTTGAAAGCAAGGAACTTTTTTTATCAGTTCAGTACTTTGCATGTTTCTTTCAGAACCCACCAAGTATTTCAATGGGACATCTCTGAAAGCAAATATATCCCTTACAACACTCCACATTGTGTTCAGTTCTCAACAGCCAAACTGTGGACTTTCATGGTGACTGATGAAAAGCAGAGGAAAACTATAACAATTTGTAAACAGCAATGTGCATTCTAGCCCAGAGAAACATGAAATCTCTTCACCCAGCTTAGAAGAAAAAAACCTGGTGCTTCAATGAAATGAATAGTCTTGATAAATTCAGCATGTACTGAATGGTTAAAAGGGGGGAACTTTACTGTTCAGGGTTGTCAGGCCTGTTTTGAGAAGGTGTTAAAAAGGTATAGTTCTAAATTACTTGGCAGCTGTCAAAAGTATTCTTGAATAATTTGGACTGGTGTCTAAAAAGGAGTGTTTCATTCTGTGTAGGTAAGCGTGGAAAAATAAATGAAAAGCTTAACAGTGATACCGCAGAGCATATCTCCAAGCCCACATCAGAGGAGAGAAAGAACTGCTAAGGTGGGAAAAAAATCCGCTATGGATGTTGCTGACTGTGATTTTTGTCATGTGTTCGAAGGGCTTAGAGCTGTAGAACAAGGCTGCAGTTGTCAGGGTATGAGGTCCTGCTGCTTCAGAGGTGTCAAATTATTACTCCTCAGCTGGAAGAAGCAGAGCCACAGTGCCAGAACCCTGTAGACTTTGGCCCGTGTCTTATCCCCTGCTGGCACGTGTGCTTTGTTGTTCTTAAAATAAAATAAAAGCAAAAATAAAAACTTTAATTCTAGTTTAAAGATGAGAAGTTGTTGTTAATGCTGCTAATATCAAAGGGATGAAAGCTGAACAGGATCACACAAGTCGTAAGACTGGCCATGAGGTAAGGAACTGGTTCAGGCAGTTCAGGTGAGGAAGCTGCTTTCACCTCACGGATAGGGTTGGCCTACCACCTTTAAAATGTCTTCATCCAGGTCATCAGCAAAATGTACTGAAAGAAGAGATGAATTGCACAAGTGTTACCCTGCTTTGTCAGCTCTGTAGCTAAAAGAGGGACTTGGCTCTCCAGTTCAACAAGATGTATATTCAAACTGAAAGTTTTATGAACTAAGCACTGGAAACGTCACTGTTTCAAGCTTATGATGAAAGGAAGAAGTCTGAACTGAATATTGTCATTCATGAGTCAGCCCCTGCGGTCATCAAGATGCACAGCAATAACACCATTAATGACATCCATGGACATCATTCCTAAATATCCTCAAAACTTCAGAGACAGGTGAGCTTTTGGTGAAATTACTCCAAGTACCCTTAAAGCACTTCTCATCTTATGGTCTGTGAAATCTCACTCATCGCCTAACCTCACCGTAAATCAATAAAAAACCAGATAAACAATGTTTTACACACACAATTCATTCAATGTCATTAAAAAAACTTTTAGGAACTTTGCATTTTGGGGCAGATCAACCTCAGCTGGCAGCTAAACCCGCACCCTGTCTCTGCAGGATGGAGGAGAGAATCAGAAGAGGAAAAGTGACAAACTCCTAGACACACGCTGTGGGTCAGGAGAAAAGCAGTTTATTTAGTAAGGGTAGGGGCAAAAGGTGGACAAAGAAACAAGTGGTGCAAAAGCAGTCACAAACAACAGACTCACACCCAAACAGCCTCAGAGCAACAGGTACTCTGGAAAAAATGCCCCCCAGTTTCATCACTGAGCATTATGTCATATAGTATGAATAAATCCTTCTGCCAGTTTGGGTCACCCATTTGTCTGTGTACCCTCCTCACTGGGCATGGAGAATGAGGAGAGACTGTGCCCTGAGGCTTGACAAGGGCTGGCCAGCAAGAACTAAAGCACTGATGTGTTATCAACACTGTTTAAGTGTCCCAGCCAAGCCACAGCACCATTCAGGTTGCTAGGAAGAAAATTAACCCCATCCCAACCAGACCCAGTGCACAATTCCAAAAATATTTTTGAGAGCATCTGATGTGAGTGACTGAGTTGGGGTGTTGCTCCCTCTCACTGGGCTTTCAGCAGGAAGAGTTTTCCAAAAAGGGCTTTGTGTGGGAGTTTTGCACCTTGGCTCCTTGTTTCTGCTTGGAAAGTCAGAGATTGGACAAGGGATCTGAAGTCTGACTTTCAGGCTAAGATTCAGGCCTATACTCTCATAACCAAACTGATGCACTCATTCTCAGCTACACTGCATAAACCAAGATGCCTTTCTGTTAACCAAACCCAAGGCCCGTAAGGCAGCTGTGTCCATGTAGCCTCTGGCAACCAGGTCTTTATGGCACATTCCCCATTTTTAAAATTTGCTTTGTCACACCAGCTGCAGGAAGTACAGGGAATTATCCATTGCAATGCATTGGTTTTGCTGTAGAGAAGGCAAATTTATTTAAAATTCCTTTGAGGTAGGTCTGCTAAAGTCATGAAACTAATATCCTTTTATTATAATGGAATTTTTGAGGCTTTTGCCTCAGCTTTACTCAGCATGCCCTGTTCCAGCTCTTACAGTCCTAGAATTGTCCAAGAGGGGCAATATTCCAGGAGGGAAGGTAAAAGGATTTTTTATTGTTTGACCTCCTTTAAGCCAAATTTTTACTTAGATAGTTTTCCCATCCTGGACTTGTCTTTGAAAGTGTTTCAGTGAATGGGAATTTATTTTAAATTCCCATTTATTGCATCGCTTCCCTCCAGCTTCCATTCTTAATGAGATTTGGGCTTGAAAACAGGTGTTTAGGTCATACTTCCAATTTCCAAATTTAGACTCCCTCTTTCTGACAGCTATGAATTCATTCCTCCTCACTAAGGAAATTCCTCGCTGCTTCCATTCATCTGTCTCTGTCTGAAAGCTGGCCAGAGGCACCCCAATTTTTCTCATTGTTAGCATTCCCACAGCCAGAAGACAGACAAGTCCATTTGTAACGAAAGGGAAATTTTTCACATCCTGTCCTTCTCTTACAGGCTGCCCGTGCCAGAACCATTTCATGCTCAGAATAAGCCATAAATCCAGAGCGGAAGCCTTTTTTAGATGATAACCAACTGTGTTTCGTATTTTCTCAAAAATACTTAATTATTTTTAAAAAAATGTTTTAAGAAATGTTCATAGGGGAGGCAGTGTTTCACTTGAATTTAGACAGAGCACAGCTTCTACTGCTCCAAGTGACAGACTTACAGCTACTAAAGTAACCTTAATAAATAAAAAAAAAAAAAACGCAGACAGAGTGAGGCTTATTAAAAATTACATCTTCCACTGTCTAAACATGAGTTTAGTATGAGTCGATGGTGTTTTCACAGCTTGGTTCATAGCTTCACCATCGTGGTGGTCCATTAAGGAAAGGTATAAATAATTGACATATCCTTCTCTGTCTGCTTTGTGTCATTCCATGGCTCTGTGGCCAAGGAAAAAGACCTGCTACAGTATGTTCTGTGAGTAGGAACATCCAGCTATACAGTGCTGAATGTCTTCAAGGATGACTCTTTTGTCTCTACAAATATGATTAAGTTACAAAAAAACCCTAAAAAAATTATTCAGTGGGTTCATAGCCAAGATCTTTTTATTTTTTAAAATATAAACAACTAAAAATCACCTCTGAAAGAAAATACTTCTGAGCTCATTTTTCACGTTTGAACAATTCCAGCTTGAAGTATGCATCTTGATGCCAGACTGCACTGGCTGGTAGTTGAGCAAACGATTGGGTAATTTTAAAAATTATTCTGTTTCTCAAGAGCAATTATATCAAAAGTGGGATCATGGAGGTTGAGGAGGAGAATTCCAGGAATAATCTGTATGTTTCCAAAGGTATAAGTAAAATCTGGAGGCTGCATACTGATAGTTGTAGTCAGTTTCCTAGGAGATCATGGAAGATAAACAGAACATTTAAAGAGTTGACTTCAGTTCTCTAAGTATCCACTTCAAAATAAAATGTTGCTTGGAAGAAATAGGTGCCAATCCCACCCAGGATTGTCCTAAACTTTAATCTTTTAGAGTGAGAGAGAAAGTGCAAGAAAAGAAGTAATCCATTTAGTTGGCCACAAAGTCCAAGTAGTTTTTTTTGCTGAAGTACAGGAAGCAAATATCCATTAGGAATCTCTACAAGAGTTAAAGGACTTGGTACACCAACAATTTGGCCACAGAATCTGTGTCAAAAATCCTACCAGCTAATAGTGGTAATCTCTCATCTGTTTGCTTATTTGTTGCTCTCCTCCCCCAGAAGCTGTTCTGTTTTAACTGACAATAATTATTGCCTAGTTGCTAGTTGGAGTAAGGAAACTTTTTGCCTGGGAACTTCACAGCTCTTGTACCAAGGGAATTATTCTTATACATGAGTACCCATGCAACTCCATTCACATGTGACACGTGATTCATGGTACCTGAAGCCTGCTGGGACTGCTCCATAGCTCTGCAAAGTCAGTATTTAGAGCTACTGTAAGTCATGACAGAAGTGACTTCAGAGGAGATGTGTGCTCTGGAGCATCACTGCCCAGAGAGGATGCTGGTTTGCTTGAAGAGGCAGTGGTAGGGGGCTGTTAACAGCAAAATATGGAGGCTAATTTTGTTGAAGTGCTATCTACCCCTTGTTTACTGATTCATAACTGCAGCTGCTAATCTGTACTTCTAAGAAAGAGCTAAAAAAGTGTTCTTGAACCACTGCTTGTGGTCCTTTTGCGTAGGCGCAGTACAGTTTGCCTGACCCCAAACAATTAGGGCAAAGGAGTAGTAGTTCTGCTGAATTACAGGTATCTCCCACTTTCAACAGATAACTATTTTCTCCTCCTCAGAGACATGAAATGTGAACAACCCTGATCCAAGCTAGCCCCTGCCTACTTACAGTCAGGCACTTGGCCTCGTGTCAGGTGACACAAAACCAAGATGCTTTTAAACACAAAATCCATGAAAATACTCAGAGGTAATCTCTTCCTTTTTTTTTTTTTTTTTTTCCTGTTATAAAAGCTAGAATTTGATCCTTTACAAAATGCAAATGAGTGAGAGGTGTTATAAGTCATAAATGTCAGAGCTTGGTTTGAGCAGAACATGGCTGGAGTGAGGTCCATGTGTTGCTGTGGATGACCAGGTTGACCCATGCCTTCTTTCATGTTCAAAGCCATTCAGGAAAACAAAAAAGCACTTCTGCTTAGCACAGTAACTACTGAATAACCAACATGAGCGTGTCAAAGCCAGCTTACTTTTTTAATTAACTGGGATTTTTTTTTGTTTTGCATTTGCATAGATTTGAGTGGGAAAAAAAAATCCAATTAGTTTTGAACTAGCTTGAAGTGATTTCACTTTGATTTCTCAAAAATCTGGATTTCAGATATTGGGAAGCAATTTGTTTTTTTAAGCAACTCTTGGAATAAAATTAAATCATATAAGTACTCTGTTAGGTTTTTTTAAAAAAGTAAAATCTTATTTTAAAATCTTCTGGGTTTGGTCGTATTTGAGGCCGACTGTTTCCAGTTTTTCCAGCCGGTCCCATTGCTATCATTTGTCAGTCCACAATGAAACCTGAATGAATGGACATTGAATTGGTTCAGTCAAAAATGATCATTTATTTAATAGCCACATTGATTGTCCTTGATGTGATATCACTCTTCTGCCCCCAAAAAGGCTTTAAGAGGGTGTTGGCTCTCAAATATTCTTATGAGTACATGGAGCTGTACCAGAAATACATGGGGGATGAACTGTCTTCTTTGGAAAGAAGCTTCTTGATCAACCATGACTTGCCAGATCATCAGACCAACCAATAGAGTCCACAGTTCATATCAGGTGTCCAGGCTCAAACACAGCACCAGTTCTGGAATGCCCAGTCTCCTGGGCCTCAGTGTACTGCCCGACAAAATCCTTCACCAGTGGAAGAAGCAGAACTCAAGCTGCTCATCAGATGTATTTGGTGAGCCTTGTGTCCTCTCTAACTCAGTGGGATACAGCACCAAACTCCACAGACAGATGGCATTGGACCCTCCACAGAACACCTGGAGGAACCACCCAGGAGGACACTGAGTACAGTCTTCTACAGCTGGAAGCCACTGGATAGCAGGGACAAATCCTTCCTCTTTCCAGATTATATGGTCTTCTTTTCACACTTATTTATTCAGTTGCCTCTGCTGTTCCTCCCGACACATTTTTAAGAGAAATTGGGTGCCCAATGGATTTGATTTTCATACTCTATGCACCTACCTGCTTGAGCTTGCACCATTATAATTACACAGACATACTCACTTGCTTTCCTTTCCCATAATTAGCTAGGTCTAGGCATTTATCAAGGGGTGCAGATTCCCTTCAGGCATCTGTGACATTTTCGCAGCATAAGCTCCAGCCTGCAGAAAGATGCAGTGTCCCACCCCAACGAGTTATTCCTCATAGCAACACACAGACACTCTTTCTTGGAGTTGGCTAAGTCTAAATGACCAAGAAATCAGTTGTCCCTCCTCTCAGAATCACAGGATAGACTTACAAATAATGAGATTGTAAAAATATTTTAACTTTCTTTTGCTTGTCTTTTAGCTGTTTGAACTTTAGAACTGATATCTTCAAACAATAGGGGAGACGAGCAGGATTAGGAATACAATCAAAAAAACCTAATCTACCATGGCTGCAGGATCAAAAGTGCATCATAAAATTTGTCAAAACCATGAGCACTAAGGACATACCTTCACAGCCATGACACAATACTAACATGCAAACCCTAGCAAGACAATCACTTCATTTCTATGCTTAAAATCTATTTTAAAACTGTCAACACATTATACTGAGAAAACATGTAGAATCTGGACTCATAATTTAGTGGGCTCAGAATTACACTGCTTTGGAAATTCATGCCTCAGTCTGAAGAGCCAGCACATGATATCAGCCACTTGCATGCAGCAGCATGTTTTCAGAAGAGGCAAAGTATGGAAATAATGGAAATAATTTTTGTTGGGCAGTGTGTAAGTAGCATGAGGCCATATATTATTGTGCCCTCCCCTCTTTGTGCAGTATGTTGCATAATGGCATTCTCATCCTGGTTAGCTCCTTTATATATCCCATAATCAAAATATTACCACTGCTTGAACTACTATTACCACTAATGAATACAATGAAGTATTATTTTCTGAACTGCATCACCTAGTTGTTCAAGTCCAACCTTTTCAATATTAACTTTAGTACTTTAGGTTTCTTTTATGTTGTAATTTTTTTGGTTGTTTGTTTGTTCAAGGAAACTGAAAATTTGGCTAGCAATCTGTTGCACTCCAGCATCAAACTGTAAATTTTCAGTTAACTTGGTCTTTCAATCCTTTATGGTTTATTTCTCTAACCTGTGAAATGGAGGCATTGGAGAAGCGATGGAAACCACAAATCAAATCCAAGAGATTCCAAGTAAATAGCAGCAGTGCTCCAGTCTCTTAGGCATTGGTAGCAGAGCTATTAGAGGCTTCCCATATCTGAGGAACAAAGATGTGTATTTTATAATGAAGTATATGGAACATGCCTTCTGTTCTGGAGCTTGCTTATCTGTCAATTGCCCTTCTGTGAAAACTGCTAAAGAGCAAAGCAAACTTAAACAGTTCTAATGTTTGCATCTACCTTGCATCTGTTACATTTAATATAACCTCTATTTTTAAAGAATATTTTGGGTGTTTCCTTATTTTTCTCATATTTTCATCCTTATTTCCACAATACCTAATTTATATCCTTCCAAGATACCTAAACGATAGTCACATGATTCAGGGGGAGGAAAAAAAATAGCTTTACAGCAAATCCTATAATGCTGTTCATAATCAGAATGTTTATGCATCTAAATCAGGACTATGAATAGAAAATGATCCAAAGTTGAAATTATTTACCCTCAGAAAGAAAATGGATCTGTTTCCTTGAGGTTTCTCCTCATAAAATTAGACTTGTTGTTAAATTATAAAAATCCATGTAACAGTTATAGCACAGAACATACTCAGTTTACTCAGCTCAACCAACAGAGTGGTGATGTATAGCAAAGACTAAGAATATTAAGTTTCTCTGAAAGTTGTGGGACTAAAATCATCAAGAACAAAGAGACTATAATAGAAATCAGAATTAAATCTAAATTAATTTGGGTTTATATTTAAGAAAAGAGTTCAAAAGAAGATAAAATAATCAGTCTGTGATATTTTTCTGGACTATATGTCATATAAATAAAACTTACAAATTCCAAAAACAAGGTTGAAGGTTTTGGAATCTAAACCCTATAGAAAACTAAAAAAATTCAGGCAGAATATCAAGAAAATGTAAATTACTATAGGAAGTAAAAGTCTCTTTAATGTTCACTTCCTTTTCCTCATTGACTGCAAATTCCTGCTTGCCATCACTTTTGTTAGCATCAACCCAGCACTGAACCGGTGGGTGTGGGGTTTTTAATGCAGGCAATCTGACTGTAACACAACGAAAATACTTCTTTGACCTCGCTCAGTTTCCACCTTTGAAGTCACACTATAGATAAGGAATATCCTTCAATGCAGTACAGAGTTTTATCAGAGTTTTATCCCTAACAAATTATCTGCCGTGCTAAAAAAGATGAGCAAAATTAGAATGGCTTGGAGTGAGAAGACATAGCAAGTAGAGAAGGGAATTGTCTCATAATTACTGTACTGCACAAATACACCAAATATTCTCCTTCTGTCTGGCAGATGGTTTTGAAAGGCCCAATTTTCTTCAGTATTCTGAAAAAAAGTCTTTTTCAGTGTGATCTGTAATCTATATTAAATAATAAAAAACTTTAGCAAGCTCCTAGCCCTTTGAAACAATCTGAATTGAAAGAAAGTTTGTCTGTATAATCCAAACGCCAACTTTTCTGTCTATGTTTTAGCAGCTTTGCTTTTCCAGCCTTCTTAACATCTCTTCACAAAGCTCTTGCTTCTGAAAGTGCAGCAAGGTGCACATTAACCTGTCTGTCTCATTAACTGTGGCAGTTAGGCCACGTGCAATCAGTGACGCAGATAATCAGATATTTTCTTTGGGTGCCAGGTATTAAAATGCACAGTAACCATCGACTTCTAGTCACTCGCCACAGACTCCTCCACAGCAACAATCTCTTTATTTATTTCATATGGATACAGGAACTTTTCACATGGAAAGTATTTTCCACTACCCATGTAAAGAACCTGGAATTCCTGAGTGTCTCCAAACAACAATTATGCTTTATATATTCAGATACTTGAGATATCAGAATCACTTCAAAGGAGGGCTTGAAATCCCATAAAAGTGGTGTCTTACAATACTTGCTACCAAAGCTAAGCAAAGTATTTTTTTATAGGCAGAATATTTGAAGATAGGAAAGGGTTAATGAGCTTTGATTATCTTACACACAATTTTTTGTGTTTTTACTTGATTCTGGTAAGCACCTTCATATTCAGATTTCTTGAGTTTAAAGTGGAGGTGAAAATATTCTTTCCTGATTCTACTGTGTTACACCCATTGATATCACGGGGGCTTTCCTAATAATTACAAATAAATTAGCTTCTATCTCTTCCACTTTTGACCAGCGTTCCCTTGGCATTGCAGATGTCCAGCTCTTGCTGGAAAATGACTGGAAAAAGACTTAAATACAAAGAGGGTAAAAGAGGAGCTGATTGTTTCAACTCTGCAGTTGCAGACTGGGAGAGGCTTTGGAGGGGGCCCAGAGGTATCTCTGTGAACTGATAGAGTCATCCTGAAAATGTACAAAGTTAGGTAAATGGTCTGCAGTTCACAGTGCACTATTAATGTTCCTTTGAAAGGAGAAGGCCTGCATTCAGTACCACAATGCATTCAGCCAAAACCAGGTTTGCTTCACTGGGAACTTTACTATATACTATAGTAAAGCCTTTCTACTCCTTAGTGTAGCACAGGAGGCCCAAGAACAGTTTCAGCGTAGACTTTTGAATATACTTACTTTTCTGACTGATAAAAAAAAAAAACAAGCCCACCCAGTTTTTCTCTGTTTGCAATGACAGTGATAGAAAGGGTTCCCTATAGGCTGTAGGGAGCTGGGGATTGGGATTGATCAAGGAATGCTTTTCCTTAGCACAGACAAGACAGCAGAAAAGCAAAAGAGCCCTCACTTCCAGCTGAGTTGAACTTCCCCTTCTCCTGGGGCCACTTGTCCTATGATACATAATTGTCAGCATCTTCATGTGACTCTCTTGTCCTGTTTTCAATCAGGTTCCCATAATTTTTTTTCTTAAACATGATACAGCCCAGTTCCAGAACAACTGTGCTCTTTAAAAGTAAATATGAACACAAATTTAAAGCTTAAATAAATACAATTTTTCTTTAAGAACAAGAATCTCATTGTCTAGGTTGGGAAATTTACCCGAAGCTGAGTTTTTGATCCTTAATTGAAAAACTGAGCCTCCAGTGGCCAAAACATACACTGAAATGCTAAAGACATTGGGGCACTGGCATCTTCAGGGACCCAGCAGTGGTTATTCCAGCCATGGGGATTTTTTTTGCTGAAAGCCTGCTTTTGATTTCTTTCCATAATAAAGAGCAAATAGCTGTAGCATCATAATGATTTGAGATTTCTTTCTAGCTAACAAGCCTCTGGTGGCCTTATAAATTTGTTATGGAAGGACATATTAAGGCAAATGGAATCTGTCCAACAGGATACCCGGCATGACTCTTGTTAGGTGGTAGAAAACATGCTTCTAATCACCTCCATGAGCAACACTGCTCCAGAACTGTAATCCTGCAACCATTCCATCATGCCTGTCCTTCTCCACACTTACAGGAAGGTCTGTGGAGGAATTCTGTGAGTTTCCATGTGGTAACAGCCAGGCAGGGCATCCTGGCTGTTTTGAGACAGCTCTATGGGAGGCTGAGAGGAAGAGTGGGAACGCAGAGGTAAAGGAAGGGATTAACTGCCCTCCCAAGAAGCAACCAACCTAATGAATAACTATGAAAAACTCTCCAGCCTGGAACATTAATGCTTAGAAATACCCAACAGAAATCAGCACTGTCTCTCCCAAGAGCAGTAATATCTCATTCCCAAGCTTGTGGTGATGCCAGCTCAGAGCTCAGATCCATTCATTTGTCTGTTTGAACTACATGGGGTTTTTCTGCCTCAATTCATCTCTTTCTTAGAATGAATTATCCTTCTCAAAAAAAAAAAAAAATTAACTAACATGTGGAGGGTTCATGGATGATTGTCCAAAAAGTAGACTTCTAACATCAAAAGTGTGTTTGTTTTCATCCAGTGGTTGCCCAGAGCAGCTGTGGCTGCCCCATCCGTGGCAGTGCTCAAGGCCAGGCTGAATGTGGCTCTGAGCATCCTGGTCTAGTGGAAAGTGTCCCTGCCCATGGCAGGGCCTTAAAACAAGATGCTGATCTTTAAGGTTCCCTCAAACCTAGGCCATTCTGTGATTACTGTGCTCTTTTAGCCCGTTTAAGAAATCATGAGCTAAGCAAAGACATGGAGCCCCAGTCTTAACCACAGGAATATTGCACCAAGTTTTCTGACCATGGTTAGAATAAGTCTTTCTGAGGAGAAGGGTGTGTTATGAGCCCTTCGCTCTTTAGACACCAAGGAATTCAACTATGAGACACAAGGGTGCTGGAAGCCAGGCTTTCTTTGCATCACTCTGCATGATTCCACCTTCTTCTCAGCTTGCAATTCCCCTCTTTGAATCAATGCCTTGCTGTAAAGTGTTATATTATTCCTTTGTAAACAATCACTATTCGCCCAATTTACACTCTCTTACATTTTGTGGCACATCCATGAGGAACTGTCAGTGTTCTTCAATTCATCTTTTCTTGGTTGTGTTGTGAAGCCACATCTATAAACGGCTTAGATAGCCACTCCCTGTTAATAAAAATTGAGATTTAATCTTTGTTTTCCAGTTTCATTTGGATGCATGAATCACGTGGCATCGTTTGGTCTCAAGTAGGTCTATGATGAATTGAGTATTCTGAATTCATTCTGAATTCATTCAATCTGTCAGAATTAGGAGTTTCCTTCCTGCAAATGCTCTCTTAAGAGTTCCTCAGAATTTATTGAGAGTGCTTGTGGCAGCGAATTGTGTTCAGATGGTTCACTCACATGAAAGAAACAAAAATGGGCAATGCCCAACCCAACACAAATCATTTTATCTGTAAACTACTTACTTCAGGTTTCAATTACCACACTGTTATGATGATAATCCAAATGCTGCTATACCCTTCCACTCTTAACAGTATTAGCACAAAGTTTTTTTGTCCCAAAGTGACACAGTAGGGTCTGCCCAAGGCCCATTGCACCGCAGTGCAGACGTCCCTGTACTGCTGTACCACTGCAGTCCTGTGGGCTTTGCAGTCTCCCCATAAGTGGCAGCTGTCTCCTTGATGGTGTGATGCGTGGGGTCGGAAGTAAAGAGGCAGGAGGGGAGCTCTTGCATGAGGTTCTCAGGTTTCCCCGAGAGGAAAGGAAGAAACAAATCAAAAGGGAGACCCGGGAGAAATACACTACAATTAAAAAAGCGATGGCTTGTCACCACAGGAGCCCCAACCCCTCTGTTCCCAGGTCGAACAAAAGCTCTCAGGGGTGGTCCTCTGCTCAGTCTGAGGGTTGTTGGCCACCCCTCGGGAGCAGTCTAATGGAACTTATAGACTCCCCCTCAGGGTGTTGGCTCACCCAACGCAACTAACACCTAGGGGCTCCAGGGACACCGCCAAATGAAGACCCTCACAACAGGAGGGCCCCACACTGGGTGCCAAATGATGCAGTAGGGGCTGCCCGAGGCCCACCATGCCCCACTGCAGATGTCCCTGTACTGCTGTACCACCACAGTCCTGTGGGCTTTGCAGTCTCCCTGTAAGTGGCAGCCATCTCCTTGATGGTGTGATGCGTGGGGTCGGAAGTAAAGAGGCAGGAGGGGAGCTCTTACATGAGGTTCCAAGGTTTATTCCCCTAAGGGTTCAGCAGCAAGAACTCCCTGACACAGTGAAGGTCCAGGGATTTTAACTGGGGAAATGGACCAATGTGAAAAGGGTAAAAGGGGAGGAGAGTAGGTGGGATTGGGGTACATAAACCAACGGGGAAGTAGGGAAGGCGGGACTAGGGAAAGAGGACCTACGAAGGGTCAAATGGGACAGAAGTTTCCAGGGGAAAGGGTGTGCCTGGGGGAGAATGACAAGGGTTCTCCGCCCAGGGGGTGGAGGGATGGGTGGAGAGGGGAGAGGGATCCCCGTCCCGGGGGCAGGGGAATGGGTTTGGCCACCGCAGGTAGAGAAGAATGGGTGGGATTAAAGTACATGTAGGGAAAACGGGGAGGACAGAGAGTGGCGTGCGGACAAGCCGAGCTGACAGGGAGTGTTGCTACAGCATCTCACTGTCCCCCGGGGAAAGGCTTTCTTTTCCCTATGACTTGTCCGGAGGTTTGGTCCTGACAACTGGGGGAGGCAAAACACATAAACTGATTCCAAACAGAGAAGGAATATTATGATTGAAGCTGGGGTACTGCAACACCAAAGATGCTGCACACTCTGGCATGTACCAAAAACCATTTCTCTGCCATTCTGGCTTAGGGGGCTTTTCTTTCAAATAACGATTCCATTTTAAAGTTGTATTGGTTATTCTGGGATGGCGTTGTCTTTCATTTCAGAGTGACATCTCATTAAGATATCCTGGTATTATAGACTAATTTATGTCACAAGATGAGACATTTTTGTTGATGTCAGAACTCAGCCTTAAGGGTTTCGACTATTCAGTTTTTCCTCTCTCTGTAAATAAGATGGAATTGTTGATCATCACTGGAAATACACCTTGAAAAGCCGTGCTGTGGGTTAGATTATTGGGAATTTGGTGAACCAGGAGGAAGAAGACATAAATAAGGGTCAAATTCAACAGCCAGTTCTTCCTACTCCAAGTCCATTTGCTTCTCTGGAAGAAATATGCAAGCAATGGATAAAACACTTGATGCAGCCACGGGAGTTATAATCCTGTGCATTACCTTCCCATGGAAGTATCAAAAGTCAAAATGCAAAAGGTATGAAGACTGTGGTAGTGTCATTTCTTGCATGCATTTCACAGAATCGCAAAATCCTGAGGCTGGAAGGGAACTCTGGTGTTTATCCACTCCAACCCCCCTGCCCAGACAGGGTCACAGAGCAGGTGACACAGGAACGCATCCAGGAACGTTTGGAATGTCTCCAGAGGGGGAACTCCACCTCCTCCCTGGGCAGCTGCTCCGGTGCTCTGCCACCCTCAGTGGAAAGAAGTTCTTCCTCATGCGGAGGTGGAACTTTCCGTGTTTGAATTTACAGCCACTACTCCTTGTCCGGTCATTGGTTTGGGTTTTTTGGGTTTTCTGTTTTGGTTGGTTTGTTTGTTTATTGGCAGGGGTGCCACAAACACCTTTTTGTTACAGTGGATTTTTCTCACCATTATTTAGCATTTATCATTCCAAATTTTGGCTGAGTTAGAAAATGACATCACAACCAACACCAAAGATAATTTCCCTGCAGGCTAAGGTAAGAGCAAGACATTTTCAATATTTATCCCAGAACACAGCTGCAAATATGTTTTATTCTCAACACTTTGATCTAAACTGCAGCCTTTTAGCTGGGTTTATTTTGATGCCAACAGTGAGTGGAAGGTAACTTTTCTGCTCTAGACAAGGCTTTTACTAGAATCTTTCTAATATTCTTCTCTTACTCTGATTTAGTTTCAGAACTTGGAACCTTTAACTAGGGTTTACCATAATGTCATAAACCAAATAGCATATTAATAATGCAGGTTTTAAAAGTCCTGAGTTAATCCATCTCTGAAACTTTCCACATTCTTTACAAATTCATAAGAATTACCTGAGGAAGATGCTGAAATGCATTAAAAGTTTGCTAAGAACTCGAAAACAAGGCTGATCCTCTTCTCATGATAATTATAGTTGTTTATCAGTTTTGGTGTTTTGGGGGCCTGGGTTTTACAGTTGTATTGTGGCCATGAGAAGGAACGAGTTACCTTGGCACCCACCAGGAGGGGCTCAGAACTGCTTACTTTGCAAGAAAAGACAAAAAATATTTTAATAAAGGCCCTCAGGTGGAGAGGTGGGTGTGGCCTGGGGTGTAATAACCTCAGTTCAAATTACAGAATGGAGCACAACCTCAGTTGCTGCTGGGAACTCTTTAGAAAGCAGAGGGAAACATAAAAGAGAGACCAAGCACCTAAAATACCCTTTGAGCATCAGTAGGTTTTCTCCAGTTTTTGTCTTAAGTCAGTCTCAGGAACGTGACCTGAACCCTAAACTCTTTCTTTCTATTACTGGATCCCACCCATCGCAAGAAAAAGAAAAAAATTAAATACTAAAAATGTTCTAACTTTATTCTCCCAAACCGCTTTATTTCACATAAAAGTTTTATTTCAATTCTGCCCAACCCATAAAAATTTGGGGTTTAGACTGACATGCCAGCCTTTGAAATAGAGTATTACAAAAGGAGGAAAAGGGAAAAAGAAATTAGAGTTACATCTTCAGAATGGCAGTAGGAAAGCCGTTGGTCTTAGCTGGGAGCTGTGTGACTTTTGTTGTTCCTGTGTCACTATCCCACTATTCTTTAAATGCAAAATTGATTTTTTTTCATACTGAAGTAAAAAACGGGGTTGATTGCCAGGCTTTTCGTGTTGGTATTTGGAAAACTTGGAAAACTTGTTTTCCTCCTCATTCTGCCAGGCTAGTAAAGAAGAAGAATTAGGTGATGCATAGTGTATATTTGTTGGCAAAAACCCTCAAGAATAATAAATGAAACTGCCACTTTTTTTTCCTGAATAATTTGCCTCAACATGTAATGCTCAGTGTGTTCAGATGCAGGGATGTTGGAAGGTGGATTGTTAGCCTGAGCATGGCTGCTAAAATGATATCACGATGCACAATCAAATTTCTGTGTCAGATCTGCTAGTGAAATATGTTTAGCCATCAAACCACACAGCCCAGAGTGAGCACAATTGTCAAAATTATGCTCTGCAAGCATCATAGGTAACCAAATACTTTCAGTAACAGTACGTCAGAGTAATTAAGGTTAATTATCTGCAACTACAGAGGTTTGCTATTGGAACAACAATCTGCTTCCATGACAACCTGAAATTCATTTGATCTTTCTGTGTTTTGAAAGCAGGGGTAATTTAGATTTTCTCATGCCCAGAGCCAGTGAAGTAAAAGCTTTTTACAGTTTTTAATTAAATTAAAGCTGTGAATACCTGGTGGACTTACATCAGAAATCCTGTCTTTGGACGGCTGTGGCTCAAAAAACTTCCGCGGATGGTAAAATTATTATGATTTCTTATTGTAAGAAATTATGTGGGTTTCCTGTTATTCTGCAGGACTAGTAATTAACTCTATTCCACTCAGGGGAGGGATAACAGCCAGTCTTTGGACTCTAGGCCAGGTATTCAGTAGAAGTACAAAATTCAACCAGCTGCAGCAACTGGCAATGAAAGAGGGCAAAGAAGTCTCGGTCATGGTGTCTGGCAAGGCCATATCAATACTTCAAGCAAAACATGACAGTTCCAAAGTAAGAGGGGGGAAAAAAGCCTGATGGGGTAAACATGAAGTTGGGTGGAAAGTGGCTTTCCTTATACTGGCAAAATGCTTGACATTTCCAAAGCATTCCTAAGAGATAAAATCAATTTTTTTTTTTCATTAGATTTTGTGGCAGCACAAAAGCACAGTGATCAAGGGCAGTAAAGAAATCCACTGGGAGGAAGGAGAATTCAGATCAAATACCAATTCCACTCTAAAATCTTGTGCATGGCAGGCATCTTGACTACCATAATCTCAGATGTAAGGGGTAGGGAGTCACACAATGCATTTATAATATTTCAAATGTATTCTGGTCCTGTCAAAGGGATCATTGTTATCGCCATGAATAAGCAGAAGGAATCACACACACAACTGGCTAAAGTGCTAACCTGATGTCACCCATGCATCACTAATTCTGATGTGGATTTTTTGCTGTGGTTTTCTGTAAGAAAGTATAAAAACCAATGCTGTTATGATTTTTATTCTTTTCCTGTAAATTTTTGGTATACTGGCTTTTTTCTTGAATGAAGATGGAATTTTTTTGGGCAGAACTATTCCAAAGAGGGGGGAAACTTCCAGATGTTGTATGTTTGAAGGAAATGTATCCATCTCACCTGAGGAGAAACAGAATGGTTAAAGCCACAGTGGATGATGGCATAGAAATAGAACAAAAATTCTGTCAGAGGTTCTTTTGGAAAAAAACACAAGTGGACTTGTGACTACACCTAGAGACACACCAGTGCTGAATGCCTACAGGGCAGGAGATGTCACCTTAATTCCTCTACAGAACAGTTTCTACTGTTTCTGATTTTCTCTGTGTCCAAAACAATAATCATGCTGAGTATTAGACTTTGTTTGAAATTACATCAGCTCATTAGAAAAATTGCTAATCAGTTATTTTATTAATTAATTCCTTAATATAAAAGATAAAGCAGCAATGCCATTTCCCCACACACACTATGTCAATATTCTGATAGCAAAAGAGATATTCCAAAATACTTCAGACAGTATGCATTATTTAACCTTGCTCTTCTGAGGGATGCCTTCAATAATTTTATAACAATATTATGCAGAAATACTAGCTAAGAGATTCTTCTTCTCCCTCTCCTTGCTCTTTTGACTTTGATGTCTTTGTTTGAAAGTACTTCAGCAGCAACATAGATGACATTTCCCGTTTGCTTGAAATACATATTGTGAAAATTTTGTCTTTTCAGGATGATATGGAGGAGAATCTTTGTCATTCAAAACCAAGTGACTCTTAGAGTCGATATCTGTACCATGAGAGAGCACTCGAGTTTTATTTAATAATAAATTGACTTATTGTGCATTTAAAGGTAATGATATTGAAGCTGCAGCCCGTTGTTCTGTCAGATGAAGAAACTGTAACACCTGTTCAAAAGCATGAGAGGCACTTCCTTTTAGATCCAAATAGTAGAAACGTTAGTAAAGTTTCATGAAGTGACTATTTCATTAGGATGTACTTGTGAAAGGATGAAACACTGGAAGGTCAAACTAAATGTGTGCAGTCCTTGCCCGGTGTTCCATGCCATTTACATGCTGATGAATTGGCAATGTGGTGCACAGCCTAAAGCTGATGTGGTTTTAGCTGTGTGTCCAATTTTCAAATTAACCATTTTTCTCAAAGTTATTCTAAACCATGAATCTGTCATCAAACTTAGGAGCAGAACATCTTGCCCTTTTTAAGAGAGACAAATTTTTAGAAGCATATTTTTGCTGGCTTGCTTTAGATTTCTATCACACTTTCACATAAAGATTTGTCTTCTGTTGTAACCCAAGCATCCATGCCTTGAAAGCACCAAAAGTTTCTGCCTACCTTCCTCCTGCCCATTGCCCCAGCAGCTCCACTTAAAATTCTAGTCCCATCATGTGTCCAGGCCTGGCTGTTCCTGCTCGCTCACAAGACTTGGCTGAAGGACTCTAGATGAATGCTGTAGGAAGCTTCTTCTCCACTCCTGCTGCTGGCCTTGTCCTGCTAATTTTGACTGGGGTTGGATCACGGAATCATGGCATCACAGAATCATGGAATCACAGAATGGTCTGGGTTGGAAGGGACCTTAAAATCATAGAGTTTCACTCCCTGTGATGGGCAGGGACACCTTCTACCAGAACAAGTTCCTCCAGTCCCCATCCAACCTGGCCTCGGACACTTCCAGGAATGGGGCAGCCACAGCTTCTCTGGACAGCCTGTGCCAGGGCCTCATCACCCTCACAGGGAACAATTTCTTCCTACTGTCCTATCTAAATGTACTCTCTGGCAGTGTGAAGCCTTTCCTCCTTCTCCTGTCATTCCCTTGTCAACAGTCTCTCTCCATCTTTCTTGCAGGCTTCCTTCGGGTAGTAGAAGGTCAAAATTAGGTCACACTGAGTCCTTCTCTTCTCCAGGCTGATTAATCCCAGTTCTCTCAGCCTTTCCTCACACCAGAGCTGCTCCATCCCTCTGATCCCCTTGGTGTCCCTGCTCTGCACTGGCTGCAGCAGCTCCCTGTGCTTCCTGTGCTGGCCCCAGGGCTGGAGGCAGCTCTGCAGGGCAGGATGGTCTCACCTGAGCAGGGCAGAATCCCTCCTCCCCTGGGGGATCAGCCCAGGGCATGGGGGGTTCTGAGCCAGGGCAGGGCCAGCTCTCACCCACCAGCACCCCAAAATCCTTCTCCCAGGGCTGCTCCATCTGTTCATCCCCAGCCTGGATTGATAGTCCCTGTTATGAGCACCCTGCTCTGACCAGGTGGTTCAGACCTCTGGAACTGTCTCCTGGGGGGTGAGGGCACCATCCCTGCCTGAGCTGGGGTTTATGCCTGGCTCAGGGCTTGTTCTGCCTCAGAGAGCAGCCCTAGTGTTGCTGGTCCCTGAGACCAAGGGCTGTGACTGCTGGTGATTTTTGGTGGCAGAGGTAGAAGAGCACTCAGCTGGCTGGGGCAGGTCTGTACATTTTTGGGGGGACTGTGTGTTTCCTAGCTGTGCACTGTGTAGAGAGTTCTATTATTCATTGTACCATGGTGTTACATGTCAGCTTGGTCTTCTGGATCCTTTATGTTCTGAGACTATGCCAACATATGATCTCATCTTATTATTAGGATGGGATATTTTTCATGTACTCCTTGAAAACCCGCTGGGATCCTCCACTGCTCCTGACTGCTCAGCTCCATCAGACTTACTGGGGCTGTGCCAACTTGTGTCATTCTAGAATGAGACCCTATGTAAGGACAAATTCCTTTCATGGCAGCTCCATCTGTGAAGGATTCTTATGAAGAAAACAAGAGCAGATCCTGAAGACCAAACTGGAAGGTTACCAGGTTGCCACAAGACACTCTCAGACTTTGAGACTCTTTGTCTAATACTTCTTCTAATAATTTCTACTCAATGCAGGACAAGTGTAAAACAAAAAACACATGAGAATGTTTGCGTCCAAAGTTTGCTTTCCAACAGGACAAGAGAATGTGTCAGCGGGAGAGCAACTGAAGCTAATAAAATCAGTGCTGGTATGATGCAAAAGGTTAGAGCAGACAACGAACAAGCAGGCTCTGCTTTTGCAAATGATTAATCTGTTTGTTAGAAATGAATGATACAGGTCAGGAAAGTGTTTGTCAGCAGCTGAAGCTCCCACCCTTTCCTGAACAGATTCTACGTGCGGCAGGTTGAGACAAACTCCCTCACTTCTGTCATTTCAATAGACACAGTAAGGACAGAGTCCAGCTATTCTTCTCAAGCTTAACTGTTCTTGGATCTCTCTCTGGGGGATTCCTCTGCTGCAGCTGCAAGTTTCCTCTGTTCCACAGCGCACTCCAAACCCTCTTGTATCATGCTTGGAATAAATAAGGTCTGTCTGCCAGCGTGAGTCAGCAGTAAACACCATCCCTGTACAATTGTACGAGCAGCTGAGCGGAGGGTGGCATGCCACAAGCCCTCTCTATCTGTGTGTAGGGTCCCAGAAACTGCCCTCTTCTTGGCAGTTCAGTTAATTTCCAACAGTATCTGGAGTTTGTTATTGCTGGTTTTCATTTGCTGTGTGCTTCTGGGTTGAGAAACTGCCAAAATACTCTGAGCAGTGATCCTTGTAGCCCTTTTCTCATGAGATTTCCTCTTTTCTTCCCTGATCTCATGCAATTCCCCACTCAGCTTTTCCATGCCCAAATGATCCAGAAAGCTGGATAAGAACTGACAATTCTGAGTGCTTATCCAGAACCACAAGACAGTGTTTCTGATATTCATCTATTGTTACAATGTCATGTATGTTTATAGACTTGAATGAATAAAACAAAATTTCATCTATCATATAGCTATCCATTTAACTTCAAAAGTGCATTTCATTTCCTTCACTGGACACTTTTACTGAATGGTTGAGCTTTCCTAGCAGAATTCTCATGGAAAACACATTCTTTTTACTGTAGTTTGAATTCTGAGCTGTCCACCATAACATTCCACTGCATAGCCAAAAGCAATGTGACTTTTCAATTTTCCATTCAACCATGCAGCTTGCAGTGCCTAATGTTGTAAGCATACATGGAAATTATCTATATTGCATACAATATTCCATAACAGTACCAGTATGCTGAGGATATTCACAAATGCTTTGAATTAAAGCAGAGATGAGAATTTTGTAAGATGTCCTCGAGCATCTTTTGATGCTTCCTGTGGGTCCTTTCCAATTCAGGATGTTATATGATTTGGAGATATGCTATCATGAAAAAAGGAAAGAGGGAAAATGACTGTTTAAATGGTTTAAGAAAACAAGACATGTGACTTTATCTTGAAAATGGTGCCTAAATTTGCAAGCTTTGGAGTTGGTGATGCTTACACTGTGTCACATCACAGTTCCACAGATATTTTTCTTGTTGAGAAAATCAATTGAAGCCATTCCTTGCCCTTCCTTACAACACCAGCTGCTCATTTCCATTCCCTGGCTGCCCTGTCTATCATTCTGGCAAAAATTGTGGACTTGTGGACACAAGTGGACTTGTGGAGTTTCTTGATTTATCCTTTTCAGTCAACTCTTGTTTTCCCTGATGGGTCATTTTCAATCCACAGCTTTTCCTTAATTTAGTTTCTCAGTTTCATTATGACCCTGCAGTAGTGGCAGGGTGGGTTTGAGGTGGCAGCATAAGGGCAGAAAGAAAAAAGCCTATCTGTGTTGCCAAGAGCAAGTCTGATGTCACCAGGGTTTAAGGCACTAACACTAATCTTTGGTTATCTGTAGACCCTTTGCAGGAAGAATACCTGCAATGTTAAGATTCATCTATCTAAGATCATTGAAAAACTTGTATTTTAAGTTTGGACACCACTTCTTAAGATTGAGAGGGCAGTGAAAAGCAGTGGTGCCTTGAGTGGATTTTTTTGCAGAAGAACTTAAAGCTTCAGTATGAATGCTTTGCATCTAACTCCATCAAAGCCTGCTCCTGACATGCAGGAAGTTTAATTAATGCCTTCTGTAGATGTCTCCTGACACTCAAATCATACCCAATCCTGCAGCTAGTGTCAAAATTTTAAATGACTGTTCTGGAATACAGACAAGGATAAATTAAGAACTGCTGATGAGAATATGTTTCTACATTCAATAGTTCTTAGGCAAGGCTATGGCAAAAATCTTTTTGGCTTTGATATTAAAGGAAATAGAATTAGTGCTTTTTGTTGCTCTCTTTTGGATTTTGGTGTTGGGTTTTTTTACAGCTTTTTTCTTCATTGTTTGCAATCTTTCAGCTTTCCTTCATCCAACCTAGCCTTTAGAGCCCTGAACTATCTGCACAGCACAGACAAAACTTATTCAGAGCTCCAGAGGACAAGTGAAATATTTCAAGTTTATGTTGTGGAGGAATGGTGGTAGGTGGTAGGGTAGGAATAATTCCTTTAGGATGAAAATATCTGTATAATGTATCTGCCTAGTTGTTTGCTGTATCTTTCCTGATGACAGGTTAGGATTCCTATTGCATCAGTAACATTCATTTATTAAAGGTCACAAAATCCCATACACTCTCATAGCTCATACCAGTCAGAAAGTCCATAGTGACAAGACAGGTGTGGGACCAAGCTAGAGAGCCAAATCTGTGGGATTAGGCCCAAAATTTGGAAAGTGTTAAACTGGGCAGAGATGTATCAGCAACATAACTCAGGTGAGTGTCAAGGGGCTCAGCATAAAAGTAGCCTCCAAGAAAGAAGACCCACAGAGTCAGACAGCTTTTCCCTCATAGCTGCACATTCACAACCATCTGAACCAGAGGATAATATGGATGTGCCATATCCCAGATGGCCTTAGGCCCAGGCAGCAGAACTATTCAGGATGGGGAGGTGTTCTCACAGACCTGATATGCGGTTTGCTGTGAGGTGTGGCCTTTTTTTATGGAGCCAAGGGGTGACACAAGGAGGAAAAAGGCTTTGGGGTTCATCAGCTTCTCTGTCCAGGCACTTCACCTCATGTCTCCACATCTTGCTTCTTCTTACACAAGTCACTGAGGATGACAAAGCAAAATATTTCCCACTGTCACAAAAGTGAGAGCTAGCAGATTTTGAACATAAAATCCCCAGCATGGATGTTATGTCACTTACTGAATAGCATTTCAGTTCCTTAAGGATGGGTGAGACTACTCCAGCTTAAGAATTTCATGATACTATGAACATAATGTTAAGATATGAAATCTTACAACATTTTGTGTTGGAGCCTGTATTTTGGTCAAGAACCAAGCGATTGCTAATGCTCTAGAAGCTTTTACATGTGAAAGAATACAGAAAATCATTCATCTCTCCCTTTCTCAGTTAAAGGGTGTAATCAATGGGGTACATGCCAGCTGCCTAGCTGAAAGATATAACATTTGTGTTTATGATGGCAGGAGAGACATAAAAATCTTCACAGTCCTTGGCATAGCTTCCATGTGGGTCTTGGCACCCAGGGCAATGCCATTTCACCCAGAAAACTGCTGTCTCTTTCAGTGTGGTAACCATGCACACTAGCCAGGGATAATTTTGGAATAAAACCTTACTTCTTTCTCTTAAAAAGAAAAAAAAATTTGAAAGAGAGATTTTTGTTGTGGTCAAATTAAAAAAATGAAGGATATGTAGTTAATCACAGTGTGAATTCTTTGAGAAGCACAGAGTTCTAATTGTTCAAGTGGAAAAATCAACTATTTAAGAAATATAAAAACCCACTTTTTATTTCAGGTTTGAAACACAGTGGTTCTCTGAGCCAGGACACACAAATTTTAGCTTTACCTTCTAGGGTTTGGCTTCTCCTGTATCCTGGCAATTAGCTTGGCCTCTACAGTAAAATTTTGGGCCTGAGCTTGATTAAGAGAACATTTATGAATAACATCCTCAGAAAAATTAAGGCCATGGCCAGGACCAGGCCACAGTGGCAGTGAAGTAGGTCCTGCTCTGTGGCTAAGCTGTTCCATAAAAGAGAAGGACTAGGCAGCTCATAACTCTTTACATTGATAGCAGTCATCACTCTTCTTTCACAACTTGCTAAGCCCACTTGGAAATTCCTGAAGTTTTCATTTCATTTCTTTCAAAGTACACTTGCCAAATCCAGTGGAAAACACCAGCCATGGTGGTATATTTATTATTATGATGCTCTTGACATGATGGATGAATCATGGTTTTACACTGGGAGAGAAAGACCAATCTCTTCAACCCCCTAAAAATTACTGGGAATTAAAAAGTCTATTAACCACATAGGGACAAATTCTGCAGCTCTTACTACCACTGATATGACTGAGAATTAAAAAAACTACCCATCCTGTAAGTATTTGGATCTTTTCAAACTTTGATAGCTGTTTACTGCAAATGGTTTGTTCCATCTCCTTTTAAAACCTTCACCAGTCTGGCTACTGAGCTGGTTGCTTTGACAGCAGGCAGGTTCTCGTGCTGTGGCCTGTGCAGCCAGTCCTTCTACCCTCTGGTCAGAGGTGTCTGGCAGAAGGCAGAACAGACCTTGATAATGCCCTCCCAGCAGCATAAAACCCACCTCAGGAGAAATGCTGGTTGTACAAAAAATGCCACAGCCTCATCCAGCAGGAGGTGAGCTATATTGTAATATATAACATAAAAACAACACCATCCATTAAAGACGTGGTTTGTATGACTTAACTTTTGCCTTTTTCATGTCAGTGATTCTTTTCTAGAGTAGCCTTGCTTTTGAAGAGAAGTGGTTAGTCTCGAGAGGTGCTTAGAACACATCTGGGCTTTTAGCCCTTTTTAGCTCTTTTGGGGCTGTGGGATGTACATGTCTGCTTGTTGACACTAAGGCATGGTGGTCACCTAGCTTTTAAATCCTGGTGAAAAGAAGCCCACCCTGACTATGAAAGGGGGGATGCAGCCAGAGGTATCAAAAATTATCCCTGTGACAACCTCTACAGGCCAGGAGTTAAGCAGGCAGGATGTTTTCAGCTGTTGTTCCAGTAGCCCACGGAAGGGAAGGATGGTATCTCAGTATGGTATTAAATACAAGGTGAGAGATGTCTGTGAAGATCCTCTACCATCTAATATGAAGAACATGTTAGACACACACATCTACCATCTAACATGAACGAGGCTGTTCCACATAGCCAAAGGGCCAAAAATGTCTCAGGGCTATTCATGAGGTTTTAAAAACTCTCCCCTACCTAAAGCTTGTCTGCCAGAACCTTTTCCCCTCTTCATGAATGCCCTTTTTGGCTTCAAAGCATGATTCCCATAATATTAGGGTCAAATTCCTAGTTACTTCTCTCATTGTCCCACAACCATTTGCTAGAAGAGTGAGAGGATGTGCTGTTCCAAGGGGCACTTGTACCTCTCTGCACTTGTCAACCAGGCAAAACTTTCTAGAAGCAGATAAAATTAGGAGCTTTTTTTTAGTAAGGAATTCTCATATGCAGCTCAGCCCTGGTTTAGTGACTCTAACTCTCTAGTGACTACCAAAGGAAAGTAACTGGGAGGGCTTTTTTGTTTCACATGGAAGAGCCAACAGAGCCAGGGCAGGCAGTACGGGTGGAGTGTGTCAGAAATAAGGGACATTTCCAAGCGGTCTAGGAAGACAGACTTGCTAAGGGGCCCTATCCACAGCTCATTACTGGGCTGCCCAATAGCATTCCAAGGAGAATAACACAGCCCTCACAGGCCACAAAACTGGTTAGGCAGAGTCAGGGAAGGCTCATTCCAGAGTGTCATGAGGTCGTAATGCGCATCAAGGGAGAAATGGGCAAGCCTTGCTGTAAATCTCCTGCTGAATACAATGGGGTACCAATATCCCTTCTCACTCTGGGACACATTAGGAATGTTGCAAACACAGAGAAAATGTTTGTGGTGGGTTGAGCCAGTCTGCACGCCAGGTATCCACCAAAGTTGCTCTATCATTTCCCCCTCCTCATCTGGGCAGAGGAGACAAAACAATGAAGGGCTCACAAGGAAGGATCACTCACAAATTAACATCACATGCAAAACAGAGTCGACCTGGAGAAAGAAAATAGTTTAATTTACTACCAGTTGAATCAGAGTAGTACAATGAGCAATAAACCCGAATCTTAAAACCATCTTCGTTTCACCCCTCCCTTCTTCCCAGGC
>VZTN01022720.1:18057-31904 GCA_013400515.1 Erpornis zantholeuca | reverse complement strand
TGTACTAAGGAAAAGTGTCCAACCAGTGCAGTGTGTTCTGGCAATGGGTGCAGTCATTGATGTTCATGTACTCTACATTCCATTGTTTTCCATTTGAATTAACCGTTAAAAAATAATGCAGGATCTGAAGATTTTGAAATTAATTCTACTGGAAATAACAATTTGAAAGTTCTTGTGGCGCTCTGATTGTAAATTTCATGTCCCAGTTACAAACTAAGTTGACAGGAGTTGTGCAGGATTTCTACATATCTGTAGAAACAGTCATATTTTAATAAGTGTAGTATGAACGAAGTGTATTATTGCACAGGGTCAACAAATGTTGCCATTTGAAGTAACATTACTGATTTTATTACAACATTACCTCTTTTGTGTTTATAAAATGTACCAAGTTTTAAATTGATAAGATTATTTTACTTGTAAAAAAAAAGTCAAAAAATCTCTTGCCAGTATTAGATATTTTTTCTTTGTCTGCTACTTTTGAGGGGGTTTTAGCCAAAGAGTAAACAGAAGAATATTTTGGTGGTTATTCACTGTACTCTATAAGGTTAGTTTTCTTACATACTTACAGTTTGCCACCAAAATAAAATTATGTAACATTAACAAATGACAGAGTGGTTTAAAGTGTACTGCCTGACTTAGTACTTACTTATTCCATTACTTGGTTATTTGACTTTTTCTGCTCATCTTGAACATCTTGAAAAGGTGATTTTTTCTGAATTTTTTTTTGTCACCTTATAGCCAAAGGAAGCAGAGAAAGCTTTTTATCCTGTGTTTGGCTTATGGCTGGCTGGGTTATATTAGCTTTATAAAAATGCTAATTACAAACTCCCACTTCTGTTTACCTTCACTAAAATGTGTGGGTTTTTTTCTCACACCCTCAGCTATTAATTTAATGTTGCCTTGCCTATAGCTGCAATATTTTGATAACACAGCAACTTCATGTTAATTTTTGAATGTTTATATCTTGAGATAATGCAAAATGTAAAGCCTTTGTAACCTTACTCACACCATCTGTATTTGTCTTTATTGTTTCACTTTATCCAAGTCCTTTAATTCTAACTGAACACCAGCAGTATTTTTCATAAAGATTCATTTAATGATAAATATTGGAATGTACTTGGGGACTTTAGTGGGGGAGGTGTGGGGAGAAAATATTTGTCAAACTTAAGCTGTCCATAGACTTAACTATTGTGAATGTCATTTCATTTTATTATGGTGATTGACTTAACTCTGATGTTCAGTTTGTATTTTTGGAATTGCTTTTTTCTTAGAATTAAAAGACCAACATTAAATGTGTGTATTTTTTGAGAGAGAAAAATGAGTTTTGATTCTGTACTCTTGTGAAGCACATACTTAGTGGCATCCTCCCATCCATCATTTCCCAGTCTCTAGCTTTCCCGTTCCTGTCCTGGAGACACTTGCCCTGCACATAGACACTAACTGGTGTTCCAGCTGTGGTTGAGGGATGCTTTGTTACACAGTGTCACGTACTGGAAAATGCTGCAATAGTGCTGCTGAACATATAGCTAGAGTAGTAATTAAAGCACACCTACAAATGCCTTTCTCATTTTATGTGAATTTCATTGTATGTAGTAGTGGTGTGTCTCAAGAAAAAAGACAAATGTTGCTGTATGTAATGATTTCATTTTGGTATAACTCGATCATTGTATGTATGCATGTTTGTAAATATATGTAATTCAACTTTGTTGTGGCCACTGATTTAGAACCATTTCTGTGTGTATGATATTTAATGTTTTTACATTATGTTTTATTTGTATTACAGTAGTATTTAGGTAGGAGAAGTCTCTTGTGACCATTCTAAAAATAGAGGTATTGCATGAATGAGACAGCAAAGAAATAATGGCACAATACTGGTCAGAATTGTAAAATAAGCCTCATAGCAAACTATTTGTCAAATCATTGTTCTCAACAAAAACTTCAACAGGAATTTTGAATAAAATGATGGTTTTTCTATGCATAAACAGGCATTTTGAAAAATCTCTAAGCATGATACATGAAATGAAGGTCAATATTTTGATTTAACATGAAGAAAAATAAAAAAAGGCCTTGAAGGTAAAGAGAAGCACTTTTTTGTCTAGGGAGAGGGGGGGAAAGATAATGTAATAAACAGAAAAATAGTTTGTCTTTGGAACATCCTACTAAAGTGATCTTTAGTGTTATATTTTAAAAGGAACTTGGTGAATTGAGATGGAACATGCCAAGGCTGACCATGGAGCAATAGTCAGTGATAAGGATAAACTGGACAGAAGCATCAGCTCTGTGCACAGAGTGAAGAGGATGAGTCTTGCAAATGCTATGCAGGTAATATGTTCAGGCACATCTCTAGTTGCCTCACATCTGTCTGAATGAAAAATAACTCTCCAGTTAAGGGCATGATGGGAGAAAGTTACATTTTTTAGAAATGGAGAAGCGGGTTTAGGATGCTGAGTTTTGTTCAGTCAATGTCAAACTTAAACTGATAGCTAAACACACATATGGAGGTGTCCTATCTATTGATAGCCAAATTTAGTTAGAAAGATGTTAATGCATGGGTTAAACATTGGAGTTGTCAATAGTTGTAGAAAAGTTACTTGTTTGGTGGTTGGGTTTTTTTTGTTTGTTTTTTTTCTTATAATTTAAATTGGATCATCTATAGGTGAGGTGTAATGAAGAGAAAGACATGGGAAAGGAGTCGCCTTTGGAGTCCCTGAAGGAAGTTGGAGGGGCGAAACAACTGTCTTTTAGCAAAGGTAGTGCAGGACAATAGAAAGAAAAGCAAAAGACAAGGACTGCTACAAGCTATGCTTGGTCTGAGAATGACCTTAAAATTTGATGCTTTTGCTCTCTTTCAATTTTATCATTCAGCAACAGTGAAACAAGATTTTTGTATTGTCTTGGTGTTTTAGTATTTTGCATTTTTGAATCCCTTAATGTTCTCAGTTATCTTTGCTAATAGTCTGCTATTTTTTAAATCATATTTGTACATATTTCGTAATTGAGATCCATATACTGTAATATCGACACCTATTCTGGTTTTCAGTAGTACCAAAATATTTTGCCTACAGATACTAATTTTTCAAATACAGCTGGAGTTCATACCATTCAGTTCATACCATTCTTTTCATGTAATCTTTCTTCTAATCTGTTTACTGATATTATTTCACCAGTATGTGTTTTTCTTTCACTTGATCTAATTTATATTTCCAGCTTCTCAATTTGACAATATTCCATTTGCTTCCCATTGTTAGCTACTTAGTGTTTGGCACTGATTGACTTCCATGTGGTTTTGGTTTCCTAGTCTTCTGTTTATTTAATGTTCAACACAGTACTTTCTAATCCTGACATCTACAGTTTTACTCCTGACAAGCTCATTTACTTCAAAACCTGCTTTAAAGCAGGAAGCTAATTAATAGTTCTGTCATGCTCTAAATAAAATTTTTCTGTAAGCACCATTTTAACTCCTTCATTTGTGCTTTCCCATTCTCTAATGAATACTCACAAACTTGGCTATTGTTGCATTCATGTCAACTTCCAGTGGAATAGTTACTGCTTTGCTATGTACACGTCTTTTTCATTCATGAACATTACTAAGGTTGCCTACTTTGTGTTATTTGGTTGCTCTAATTTGGTATTCATAACTTCACAAATTGGTTGCATGATAGCAGAGACCCGAAAGCACTAAGGGTAAAATTCTAGAGATCATCAAGAATAGGTGGAAATTGTGGGAAAGGGGATTAATAAACAACTGGAAAGGTTTTGACTCCATTAAATCCTTTAGCATAAAAGGACTTTATTTAGATGTTTAATTTCAGGTTCCTTAACATAAGGTTGAAATGTATAGATTTATGCTTCCAGAACTTTTCTTTTGGCAACTCAATGCCTTCCTTAAGAACCTGTATTCCAATTTAGCAGGTAGCAGATGGAGAGCAAGGGAGGATACCCTTTTTCCAGAAACTTGGTATGCACTAAGGGAAGAAGGGAGTTTGTGAACAGTATGGGTTCCAGGTCTCATTAACTGTTGTCAACTATAGCACTTGACAGCATGAGAGATGTAATTCACATGCTTCTGGTGTAACTGCAGCAGTGTAGGTGTGCTTTCTACTACTTCTAAGTTTTTTATCATAATCTTACTTATTATTTTATTATCTTTACCTTTGATAAAAAGTAAGTTATGTTACATGAATTGTTGGTTTTGAAAACAAAATGATACAATAAGGTAAGTAGCTTTTGCTTGCATTTTTAATTTGTGTAAATTGAGCTTTCTCACCTTTATACCTCACTATGCATACAGCATTCCACGTGTGTACCCAGTGAATTTCTGTGAGAGAATACTGCTGGAGCCAGGGGGAAAGCATGGAAAAGGAAAGGCTTAACATAAGCCATTTCTCAGCAGTAACTAAGAGTTGTATGTTTCCTGTCTACACCACAAGCTGCTAAGTTCTCAAATGAAAGTCTCAAGAATTGTTCTCTGAAACACAGGAACTGTTAGTTTTTAAAGACCTCAGTCTTCTTAGTTTCAGGCTGTCTTAATTAAGTTTTGGGGATAATGAGTCTTAGAACAGATTGCCATATAAATACTTTTTTAAAAAATACTCAAGAAAGTGGGGAAGAAAAGAGTAATTGCTGTGGCTAAGTGAGTAAAGTTTTAAAAAATGTGGTCTTAACGCTACCACGTGGTCATGGACTGAGGATGGTGCTGCAACCTGGCAAGGCTGTGCTGCACTGCTGAGCACGAGAGAGAGCAGGCCAGTGTGAGGCACAAGTTGTACATGAGAAGTGAAGGCAGAAGGTGGCATTTCTCATGGTGCACACTTGCAGACATCAGGAAAAGGAACTTTTGCAGGTATTTCTCCTGTGTCCAAAAATAGCACTCGAGCATTTTTACTGTGCATGTACTTTTCCAAGTCAAACCACTGTTCCTTCTACCACTAATTGCCCAATCTGGCAATGTAACATTGTACCTCAGTATTTTATGATCTGTTTCATTGATTCAAAATGCAGCATAAAGGAAGTTCCTGTTTCAGTACTTGAACAATGTGGTTTGCAGGCTTCCGGACAGGCCCGGCTGTCTCAGGAGTCTTACGAAATGGTAAACAAGCTCAGATTTGTCATGTGTGTTACTCAACCCCAAAAAATGCTCCAGTATTTTGAGCTTTATTCTTGGGATCTTGAATAGTATTTTATGAGTAATGCAAAACTATTACATATGAATAACTAGTAGTAATTTGTATTATGGGATTCTTAATTGTGAGCTTGATATTGTGTTATGATTTCCTATTGACAGTTGCTGCTGAAATACAGTTAAATATCTTTAAGAGAAAATAATTAAAAGACCAGAGGTTGGTGTCTTTCTGATCTGATGCCTGTGTAAATCTTAAACTATTTGCACTGATAAAGTTGATTTTGGGTTACATTGAGTAAGAACAGAATTTGAATACTGCATGAAGAAGAAATGAAAAAGCTGCATTACTAAAACCAAAATTCCTGTTAGCTTAGCATCCTTGATCTTTTGCAGCATTCATAGGTAGAGCATTCTTCCTTCAATATAAAAGAACACAGACACAGGTTTAAACTTGATTTATTGAAAATCTCAGTTTTGCATAATTATTCAACATCTGCAAGTCTTAAAACATTTAATTCTGAATAAAAAGTCCATTAAGGAAAAAAACGTAATTTATATTCTCCTTTGTGAATTTTTTACAGTCAAAAGCAATCTACTCTTCAAAATCCAAATACAATGTTATTCAACTGAAAGTCTGAATGCCAAATCCTTCACCTATTATAAACATATTCCAGCTGCCAAAGTCAATGAACTTTTCTAGTTATTCCCTCTTTCATTTTCTAGTGGACCTTGAATGAGAAGAAAAGGCAGTCAGAGCTCTTAGTTGCAAAACAATAATTTCTTCCAGATGAACTCTGCTGTCAAATTGTTGCATTTTCCTTCTACCAGAGACTGCTATTTGTAACGGGAGACACTGAACTGCAGCAGTCCTGTGTCTTTGATCAGAGCAGGCTGCAGTCAGTAGCAGCTTAAACTGAGACATCAAACGGTTTTGCCACTGATGTGTAATTACTGTCAGAGAGGCACAGCAGAGCAGCTGGGGAACCCAATCCCTTAAGGTGCCCTTGGAAAACTTGGCAGGGCTTATTTGTTGGAGTTCTAAGGTGAAATCTCAAATCTAGTAGCTTGGAGAGCAGAGGTAGATGTCTTAGTCACAGCTTCCCAGAGCTGGTTCAGCGTTCTGCAGATGGTGATGCAAACAAAGATAACGATGTGGTATAGTGCTACTGGGAGATGGACAGGGAAATGGCAGGGAAACATTATTTGCTACTCTAGCTGAAACAATCATTTTTTCCTAGACATATTTCTGTGATAAGAACAAAGCTTTCTACTTCTAGGCAGTTTAGAATAGAAAGCATCATATGAAAGTAAGACACACAAAACCTTAAAGGGGTACAGTCTTATTTTGGACACAGCTTTGCAGAAAGATGAAGTAGCTCAACAGCCTTTGGAGCCTTCTATAACAAGTTCTGTAATAATAATAATACTTTTGCTTATAAAAACTATTTAGAAATATTATTGCTAGGTCCTCTTGTCTGAAGTTGAAACCAAAGTTCTGTTTCTATATTGTGTAGCCCTTGCTAGCATCTGCTTCATTTAACAACGTATTTCTTCAATGCACCTATTGACCCTGTTTTTATTCATAAAATAGTATTTAATCACAAAGTCTCTTAAGTTGCAACTCTGCTATTCATACAGATGACCCCACAATAGGCACAATACTACTACATACACTTTTTTTAAAATACTTTTTAAAGTGTTTTTAATAAAGTTTTTTAAAAACTCTTATGATGAAATGCAGTTAACACATTTATACAAGAAATTCCAATGACTTGGCACATTGTAAAAATTATTAACTTGGAACTACTAAAAAAAAGTTAATTCTCATGCACCAGGGGTTTTCCAAAAACTATAACCTCACTACACAGTTAAAAGCCACTTCATCCAGATATTATAAATTTCTGATTTTTTATTAGCTTTGTCTTATTTAAATGATACTACATATTCAGTTCATCATAAAACTTGACACCTGTACTTACTGCTCCTGTGATTTGTGCCTTATTTATATGAACAGCTAGGTACAGAAACACTGGTTATATGAAAAGAGTGTAGTTACACAGCTGAAAGACTTGTGAGGGTGAGCAAAAAGGGGAAGTTTAGGTGAACAGCTTTGGTTTTATATGGCATTGTTACAGCAGTCATAAATGTAATAAAGTGAAAAGTAAGAGGGAGTTTAAGACTACAACAATCAATGTTTGTTTTGGTATACCATGACAACCCCTGCCTTTATTAAAAGGAAAAAACATGAGAAATTACTTTTTTTAAAAATAAGCTATTATGTGAGGTAAGAGTAACTAAGAATTTGCAAATCTACTTCAAAGTGTGCCTGTATTTGTTTGGATACCATGTAGTCACTTGTCTCATGTAACAGCCAGAAAGGAAAACAGGATTGTGCAACTATAGGACAGAAAGATTCATGAACAGGAATTGTACCTATTTTCTCCAATTGTTTTTCAAGACTGACTCAGTTTCACATTGATGGTGTTTTTTTAAAGTGCTGGTATTAGTTTTCTGTTATAAAAAGAGATCTCATGTTCTTACATAGTTAGCCCAGTGTTTCTCCATGATGCCAAAGAACAAAAGCTGAGGATTTTTAAAAATATGTAACTGATGAAAAATGACAGTAACTACCAATCCTGTAAACTTAGGCACATATGTAAATTCATTCAGTATTTAACAGCAACTAAACCAATGTCTAAGTTACAACTTAAACTTTTATGTGAAAATGAAATAAATGACAGTTATATTAACATTCCTTTGCATATGCACCAAGTGTGCTATGCATAAGGTAAGCATTAACAATCATTAACAAATCCTGCAAGTACAAAAAAATAGTTAGTAGCATTTGGAAAAATGGGAGAGCTTGGGAGTATGCATTATGTTCACGTTTTAAAAAAAGAAACCAACAAACCACCACAAAAAACCATAGAAAAACCCCAAACACAAACAAGACCAGCACCATCACATCCAAAAAGCCCACCACGAATTGAAAACCTGATTTTTACTGTCTGTTCAATAGAACCTGAAAGGTCTTTATTTTCTTTACCATAGTTTATTGCTCCCCTCCTCCCCCATACCTGTTATATTGTTATGATCATAATATGAACATTAATGAATATTAAGTTCTACTTTTCCTCTTATCTTCAAAGAGACTTTTCAACATGTAAACCTGAACAGCTGATACCACCACCATTACTCCCAAGTTGACCATGGACCAGAAATTCACTCTGTCAAAGTTGCTTTCTTGTATGTTTCGGTCACGAGCCTCAAATGCTCTGAGCAGGGTCTGAATCTGGACACTTTTGCTTAATCTGGCTTTGACACTGTTGATGGATTCCTGGTAAGTAACAAAAGAGTATTTTTAGAAAAAAAACACCTAAATTAAGTGGATGATAGCTTGCAGCACGTACAAAATTATTAACACTCTATTACCACCTGTAATTTAATTTCTTAAGAAGTGAAGTGTTATTTTCATTTTAAAATATACACCTCATCAGTTTTCATTAATTGGTCTAGCCTGCTTATTGTGTATCACCTAAAAAGACTTAATTTATGTAGCATTAGTGTTCTGTAGTAATTTTGTTTTTTTTCTTTTATAGGTAGGGAAGTAAGAGAAAAAACAAACCTATCTGGACAAATAAAAAGCAGTGAATACTGCAGAACTAGTCTCAAACCAAATTATGTAGTGGCAAGCAAATGTAGAGTTTTTTCTGCTGCACAATAAAGTAAGGAGCTTTTTAATGCAAACTACCATCAGGCCTGTATCTGTAGCAAAAGAAAAGTACAATAATGTTACATTCCTGCCTGCTTCTGGTGTTTCCACCACAGTGGCCATAAAATGCTGTTTCAGCCTTGATACTAAAGCAGAATTTTGACAATAAATTTTGAATAGGACAACTGTAGGTCCTACAAAGGACGAAGTGTTACCCTGGGAACTAGAGGAAGTACATGAACACTCCAGCCATGACAATGGCAGCTCAAGATCTGCACTTTATTCTGCACTATGTAAACATCTGATCCCTATAATCCACCACATAATGGATACTAACAACATGAAAGCTGATCTCATGAAGTGCTGAATTACATTCTTGATATAATTATGGATCCCAAATTGAGAAGAGTAAAATTCACTAATAATTAATATGGTTAAACCCAGCAGTAACATTTTCTCTGTTTCATACCTAACAAAAATATTTCAAAATAGCTATTTTGGGGAGCCAAATAATTTTATAATGATAAAGTTCATTGTTACACAATAAGGAACATGAACGCCACACAAAAGCTTTAAAAATAAGACACAATTCCCTTATTTTTGCTAGAAAACATGTTCTCCTTAAGGAATTAAACTACTAAGTGTTTATGTTAGTCCTCATAGAGCTTGCAGGAAAGTAATACTTGGCTAACTAAACAATGGGATCAAGTTCTAATGTTAACTTTACAAAAATGACCTACCTTAGAAGATTTTCAAGGTTCTCAAAGACAAGTTCTGCATTTCTTTTTCTTTTGGAAGAGATACCAATATGTAAACAAGTATCTATCAAATCCATTCAAGTATTTTTGTGATTAGTGTGAGAGGGATTTTCTTCACAACTTCACGTATAAGCTTTGCTTTTTCTAAGTGTCTTGACTGCCAGTTTTAAAGATCTGGTCAGCTTTTCAGATTCTGTGTTTGGTTTTATTATTATTTAAATGTGTATCATACACCTAAAGAAGATTTTAAACATTGTTTGTTTTGTTATTTAAAAATCTGCATCATGTTTATGGCAATAAATAATACACTGTAATTTTCTACATGATGTATTCAGTAAGTGTGTGCAGAGGTAGGGGTTTTGGGTTGGTTTTAAGATATCTATTGTCTGTAGCTATGATCAAACGAACAATAGCTCACTGCATCCTACCAAGCAGTAGGAACAGGGGTACTGGAGCACTGAGCTTCTAGAGTAATCTCAGTATTTAATGATCATAAAGGGAGTAAGAGCTTTGACTCAGCAGTAGTCTGAATCCTACATCAAACAGGGCCAGAATACAGTTTAAGCAAACATAACCATTCAAACAATGTCTGGAAAGAGGAACCTATAGTTTATGCAAATTAACTCTCATTCTGTTTATTAGTTAGAAAAGATGTAATAAAATTTGGGGGCAGAAAAGCTAATATTGTAATATCTAATTTACTGAAACTAGAAACAGTAATCCATACTTCTGCAAAGATGTGATGAAGAGGCTAACACAGTACTTTATTTTTAAATGTTGATAAAAATTATGCAGTAATTCCAACTATATCATGGGGACTAAGTAATACTTTAATGGTCAAGGTATTCATTTCACTGCTGCTAAGGAAGAATGTCCCATTTCAGCAGTAGGAAGAAAGGAAGCTGAATTGGAAACCAAGTGACTGAGAACTAGGCAGTTTCTTCTTGCTGATAAAGGGCCTATACTGAAAAGATCTTCAAATTTCTGAGTGTAAACAAGAGATCCATGGTGCTAGACTTCCTGTATTAGTAAAAGCAACATACGGTACTGGAACACATTCCAGGATGATACAACAGACCAAGGCAGAATGACTACAAGACATTAAGTTTTTTTCCAAATGCTCTTATAATGAACAGACTTAAACATAAAATACTAACCAGAATGTCTTCCAATTTCATGTCTAAGAGATCTGTGCCTGTAACGTACTTCTTCCAGTCTTCCTCATCTTGTCCATCCTCTCCCATATTGTCCAGGATCAATTCAAAGAAAATTACCTTTTCAGAAATGGTACTAAATGTGTTGTCAAAGCAGAACATGTAATCACCATCTTCTGTTTCCACCCTGTGTAATTAAACGAAACATGATTAACTACACTTTCTGTGCTGGTTCTCAAAAAGTCAGTTTTTGTAAGCACACCTTTCTCTTTAAGATTGACAATCAGGCACTTAGAAATAACCAAATCTTTTTGTTTAAAAAATAAGAACTGTAAAGACACCTCACAGATTACACAGTCACAACAAAACAATACCACTGACTCTAAAGGCTCAGAATGATGAAGACAGCAGCTTGCTTTCATTTCTTTTCAGTGATTTGGAATAATTGTTAATTACTACAAAAAAACATAGAATAAGTGGAATTCTTACACTGTATAGTAAAAATGCAGCAAATACTACATATTTTGATAAAAGGACTGGAAAAATAAGGGACTTTTTAGCTTGTTATTTGTATGGCTGACATGATCTTTTGATATTAGATATGGAGACCTTTTCCAACTCCATAATAATTATTTTTACTCATTGAACATTAACAGCTATCATTAAAACTTCATGGTGCAATCCATGTAAAAAGTATTCATTGTTTATAAAAAGAAAATTGGTATTCTCAAACTGTGCTATTAGAAAGTCTTTTGTAATACTAAAGAATAAAAAGTACTCAACCTTCATTTTACTTGTATTTGCTAAAGGAACCAGAAAAGTTCTTTATGTGACACTTCTGAGTTTGAAGATTTTAAACTTACGTATGAACTCCATCTGATTTTCTTTCATCAAAAACTAGAGTTTCACCTTTTGGGGACAGCAGATGAAAATCAACATCTAATCCTGCTCCATCTAGAACCTGTGAAACAAACAAAAATAACCAACCTCTGACCAGTGGAATTCCTGTTTGCATTGCTGACAGCAACATTTTTAGGGAAGGCAAATGTTTTAGGTACGGGAATAGACAAATAAAAAACCTGAAAGATGAATCTGTCTGGATGAGCTGACACTAAATTAACTGGAAACAGATTAAAAAATGGCTCAACCTAAAAGCATTGTAGCAATTTCAGAATCTTAAACTAAATGTGATCTAAATCTGCAAGGCTGGGCTTATATTGAACCTTTCCCTAATTACTTTTAAGAATGCATACAGTTTTATCAACAGGCAGGGTTAGACAACCTGTAAAAATACCAACAACAGATGGCTAAATCTAGCACTTCTATGGCAGATGTCATTGACTGCTAAGTACCTGCACTACTCCCATTTCAGTGGTAGAAATGTTCTAACAAGCCACTTTTCTGCATATACACATTACACATACTTGTACACTATGTGCTGTCACCCCTAAGATATCTTTGTTGGGTGAATTAACAGTGTTGAAGACAGGACCAAACCTCTTATGCCAATCAAAGCTGTACCACAAGTCCTTCTCACCTTTGATGCACATTTAAGGTCTGAATTCTGCCAGAGTATTCTCTTTTCCCAAAGGTAGGAGGAACTGGAGGCATTTAGCTTCCTAAGTTCTCAGGCAGTATCTACAGCATAACAAAGATGTGCTGCTTTAACAGTGTAACACAGCTACAGTTGTATCACCACACCTATTGTGTTGTAGAAACTTTATAGTGAAGTTAGTAACTTCACTAAGGGGGGGGAGAAGGATCATTTTTATGACATTACTTAAGTCCATACTAGGAGAATTTTTTGTTTGCTTGTTTTCCAGGGAGCTTTTTGAGTACAGCAGTCTGCTCCTGCTGAAATGGAGGGCAAAGTTTACACTGACTCAAACTGTCACTGAAGACTTACAAAAAAACCCCAAGAATAAAGGACAAAGAAAATTACTAGCTACCACCTGATCAAATTAAAAACCACACTCAGTGACATTTCTTTATGGCTATGCTCCAGTCTAAACACCCAGAAAAGAACCTTTATATTTGCACAGTGTTTACATTATGTCTTTGGAGAATGACCTGCATCCTATGTTAAATATTCCTATGCTTTAGCTGCTAACATAATTAAGTACAAAATACATCTACTTGCAATAATATACAGAGCTCATTTTCTACACATTGAAATAGAAAGATGAATCACTACTGTTAACAGTAGTGCTAAGAAATTTACGCCTGAATAGAAATAAATTATGTGTATAATGTTATACACATTAGTTCTTTCTAAAATTATGTCTTTATTTAGCTTATTATCAAACTAAAATCGTACTCTGTGCAAAACAAACTTCTGTTTGGCTTAGGGCACTGAACAAAGCTTCTACCCTCTGTCTTTCATTCTTGTTCAGTTCTGCATGTAACAGTATTAGAAATAATCAGGAATTTCGGCTTTATCTTTCAGTTGGGAAACAGAAGGGAAAAACAGATAGAGGGGAAGAGAGACAGATCCTGGCCAGCTTCGAGGCACAGGAGTAGTAGGGTGGGAGAATATTCAGTGCAGCTTCCCACACAGTACCTATTTTACTGGGAAAAAAAGTCTTGGTTTTAAGGAGGGATAAAAGAAAGTCTGAGATCAAAATCTATCCCAGACATTTCTGGGAAACTCGACTCTCTCCAAGAAGGACATCAAAATCTTAATGATAGTCTGTTAAATTGGGCTGCTTCTGTAAAACTTTCATCATTGAGGTGAAAGGTGTTTAATATCAGCACAGAGAGGCAACTACGGGCTCTGTGCATCAGTACAACGTTCCTTACGTTTTAGAGCTACAACACAAGGTCACAGCCGTGAACTTTCTACAGTCTGCCCTTTTAAAGGATGTCGACTTGAGCTCTTCTAAAGTAGAAACAAAAACCTCCCCCCCCAAACCACCAAAGAATGTATTAGAATAATTTAAAAGGCAGGTAAGTCATTTTTTAACACCCGAAGGCAGAACTTCTAACAGTGCACAATTCCAACGTGGCTTTGCGGGCACTGCCGAGGCCGGCAGAGTCCCGGGCAGGGCTGGGCTGCCCGCGCCCGGGTCAGGTCGGCGGAGCCCCGCGGCCGCTGCAGGGGG
>VZTN01022720.1:3626-17629 GCA_013400515.1 Erpornis zantholeuca | reverse complement strand
GGCTCCGCCACCGCACCGACTGCTCGGAGCCGAGGGACGGCCGCCAGAGCCCCGTGCCGCAGCTCTCCGCCAGCCCGGGCCCCTGCGCCGGTGCTGCCCGTCCGCCCGAGGCCGGTTCTCTTTCGTCTCTCGTAGCGCTGGTCACGGGCAGCTAGGCAAGTCTTGCGCATTCGCGTGTGCGCCGTTCGCTTCTCGGGCTCCCCGCCAGGTGCACGGGTCTGCCAGATCTCCGAGATGCGCTGCGTGACAGATTTTTGGCAAATAATGTATAACGGGTTTTTCCAGTTTTCATATATGGCAAGTCATGAAAATTTTTGTACTTCGTGAATGCATATAGAGCTCCTCACAAAAGAGACAATTTGTTATTTTTATCTAGCGAACATGGGAAGGAACAGTGTGTGAAATGTACGTCTACATTTGGAAATTCAGTATATATTTTTTTATTGTATTTTTTTTCTCCTTTCCTTTTTTTTAATCTTTGCAAATAGTCTTTATGCACGTTTAACAGTGTTTTAATATTAAATCTTACTTTAGCCTTACCCATGTTACCAATGGAATGTAGTATGTGGACTTGCTCTGAAAGTGTTGCTGATGAAGACCTGCTCGCAAATGTACAGTCATTGCAGAATCAGCTGAGGAGAACTGAAAAAAACCTACAAACAGTAGAGAAAGAGCTTTCCAGGTATGAGCGTGTCTGGGAATGGGAGCCTCCTGTCTCTTGTAGTGTATGAATCTGTCTTACTCTATTTGATGGATTAAAGCTCCTTTTGTGCTTTTTGTTGAATAGTCTTTATGAGCAACCTAATAAAGAAAAAAGGAGTAGTGATTTTTTGCTCTCTCTCCAAACACTAGTACAAGTGAACATTACGGCCACTGCTTCGATGAGGTGATAGACTTCTCTCTGGGGGACTTTGTAAAGCCGAATTACAACTGTCAAGGCTTTTCCAGCTGTAAGACAAATTCTGGTAGAACATCTCGGGATTTTCAAAGAAAATCTAAGGAAGGAGTAGTGATTCATTACTTCTTTTTATTACTTTGGCCTTCTATTCTTCACTATTGTTTTGAACCTTTTTTGGCTGCTGGCCTTGGAGCAGATACACTGTAGCATCAGACAATGCTATCAAGTGAGCACTCTTAAACATAGTATCCCTTGAGTACATTTCTTCTGCGAAGTTTCTGCTCCCGCCTTTCAGTATTTGGGGCTTGTAAGAAAGATGGGGACGAAGTTTTTAGCTGGTCCTGTTGTGATAGGACCGGGGGTGACGATTTTAAAGTTCTTTAGATTAGATGTAACAAGATGTAACAAGTATTTTAGTTATGATGGTGGTACAACACAGGAACAGGTTGCCCAGAGCCGTGGTAGATCCTCCATCCTTGGAAACATTCAAGGTCAGGTTGGACAGGGCTCTGAGCAAGGTGATCTAGTTCAGGTTGTCCTTGCTCACTGCAAGGTGGTTGGAATAAATGACATTTAAATTTCCCTTTCAACCCAAATTGTTTATGATTCTATGATGTATTTTTATGTCTAGTCTTACTCAGTATCCACAACTTTGGAGAAAACTGTGGAAGAAAATAAACATCTTCAGGAGATGTTGGATGCCCTTCATGAGAAAAATGCATCTTTGACTTCTCAGAACCACCACCTAAAGAACAGAGTGGAAGCAATGAACTTTGAATTGATGCAGTCAAAAACAAAAGTACGTATCTTTAGTGTATTCATCAAAGAGAAACACAAACCCCAAGACACCCAGGGACCATGATTTTTGAGTTTATAATTCCAAGCAGAATATGCTGAGGTTTTTTTAATCTTAATCTGTGTAAATTTAAAATTTAGTATATATTTAATATTCCATTAATATTAATTATTATTAATTATTAATATTAACCTTGGACAGAATACTTTGGAATGTATTTCTCCATGGGCAAAACAACTATATTAATTATGAATTCCATCTATTTATGTTCCAAAGTTTAGTCTAAAGACAGTAAGTCACAAAATGAAAAATACACTATGAAAGAAAATAGTTCAGTAATGTATTTAGTACTGTACATTCATGTGTCTGAGCTACATAGACGTTAATGGGAATAATGATGGTATGGTAGTCATTTGTCTAGGAAATGAGAATAGTTGATCTCTCAGGCTGGATTAATATTGCTATTTTGAAAAAAGTGAAGGTGAGTTAGAAGGGAATATTGTATCTAATAAATCATTACTGATTTAGTGTACACTTGTCTGTACAGGTTTGTTTCAGGACAGCTATGTTCTTTTACTTGGTTTATATATAATATTATATAGCTATGCTTAGTGCATTGGGTTTGAGAAATGTTATCTCCAAAACAGTACAAATAAATAGATAAAATGTTTGACTGTCTGGAACTGAAAGAAGAAGCGTTTGAATATAAACTTTGGGGAAAAGCAAGAGACAAGATCAACCTATAAAGAAATCATTTTGCTAGACAGCATATCACACTGGAACTGGAAGGAAAGTTAAACAATCAGAAAATTGGACTTAAGGTGGTGTAGATGAACAAACATAATTTACAGTAAGGTTAAGAGCACTGTCATTCAGTAAGCAGACTGTTTTTATGTGTCTCACCTGTACATTTGCAAATGTTAATGTAACCCCAAATATGTTTGTATTGCAGATTTCATATCTTGAGGCTGCTTTAGGTACACATTTAGGCAGCATTCCGAAGCTGAAAGAACAGATTGTAAATTTGGAAGCAGAAGTTTCAGCTCAAGATAAAATTCTGAAGTAATAAGTGTACTTTTAAATCATTATTTTATTGTTTTCTTTCTGCTAGTCCAATCTCTTTTTGGGGATCACATAATTACTGATACTGTGTGGATCATGTAATCTGGGGTTTAAACTTTCATTTCAGAGCCATTTATAGGAAGAGGGAGGTGTTTTAGTTAGCGGTGAATGTACTCCAAGAAACTGAGAAAAAATAATAGAGACTGGTAAAAGAAACCAGTTTATAATGTGTGCTGAATACAGATGTACCCTTACAACTGGACAGAGTGATTGTTTGCTACATGAACACATATATTCTCATGTAACAAGCATATGTATTTCTAAACATGACTGTGTTCTTTGCAACATAAAGGATTCTTTATTCAGGAATGCATTAATCAAGGCAAATGGCCAGATAAAGCTGATGTAAACACTGTTCAGAGGTGTCAGGAAGACATACCTGGTTGTCAACTTGCCTCACCTCATGTTATGTAATATTCAAGTAATATCTCAGTGGTCTGTCTTCACCCCAAAAAAGTAAAAATACCTATATTAAATTTTTATTTTAGTGTTCTTTCCCTTGTCACACCTCTTGGCAGAGAAAACATGATTTCTGTGATCAGAGCTCATGACACAGTCAGCTTTCTGGGTCCTTGGCAGATGCAACACCTGGTGCCTATTGACAAGTCTTAGACACCACTCCAGACATACTTCTGGGGAGTCTGGAGACTACAAGTGTTCCTAACCTAGTTTCAAGAGTTACAGGATGTTTATCTAGCAATTCTAGAACATCGTGTGCAGAAAAGAACAGAAATCTATTTTCTTTACAAAAAGTTCTTATTTTCTTATTATGCTTTGTTTATTTGCTAGAGATGCAGAAGATAGATTAGATCAAAATCAGAAAACAGCAATGGAAAGAGAACACATGTTGCAAAGATATCAAAAAGGCTATAAAAATCTGAAAATGGAGTTAATTGAACAAAGCAAGCAAGGAAAGAGGTAACTAACTAATTAATTTTAATAAATGAAGGATAGAATAATAGAGCATAAGTGTTTATTTCCATTGTTTGCTTTGTGGAATCAAATTGCTTTTCTGTTTTAAGGATGTTATTTTTTAAAAAAGGGAAATTCTGTGGGAAGGTACTGATTGTTTAAAAAGGCACATTTAAAATCTTGAAATTAGCTGGTAGTTGCAGGCTGATAGCACACACTCATAATCAGTTTATCAGCTGTTATTTTTTTCCTTCAGAATGGATGTACTGTAGTGGAAAGCTTCAGTGTCCAGAATATATTTTTCCTGAGTTATTTTTGTCTTTGTCTTGCAAGAACCTGCAGTGTATGCTCAGTACTTGGTATTCAGCACGGTTCCTTGGTGTGAGGAAGGTGACAAAAGCATAGCTCAATCAAGAGAACATTTTTGTGTCATCCTTGACCTTACCTGTCGATATGGTACTGTTTAAAAGGATTCTGTAATTCCATCTCAGTCCCCATTTCCCCTTCCTATTGCCTCCTTTAGCCAAGTGGTTCCGTCACTACTGCAAGTGTTAGGGAATTTGACTGTTGGAAGTTCCTATCACCTCCAAAGTGTGATTTAAAGAAGTGAGTAGAATAAATAAAAGGATCCCTACCTACCCTATTAATTTAACTGCATTACCTGGGGCAAAAATTAACTGAATTAATGGCTTGGGAAAGCACTTCTTGAACCATTTAAATACAAACTCTGTTTGACTTGTGCCTCTGCCCATGAAATGACCTCTAACCTTCTTATGGCAAGAAAACCTGAAATATTGTGGGGCTTGCACTGCTGGTTGAATAAATGTTTTGCTTTATGATTGCTGTTCATCAGAGCATGTGGGGTTGGAACTAGCTGTACTTAGTTACTAGCTGCAAATGTAAATATTTTGGTACTTCAGAGAAGCTGAGCTTCTGCCAAGTGTTAAAGGCAACATATGATGTTATGGTTAGTATTAACAATTATTATGCTTTACTTTTAATCGTTAATTCCAACAACTTACTATTCTTTACCCAGGCAAACTGAAGCTTTAGACTAATGCTATTTTTTTTGTTCTGAAATGCTTTTGTCCCCTTCTCTGAATACTTTTGCTATCTTCAAATGGGCAGTGGTCCTCAGACTGAGAGACACCAATCTGAGGGTTGGCTGTACTTAGATGAGGCACTGCCCTATCCCCACAGCTCCCTTAGTGGAAGAGAGAAATGTTATTGAGCAGCAGCAATTCTTGTCTGCCTGTGTTGGCTGTCCTGAACACACTGCAGACCTGAGGTTTCTCTTCCAACTTCTTCCCTAATGAGTAATGATAGAGGCAGTGGCATGGAGTCATAGAGGGGAATGGGGGCAGTCTGGGTTGTTTCTTGGAACAGATTCTCACGTGGTATCTGAGCCTTGGAAAGTTGGAAGAAGAAAGGAAGTACCTGGAGCAATTAGTGTAGTAGTTGTTTTTAGTAACTGGAGAAGACAGTTGCATTAATGGCTGGAGTTTGTGGGTTTTAAAATTGGTTTGCATCTTTTGCTTGGTAGAGCACAACAGCAAAGAAATGAAGCTTTGTTGAATGTGGAGGAGCTGACAAGAGCTTTCACAAAGTATAAAGCAGAAATAACTGAAAAATTAGAAAAGGTGGGAGTTTTTTCTTCACTTGTATTTGCCATGGTATTAAGATTTTTCTTCCAGTAGGCCAAACAGCTAATAGCAACAAGTTCATCAGTGAGTCAAGAGGTGGGACGGGATAAGCAAGTGTTTGTCATGATAAATTGTTATTTAATTTTACACTGCCTTTGCACAGTCTGGATCTTTGGAGTCTGCATCTTTGGAGTATCCTAATACTGATGCTGTTTCTCCTGTCTCCTGCTTGCCAGCTGGGAAGTTTACAAGATCCTTTTAAAAGAATTCTTTTTCTCCATAAGTATAAGCTGTTCAGTAGTGTTCAAATAGCTGTTCAATAGCTGTTCAAACCATGTGCTGAAGAAGAGCTAAGATGAAAATTAGGTCATCTCGCAAAATTCCAATTATCAAAATTGTTAATCCTTCCTGTCTTGTGGGAGGAGAAAATACAGTTAGCTCTTACAGAGATTTTTTTTTATTAGACTCCTTTCCTTGTGGAACAGTGTTGCCAACCACAAATATGCTCTAAAATATTACGGTAATTTTTTCCTAGATGACAGAAAAAGAAAATTTCTCTGCCTCTCTCCTCTTCACAATAGTGAGCAATGGTATTATCTACAAACTTACTGGAAAGAGCATAGTGTTTATAATATTCTTTTAAGAATAGCCTCTTGACCATGAAAGCTTAATTTATGGCTACACAGTAATGAAAAAAAGTTGCTTTTTAAGGCTAAAGCTGAAGAAGCAGTATTGGGAAAACGATTAATTAATTGTGAAAAAGAAAAAGAGAAGTTGAATGAAAAGTGTATCAGCTACAGAAAGGATCTAGACATCCTAGAAGAGCAACTAAGGTAACACAAAGGCTTTTAAAAATTCTCTGCACAGTTATTTTAGAAGAAATTGTATGTTGCAAATGTGACTGTGAATGTGCTGCTCAATTCATATAGCTCAAAGCAATACATTTCTACTTATTTTCTATAAGTAATTTTTAAACACTTTAATCCCATGTGCTGCCACCCATTCCCAGTAAGAAGCTCCCCCCCCCAAGCCTTCTGGGGCACTGATTCCCTGGGCTGCTGGCTGCTCCTGAGGGCTGTGTGGCTGCTCTGCTTTGCTGTGTCCCTGTGCTCTGCCCGTCGGGTGCTCGTGTGCCTGCCAGTGAGCAGCACCCTGGGAGTCCCCTGCACTGCCAGCTGTGGGGCCCTGCCTGGTGCACACCATGTTGGCAGTGCCAGCTAGAATGAAGGATACTCTTGGCATCTCATGGGGAAGCTGCACTCAGGCTTCAGTAGAGGTTGTGATGCTGACTGCGGCTTATGGCACAGTCAGACCTGGTTTTGACTGCTCTCTGTCCCAACTCCAACTGTTACAAGTTTTTCTGCTTCTTTTATGTTTCATTTCAAGCTGAATCCCCCTTTTTTTTCAGGGGTTCTTTGGTAATTCCCTCATTGCTTGAAAGAGAGAAGACAACCATCAGCTGGTCGTCTTTAGAATTGCTAGGTTTGGACAAACACCTGCACAGATATTTTGGGAGTATTCAATTTACATGTGTTGTCCACACTCACATTCCTGTCTTAACTCTTGTTCTTAGGCCATTTTGGCAAGAGTTGGCAGTGTATGAATACCCTTATTATTACCATGAGTCTCCTTGAGTCTCTGCTTCTAATAATGTAAATCCTCTATGTTGAGCTAAACCTTTTAAATGTCCTTTTAGGCAATTAAAGGAAGCGAATCACAATGCAAAAGAAGAAATTCAAACTCTAGAGGCAAAGAACACTGAAATTACATCAATGCTGAGTCAGTCTGATCAGAAGATCATCAAGCTTGAGAGTGAACTTTCTGAAAAAGAAATAGTACTTAAAGAAAAAAGTGCTCTAATAAGTGAAAATGAAGAGCTGAGAGCACTTACTGCACAGCAACATAACCACTTGAAATTATGTTGTCAAGAAATTGAGGATTCAAGGGAAGAACTCAACATATTAGAAACCATTATTTCTCAGCTGTCTTTAAATACCTCTGACGAGGTAGAGTAACTAATGCAGCCTTAATAGTGTATTATGTTCTGAATAATTTTAAGGATTGAGTTATCCAAACTTTTAACATCCTGGTATATGTGTCTTAAAATTTGTATGCCATGAATTAAGGATGCTGTGGAGCAATAAAATGTTGATTTTTCATTGATCTTTCTTTTCTGTTAACTTTTAGTTTAAATGGCACAATTTCAAACACCAGCTACTGAGTTCCTCAGCAAAAGAAGCTACCTCTGAATCTTGTGGTGAATCAAGTAAACCTGTGATTGCAGACCTAAGGTATCACTCTCTGGTTACTGAACTATGGCAAGAATAGGCAGTTAATAAGGTAATACTAGAACTATTGTGTAGAAAGAATGTTAAATAGTTGTCTCCTCCTTTATAATAGCATTAAACTGGCAAAGAAAGAAGCAGAAATTCAAAAGCCTTCTGCAACCGTAACCATGTGTACTGGAGCTGAGCATCTTTGTAATCATAATGAAGGACAAGAAAAGAGCAGGTTGTGTGATCTGGAAATGGAGCCTGTCAAACTGACCAGAAATCCAGGAGGTAAGCTTGCTGAAATAGCTATGCAGTTCTGTCTAATTAACCCACAGAACTGAAATGTTCTGGAGGGATTCAAGTTAGTTTTATAGCTTTTTTAAAACACATATCTGAGCTAACAGGTATGGTTTGGTTGAACAGGGAGCATTTTGCCACCTTGGAAACTGTCATGTTCTCCAGACACAACATATTCCTTTATTTTGCTACTGAAGTTACTCATTAAGCAGTAGCCAAGTTAGGAGTTGTGTTGAAATGGAACTGTGTATTTTTTTCTTTATGCAGATGGTACTAAGGTCTCCTTATTTTTATTGACTCTTTCATTGTATCCTGCTGTCACAATGTTTCTGTGATTGCTTCTGTCATTACAGTTAGGACTGTTCCATGAAATTACGCCAGGGCACCTATATGATGATGCTGTCTTTGGTTTGTTTGTTTGTTGGGGTTTTTGTTGTTTGTTTCTATGAGTCACTGCTTTCAGTTACATTATAGGTTTGCATGTTCTTTTATAAATTAATTTTAAATTTATTTTTTCTACTTTGAGAGAGGAGAAAATGTCAACAGTTGGAACTTATAAGCAAACAGTTTGAAAAGCTGAGGCAAAAATTCCAGAAAGAGATAGAAGAGCTACGCACTAAACTGACAAAAGCAGATGATGAGAACTCTGCTTTGAGGACCAGCATGGCTCAAAGAACCAGTCAGTTTCAAATCATACAGGAAGACCTATTGAAGAAGGCTTCAAAAACTAGTAGCTTAGAGAGAGAAGTAAGTTTTTAATAGCCCTGAAAAGAATATGCCACTTTTTCTTTAGTTTAGTAATCAAACATAGTTATGGAAAAACTGCAATTGCCATAATAATTTTAAAATCTGATTAATTTGAGAACAATTTAAACTAAACTTTTCAGCAAGCAGAAAGGCTTAGATAGCAGCCTTAATTTAAGTTCTCAGAAATGCTGTTTTAAAGCTGGTGTAGTAGATAGGCTTTTCTGCTACTAGTTTGATTTGTTATGTGTAAAATGTGCACGGTCTTGTTGTTTTGGTGTGGTTGAATTAATGGGTAATCTAAGGAAATAGATGTTGAAAGAGTTGTGTTTTTCCTCATTAAATGCTAGTGTAGTTGCCAGAGATGAACATCATTACCAGAGAGTTACAAAAGAAAAAAATTTAAGCTTCTGCTCTTCTTAGTGTGAATAAGTTAAATTGCTAATGCTTCCATTCTGGTGCTAATGTGTTTATAGAGTTCAACATAATGGGCTTTGCAATATTTCCTAATAATAAATGTAAATGTTATAAATATGTAATAGCTATTTCACTGATAATTGGATAAATTGGAGGTAAACTGTCCCGAGTCTTTCTCTGTAAGTAATAAAATATAATAGATCAACAAAATCAAGCAAACAATTTATTAAAAATACTATAGTAGTGGCTAAAATGGAATTGGTGATAAGAAATGGTATGCAAATATTTAAATAAACCTGAAACAGTTGTCTACATGCTGTTTTGTGCCATATTTAATTTCAGATAAGGAAGAAATCTTCTCAACTTTCTGCACTTGAGAAACAGTTGGAAGAAAAGACTAGTGCTTATTCCAATGCTGCAGAAAGAAATGCTGAGTTGGAACAGGAACTCATGGTAAAATGTTCTCCGTGAGAAACTACATTTCTGTAAAAGGACATAAAAGTTTAACTTAACACTAGTATTCTCTGTATTCACAATGTGTAGACTTTCAGATCTGCTAAATAATCAGTGCAGATTTTAGGGAAGGTAGATTTTAAAAACGGAATCTTGTTTTAAATAAAACATCCTTTATTCCCTGCCTTTAGATGTGGTAAATTATTAATGAACATGCTACTTTTTCCTTGTGGTCACACATGCAATGAAGATTTGGCCCTGTTGAATTGCCATTTGTTTCAGTGAAATACATGTAGATTTGTAAATAAAAAAGTCTTCCAAATGGTCTTTTAAAGATTCTGTCCATCCATATGAACACAGAATTTCTTTTTGTCTTTGTCAGAAGTCATTATCTGTGCCATAGTCCATCTTGACAGACACCTTGTGTCTAGTGGCTGCATTTACTGACATTGTATACATCTCTTACAGGTGTGACATCCTCTGAGATGACACATGCTCTGTGCAACTTCAATATTTTCTTTGTTATTCCTTTATGAAATCTATAAACAAGATGATCAAATAAAACAGTACTTAATTTCACAGCTAAATGTTTTTGCTAAGTCCTTTTATTGTTGCCACTTCCCAGGGGAAAAACAGACGCATTCATGAGCTGGAAACGACTATCAGTGAAGAACATGAGAAAATAACTTCTGCTTTTGAAAATGAAAAGTTAGTTCACTTTGAGCAGCACAAAGAATTGGAGAAACAGATTGAGCTAGTAAGACCTTTATTGTGTGGTACCATGTATGACTGTTATACTTGGTAACTTTTTCCTATGTTTATTTGTCTTGTAATTTCGAGACATGTCCATTTAAAAAGTTATGTTAAAAAGCTCTTTCTTCTCCGTACATTCCCTGATTTTTAGTACATTTTCCATCTAACTAGCTATACAACTTTCCCTCTGAAATATTCATATCCTGCTCAGCTGAAGAGAAATAAGGAGTTAGGAAGAGTACTGTTTTTCTTTGCTCCAAACACCCAGAAAAAAAATAAAAAGTAGCTTTAGTGCCTGGTGGGTTTAAAGCATGACAGCTTCTAAACATGTTCTCTTGTTGGCTGAAGCTCTGCCAGTCTGAGTCTTATGAGCATCTGCGTTCAGGGAGAACTCTTGGTAGGTTTTTCAGTCTCTAGAGCAGTCTGTTTCTCCATGTGATTAGAAATATAACTGTGACTATTTCTAGCTGTTCAAGAAGCTTCTCATCTTTTACTAAAGACTATGCATGTCTAATTGTCTTGGCTGGTGAGAGACAATTACACTCTGTCTCCCCTCATTCTCCTCTTGATTTAAAATATTAAGTGCTTGGGATTTCTTGATACTTTTAAGACTGTGCAATACTGCTGATGGTAGGAATGTATTTAATTTTCATTATAAAAATGATGGATGAATAGAACTGAATGACATATTTGGATGCACAAATTCTTATTAAAATAATAAATTATGATTTACTTATGGACAGCTTCAGACACAGCTGGGGAAGAAACATCAACAATTCATTGAACAAGAGAAAATAATATCTATTTTACAACAAGAGGTTATACATAAACAGCATCACATTGAATCATTGGATGGGCTGTTAAAAGGAAGCAGAGAGGTAAGCTTGGCTCTTGACTTTCTTTAAATGAAAATCAAACAAGTGACTAAAAATAATGAAAAGCATATCCTTAAATACACGGAAAAATTGGGGAAAATGAAAGATGTTTATGTTTTTGCTTCTTAATTCTTGTTTGAGTAATTGACTAAATCTAGTGTAGTCACCAGTTACTGCTGCTACTACTATATATTGTACAAATTTTAGTGACCTTTCAGTATTTTCTGTCTTTATGTCTCTGGATTGCCCCTTGGGCTTCTCTCTCTAATGAAGGGAAAGAGATCTGGATAAAAAATGATTGCATCAATCCTGCACTAGGTGGAAAACAAAGAATGTTCTAGTATGATAATGTTTTATTCCTTTTAACAATGCCTGCTGCTGCAGAATATGAAGAGACATCTATCTAGCAACCAAATTCACTTTAGACTATCATGTACACAAATACATTATACAAGTAATTGTGTTTTAAATACAATGATCTGTGGGTTTTTCCTGATTCTGAATATAAATTTTTATTAAATTATTGTTATTATATTAATGTTATGTAATATTTATATTTTGCTCTCTTGAATAAAAATATCTGTAAAAACAGGAAATGGAAAATCAAAATGTCAAGAAAGATAAAGGATTGAAGATNTATTCCAGAAGTCATTTATCTGAAGTATTTATTTTTTATCTGTTGTTTCATTTTATTTTGTTTTCTTTTTTTTAATTAAAAGAAGCATGATGAAACCTACAGTAGGAGCTTATGCAATGCATAATTGCTTTATGCAATTATGGTAGTTACAAATAGGGCAAAGTTGTGCTTAATTGTACTCCTAAAGTCCAACATTGTCTCAGAGAGCTAATGTTATATATGCTTTTGGTCTATATATGGCATATATTTTAGATATATATGATACTATAATATTGGTTATGTTTTCAGCCATCTATACCTCTTTCTAGTGTTTGCCTGATAAATATTTTCATGCAGCACTTGCAACAGGATTTTAATAAACCAGTGCCATGTGGGGATTTACCCCAGTCAGGTTTCAAAGTATTAAATCTTCAGGATATCAGTGAGAGAAGATACTGGGGGCTTTGCTGTTTTCATGCACTTTCTGAGCTTGTGTTGGACCAATTTTCTATCCAAGTGGCTTTGTAGTATTTGGGATGTTTTCCAGAGATTTAAAATTAAGACACATTGTAATTTTTCTTCAAAAAGCTCTCAAATCAGCTGAGGACAGAGATATACAGTTCAAGGTTATAAGGTATCTGTTAGAGATAACTCAAACCCAAATGAACATTAAAAGTGTAAAATAGATTTACAAGTGTTGACACTGCTCAAAGGTCTTCCTTTCCTGTTTGCTGAAACTCAGGCACTGCCTCCCAGTGCAGAAAGGGAAATCATAGTGCTTGGTAACTTTTTGAGAAGACTTATATTAAGATCTGAGGTGCTTTCTTAAAAAAACATGTGTGTCAACTCACCTATGATGATAATCTCAAATTTATCTATGCAGTTCTATATGTAATAAAACATGATGTATTCATGTTTGGTATTGACCATATGTTTGCTTTTAAATTCTAGCTACTGACAAATGCTGGCATATCTTCTCATAACTGATTGTCTCCCCTGATTTAAACAAAATCTTAAGTATTATTATTTTGAATTTCATAAATTATTTTAATTTTTGAAGACTATTTCAGTTTTAAAGTTTACTGTAATCTTCCATGACTGTTTTAATACTCCTATGATAAAAATGTTTTACACAAAGATGCCTTTTAATACAATTGTTAAACTAGCTGGTACAAACCATGCCATGCAATTTTAAATAATCTATTGCATTCACCTAGGTACAACAACTTGAGTCAGCACTAAATGTATGTAAGGAAGAAGTTGTACTGTATTTGAGTCAGTCACAAGAAAATAAGGAGATGTTTGAAAAGCAGCTGAAAGAAAGGTCTGAAGAGGTAACAGGTTGTTTTCCAACTCTTCTGTAGTCCAGAGAACACTTGTTATGATTGATTTAATCTAAAAGTTTATGAAATAACAACCAAAATTTGCAACAGGAGCTGTGAATAGGAAGTAAGCTGGGGAAAGTTGATACATTTTGCAAGGGTAAAGGGAAAAATCATAACTAAGAAACACTGCATAAGTTAAGGGGAAAGAAGCACTAAGATAAATGAATTGAAAGAAGTAACAAAATCAGAATTACGTGAAACAAATCTTGGAAAAAATGAAAGAGCACTATTGCAATTTAAATTTAAGTGCACATAATTGATTTGCTTTTCAACTGTCTTAATGGGAAAAAAGTCCTGAGCATAAAAAAATGTTTACTTCAAGACCCTGAGTTTTATCATACTTTGTACTACTGCATGAAAACAAGAAAGAGTTAACTTTAAATATTAGAATGAATTTTTATTTGTGGGTGAACTAATTATACAGTAGGCAGATCATGTCAGTGCTGGCCTACCTGCTGAGAGGCTTTAGTCAAATGGAGATTGCTAGATGCTGTACAGGATTAACTTGATGGAAATTCGTGGTCTGTGTCACACATAAGCCTCTGATACTTACTTCTGCTTCCTAAGCACGAACCCTATTGTTCTTATACTGCATGTGAAGGGAGTGGATGCTGTGTGAAACATCAAGTGTAGCAAGTGAGGCTTTGTAATTATGACCACTATTTATGTTTTCATAAATAACTTCCAGTCACTACTTCTCTTTGGTGTGAGCAGTTAGTGATTTCTTTTTGGTTTTTTTTAAAGAACACTTCCCGTTTGTTTTTTTTTTTTTTTGTTCCCTGGTACAGTTACTCCTGGCATCCACCACTGAGAAACCAG
>VZTN01022719.1:43482-67675 GCA_013400515.1 Erpornis zantholeuca | reverse complement strand
TTAAGCACCTCAGCTTTGTTCCATGTCCCGTGTCACTAAGTCACCTGGCCCCTGAGGAGCAGGATCACATCTTTCTTCCTCTGCTCATGTACCTCCAGAAGCAGCTTTTGTTGCCTTTTGAGTCCCTTATGAGCCTTAACTTGCTGAGCTTTGGCTTTAGTAAATGCTTCCATGTTCACTCATGTCTCTATTTTGCTCCAATATCTCTGTGCTTGCCTACTCTCTGAACTCGTCCATGCACACTGGCTGCCTGCCACACTTGCTTGACTCCCCAAGTGTCAGAATGGACTTCTCTTTTGCTTTGATAAGGATGTCAGTGAAGGCCAACTAACTCGCCTGGGTCCCTTTGCTTCTGAGGGCAGCCTCCTGTGAGATCCTCTCAAATAGATCCCTGAACAAGCCATCATATTCCCTCCTCAAGGCCAAGGTTGTGGTTCTATTTCCTTGGCTGCTTCTTACACGATGAAAAGTTTCACATTCTCAGGCTCATGGCAGCCAGGTGGTCATTAGCTTTCACAGTCCATTAGCTAAGGGCCAAGTTCCAAGCACCTCTTAGGGTATCAGCACTTCTACCTCTGGATTTCTATTGACCTGCTGGCTTTTAAAGAACAATTTCTAAGATTTTAATAACATTTATTTGTTAGATTTTCCCCTAATGGATAATAAAGTAATTGAAAAATTCTTACCTGATTATTTCTGCCTGGGGCATTGAGAAGCCTGCTCTTATTAGCAGATTGCATTCCGGCAGTTGAGTTGTTTACAATGTAGCACATAATTTTAGCACCTACCCTCAGAGGAAAAGTTCTACTAAAAGCCCTTAGTACTGCAAGTTATTTTTCTCTTTTACCACTATTTCTTTTATGAATATTCTTTTTCTGTGATGCTTTTATTTCTGGATAGCTTCAAACTAAAACAATCAAAAGTTTTTTCTTAGAATTTTTCATTTAAGGAAGCAGCAAGAGCTCCCATTATATGTTAATCATTTTTCATGAATAGAAATACAAAATGAATATATATTAGTGTTCATTTATATAAACTGGGCTGTCTGGTGCTTGATGATAGCAAGTGATAGGAGGATTACATTGTTTACAGGCCTCAGCAACTTTCAGCACCTAATGGTTGCAATGTCCTAGTGGAGTATCCATATTAACAATAATACCCTGGTTAACTTTTATTTTTCTTTGTACCTTTTAAGGTGCTATAGTACACTGAGCATGTATTCCCATATGCCATGTTCTAACCAAATGATTAAGGAAAAACAACAGGAAAAAAAATTTAGAGAAAGGGAAAATATTTTAGCTGTCCTCTATTTCACTTACTTGAAGAAACATCTGGAGAATCATCACAAATAAATGACACTTTGGGAAAAAACTTTCTTAGCTACCCTGAAATCTCCTATGGTTCTTAGCACTTTTCATTCTGAAGTATAATGGGGATATGGAGAGGTGATTTAGCACTGAGCCTAACTGCTGGACTATGTTCTTTGTGGAAATGGGGGCCAGAAAGATTATATTGCAAAAGATCAGCAAGCAAAATGAATAGCAGTGAGAAAATAAAAGCAAATGTACAGTCGTTACTAAATTTATCATTTGTAGAAACATCAGTGGTTATGAACATGGTGCTGGATGCTGCACAAGCGAAATGTAGAGATGACTTGCCACAGAAGGCAAGTGAAGAAATTTAGTCAAAAGCACAAGGAGAATGAGGAAGGCAGCATCACTTGCTGAACAGCGGCTGTGGTACAATTGTATCAACAAATCCTGGCGGTTTGGTTTCACAGTCCCCCATCTACTGTCCTTGCCTGCTATCTTCAGCAGGAAAGCTAGTTTCCTGATTTTCCCCTTGACTCTTTTGCTGACTATGTGGTTAAGCATCCTCTCTCTGGCTTCCTTGTTTCTCTTGTATCAAATTTCCTGTCTTTCCTGCTTAAGAGACCAAATAATTCTGTCCATTCTTGCAGTCATACAGCACTTCTAAAAGAGATCAATCTGCTCAAAGAATGAATCTGCCATAAGTATTGCTGTACAATTTAAAGAATTATTATAGCATTAAACCCTAACATCAGCTTGATTCTTATTTTCCCTTAAGCAGATGGTAGTGCATCAAGCTGTTAAATTTCACTGCCACAGAATTGACATTCTGTTTAAAGTTTCTATTGCTCATACAAATCAATAGAATGTAGGAATGCTGCATTGGAGAAATATTCTTTGCAAACAGCTATGCATTTGTAACCTATCCAAAGCAAGGGCTCTTGATAATAACCCCCAGTTTTCAAGGGTTTGGATCATGAAGTATCGCTAGAAAGAGAGGTTATGTGCAAATAAATCAGGACAATTACAGGAGGAAACAAACAGGATTAATGGCTGAAGACTCAGCATAGAAAGTGCACATTAAGTGTTTCACAAAGACTTTCTACTGATTTGCAACTCAAATATCCTGTACACTCTTCTCTTTGTGATTCACTTTAAAAGTTTCTCGCACAGATTTTTTTTTTTTAATAATCCTGTGCACCAGTTAGAGCACTCGTAAGAGGAAGAGTAGGGAGAGATTTTTTGTCTATATAAAATTCTTGCTCTCAGTCTGAGCTACATGTAGAAGTACAATTATAAAATGTGAATGGATGCAAAACATAACTTGCTTAATAAAATTGAACTAGCAAGACTGTACCACCCAAAAGTACTGCCAATGAGGAAAGGAACTGAAGTCTGCTAGCCTGCAGTTCATTCTCAGAGCCTCTGCACCAGATGCCACTGGATCTGGTTCCCAGCTGCTGTTTTCTGCACACCTTTGCCATCATATTTGTGCCAAAAAGCCATCAGGTTTGTAGGGCCATGCCACAGGGCTGCAATGACATCCCAAGTTCTTGCACTGTCTCGCCACTGATGGGTAAAAAAGAGCAAGGACAAGACTGGCCAATGGGGTTTTGTGCAGACTTCAGTCTTTGACAGAGGCTGAATGTCTCTTTTCTGACCTGACAATGTTTAGGAAAATGCCCTGAACAAGCTTCTGCCCACACATGCCAGAGCAGGATTTACTATGAGCAGGATGTATTATAGTCATGGCTGGCAAGGCTCTGTTTTCATCAGTTTAAATATATAATTCCTTTAAATAATTAATAAGCTGTTGCCACAATAAAACACTCAATGGGCAAAAAGTGAGTCTTACTCATCCTTAGCAAAATTGGCTGCTAAGAATGAGCACACATATTTGTAGCTTTGGAAAGAGGCCTAGATTGCACTGGAATACAAAGAATATTTAAGGAAAAAAACCAGGGTTGTTTTGGCCACACTTAAAATCTTAGCAGCTGAAGGACACATCTATCTTGCCTTATGAATCCTGAACTCTAGCTCTGTAAAACAAAGTAAGATTTTCAAGAGCTAAGCATCTGAACTTCCCAGAGATTTCACTTGTGTTCAGGTTCAGCCATACCTGGAATAAATTAAAGCACACAGCTAGTGTGACAGGGTAATCATTAAAGAGATCCTCCCAATGTCCCATGGGAAGAGGTTAGACTTGATCCCCTGTGTTACACAAATTATGGCTTCTCAACCCTGGGTCACGACCGAGTCAGAGGTCCAAAACCACACTTTCTTAACTCCCACTTCTCTATGGTTCCCTGCAGATGTTGTTGTTTTTCTTAACAATGTTTTATCTGGGCAAAGGTCCTCATAAAGGTTTCAGCTTCTGCCACATTAGACTGTATCACCCTCCCACCCTGTCCATCACCCAGACTCATTGGTTGTTGAAGAGAACGGGAACTTATATTTCAGGTAATTATAGTGCAAGAGCTGCATATAGGCACTGAAAAAAGCTCAGCAACCATCCCAGTGTGACTTGAAAGATGCTCTAAGCCCCAGATTCTGGTAGTGTTGCCAGTAGCCTTCATCACCTATCTTTAGGAAAAAATTCAGTGCCTGAACATTAGCACTTAGTGTGTTGCAGATCCACCAGGCTAGGTGAAGGTGACAAAGTGTTGTGCTCTACTTTGGCTCCAACACCAGCTCATGGGAGTTTTCATGAAAAGAAGTGTGGAGACAAACCTCAAATAGGGCAAGTACAGAAAACCCAAAGCTGATCATTCCAATGGACTGTTACCAGTGTGACTGGTTAGACAGACAGACAGAGAGACTTGAGGGGAAAGTTGAGAAACAGAAAATACCTGGACATAATTAGAGGAGACTGTTGAATCATCTGACTCTGTCTGCGTCATGTATTAAAGTGTTTTAGGGGAAGAGGCAAGCAGCTACAGCCAAGAAATCACAGCCTGAACTTCCCCTCCACCTAAACACTTGAGAACACACCGTTTATTACGGTGATTTGTGAAGCCAACAAGCACAATCCCTTACCACAACTGTGCGATGGACATCAGGGTGTCTCCTGCAACCAGCACCTGACCTGCTTCCAGAGCTGCACATGGGCAAAAGCTTTAGCAAAAAACATGACATTTTCACCTTTTCTTAACCTTGAAGTTCCAGTTGGAGTAGCAACTTTCAGCCGCCTGCTTTTGGAGTTCAGGCTGCTGGATGTCCTGCTGCTGCTGTGCCACCAGCTGTGCTCCTGCCTGGCCCTGTATCTCCCCACTCCTACCCTCCATAGCCCTTTTGTCTCTCCCGTAGCCTACCAGCCACATGAGATCACAGCACAGACTTACAAGCTGCACGCCTGCTGCGGAGCTCTAAAAGCATTCATTACACACTTATAACTATGCCCTGCTGCAGCTGCTGGTGTGGCTGTACCTCCAGGATGGATGGGGATAGAGCAAACAATATGGCAGCAGGGAGAGGTGGCACAGGGCCTGCTGCAAGCGGAGAGGCTTTCTGGTGATAAGTGTTACTTCTGCTCAGTTACTTTTTTTCCTGACTCTTATCAGACATGTTCAAGTATTTGGTGTGGCCACTGACCCAAACAAACCAGTTTTTTTCTCTGGCTCTGAACTTTTTGAATGCAATTGAAAAAAAAAGGGCCCCAGCGAACTACACTACATGTTATTTCAGTTCTGGTATGATATTCAGGCCTGCAGTCCCTCCTGGGAGCCAAGGCTCTTGTAAATATGATTATGATAAATATTTCACTTGAATGGCATGCGGTCCATTGCACAAAACCTTGCGTGACCAGGGACCAGGGCTGACAGGGCAGATAGGGCCAGCAGCTCTCCCAGGCGACTGCTCAAAGAGGGCTAAGTGCTGCTGCTGGCTGGTGCTCAGCCAGCAAGGAACAAAGCACTTTGGTGAGCTCTGTAAACCCAAATCCCATATTCAATTATGGGTATAGAATGTCTGTTTTAACTGAAATTCTCAAAATAGCTTAGTTTACTTTTCTAAGAGAGAAAACTTTGGAATTGTGTTGTTTTTGTTGCCTTACAGCCTGGAATAAGTGCTGCTCTCTTCCCTTCACTGCCCTTGGGAAGCTGATTTTCAGCTGAGATTCACTTTGCCAGCTAATGAAGGAGGCTGCATTAAATGGCAGAAGCAACAACAGGACACAGATGGTGCATTACCACGCCCCTGGAGAGCAGCCAGGAGGGATCCCACTCAGCTTCTGTACCTGGTGAGCAGAGAATCGCTCTTTGCCCTGAGGGTCTCCTTTTACTGGCATGATCCCACAGGGACACCCTGCTCACTCATATTCAGCTCTTGTTCTTGACAGCTGTAATGCACAGAGAAGTTGGCATGAATGTTTTAACAAGGGAGCTTTGGTATGGGTAGACCTTGGAAAACTAAACTCCCTTGAGTACAAGTGCACACATATATTTGCCACTGAGTTTGTGTAGGGCATCAGGAACTGCTTATTTTTCTTCATTCATGCTTTATATTGATTTATTGAAAAAAAAGATGTTGCTGTAGTCTTACAGCAAAGAAATTTGCTGGAAACAGTAGGGAAACTAGAGACAGATCTTTGATTTTTACACTGAAAATATTCTAGACGTGTGTCCAAAACGTTAGTCCTGCGCCTAACAGGCTTGTGGTGTAGTATAACTCATCTCTTGTATTCATGTGCCTTGTATCCTTGCTAAAATGCTGGCAAGCACAAAGTTGCTTGAAAAGTGCTTCTCTAAGTGGGAGGAAAGGGTTGTCAGCCAGGCTTATGTGTGATTTGCAGAGCAGCACTTGGGAGGTCTGAAGCTTCCTTCAGTGCACTGCTGATGGTGAAGCAGCCGGCTGCTGATGCTCAGCATCGCCCTGGTGAATCCCTCCGGCCAGGCCCACACGTGCTCTGCCAGCCACCTCTCCCGAGGGACCCTCACAGCCTGGCAGCAGCACAGGTAGGTGAGATCACCCAGATGTGCTGTATGAACATCTGGATGGGGTCGTGTGAGCTCAGCAGTAGCTGGAGGATCCACATATGTAAAGGAGGAGCAGGAACTTGGAGAGGATGGTGTTGCTAGAAGGAAAATTCAGAAGATGGGGGACCTGTGGCAGCTTCCTGAGCAGTATCCCAGCTGTGGGAACTGAGGAATAACAGGAGATTTTCAGCTGTATTTTCAGGTGCACTCTCACCCTAAGTTCTGCTCCTTGTGCTTGGAGTTTTGTGGTAAGGATCCTGACCACTCCTGACTTGGCTCTGGGCTGTCTACTTCTGGGTGTTAATTGCTGACAGGGATGTTGCCTGACATGAGGGGTGTGGGAGGCCCAGGGAGAGGAGGATATCTGAATGGGCAATGCCCAGGGAAGTGTGGGTGCTGCCAGGGCTGCACACAGGGAATGAGAAATGGAGGCTAACAAGAGATGCTAGTAAGGAAGGGGATACGCAGCACCAGTGAAAAGAATGAAATGGCAGTCATGAGTCCTTTCTACCCATTCCCGCCTGTATTCTTTTCTTCTGGACATTTTGTCAGCATTAGGGCTGTGTATTTGGCCATTGTAATTAGCAACAGCCTTGTATTTCTACATAAGTTTCCCTGAGGGAAACTGATTGTTCATATATTATTGCAGAAAGGCAATGAGACTCAGATTCCCTCTGAATAAATATAATCATTATTATTACTGTCATGCTTATTATTTCTTATCTATTCAGTGCACTTTCAGTGTAATTCCTATATTTCAAAAAAGGAAGCACACAGATGGGAAAAGGACAGACAATCCATGGTAAATACCTGGCAAGTGCTAGGAAAGAAATATGGTGCAGTAACTCTTGCAGTAAGCCTTGCCAGAGGGAGTACTTGCCATGAAAATACAAAAGTTAAAAATAAATATGTAGCAACAAAGGAAGATTTAATTAAATGAAAATACAGAGCAAGTAAGAGAAAAGCTGAATTCTGGTACCTAAACAAAAGCAAGGAGAAAAATATAAGATAAAAAAATTACTGTAATTAAAAGATGAAAGAAAGTGGACTAAACACAGCTAAGAAAAGGTTTGTTGGAGTTATGCACTCAACAACAAAAAGTCTTGGGGAAAATTTGGATTGCTCATGCTTATACTTGCTGGAGGAGCTGTAGATAGTGGCTCTGAATGTTTATGTCTGCTCTCCAGAAATGTATTATTGTAAGATTATTTTGCTAATCATATGACATTCCATAATCTGTTTTTGCTAGACATGGTACAGCAACTGTGATGATATCAGGCAGTAGTGATTTGATTGTGATGTTTAAATGTTCTCAAAAGCATGGCTCTTCAACTGTGTAACAGCAAACTCGGAGCATCTGTGGTGAAATAGTCTTGTGGAAAATGCAGTTCAAACTGCTAAAAGCATGCTTTGAAATTCAAGCTAGTACTTGGCACTGTTAAATTACAACATGGCACCCTGGAAACTGGCTCTGCCACTTGAAAATAGATTCTCACCCACTAAAGTTTCTGCTTAATAGAAATCTTTAATATCAGAAAGGTTAGAAAATTTTCACAGTCAGAGGAAGTTCTGTGCATCTGTGTAAAGTATTTTGTAAAACATGGCCCAAGAGACAGTCCTTTTTTAAATTTTAATTTTTTTTTTACTCTAGTGGGCACCTTACAAAACAGGGGTATCCTGAGAGGAAATGGGAAGCCTCAAGATCTTCTCTGGGGATGTGCTCTGGACCTCAGTTCTAAAATGGACCTACATATTGAGGGGTAAGTTCTGGCTACATCAGTGAACAGGTCTGAGCAGAGCCCTGTGGAAACAAACATCTCTGCACTTCTTTTTCCTTTAGCTCTTCAAAGCAACTTGGAAGCTGCATGCTGATCTTTAAATGTGTAATCACATCAGTCATTACTGTATGGGCATTTTCCACTGCGTGGCTCCTGCATGTAAAGACACTTTGGTATGGGAGCAAGGTTAGAAATGATGCTGTGCAGGTGTGGGGATCCACACTGCACTTTTCGAGGTGCCCCTCTCCCTCCTGCCTCATTTATTATTGGAGTTATTCAGTGGCAAAAACTGAGCAGGCTGATTTTCGGGTACAGATCACTAAGACTCAGTGCATCTTAGCACATTCCTTTCTGGTGTTAAAGGTGTCAGTTTAAGTCATGCTTTTCATTTAGAGCAGCTCAACTAAATTTTCTGCCAGTCTCTGCCAGCATCTTCGGTCAGCTGTGTTCGTGTTGTTCTTGACTCTGTTGTCATCTTCCCTGCCCGTCACCCTCCTGCCGAGCACGGTTACAGGCTGGTAAGGTCACTGGCCCTGATGCTTGGCATGAAATAACATGTACCTCTCTGAGTACCACTGCACAACTTCCTGGTGCTCGCATTTTCTGTGTTAAAGCAGTGGGATGTTAATTAATGCAAGCCTCAACTCTCAGTGCAGCACAGGTGATGTCGCCCTGCGAGGGCACAGAGGTGTGTTCCTGACGCCCTCCCACCTGTCACGTTGCTTGTTTGATGTTAAAGCACCAGGAGCGTGCAAGTAAAATACTGAAAGTGTTTTCAATCTAGGTGAACTGGAGACAATTGCAAGGGAGGGCCCATCCCTGAAAGTGTTCAAGATCATGTTGGATGGGGCCCTGAGCAACCTGATCTTGTGGTTGGCATCCCAGGTAAGGGTGTGGGGGGTGGAACTAGATTATCTTTAAGGTCCCTTCCAACACAAGCCATTCTGTGATTAGAAAAATGCAAGATATTTTAATTGTGTCCAGTTTTCTGATAGAAAATATATTGCCCAAGTATTCCTATGCAGTGTAGCCAAATAATTGTATTCCTGGTTCAATTTAATGATTAAATGATCCAGAGCAGGAATTTTGTCCAAACATTTCTCTTCCTCTCAGTTCTCTTTTAGGGAGGCTTAGATGTGACTGACTGACTGTCTGGAAGTTATTTATAAACCAGCAGTTTCATATTTGGGAATTTGAGAGTAACTTGCCTTCCGTCAGCTGAAGAAGAAAAGTTCTTCCTTTGTAGCTCATGCTCTATTTGTTTTTAATCAGTCAAGAAAAGACAAGATTAAAGGCTTGGAGTACAGTCATTAATTTTATGGAAATCTCTTCAAACTGCAGTAGTAGAAATTATAAAGATCATGAGGCTATCCCTTGGAGTGGGAATATAGATAAATGGGAAAACTCTTTCTACAGGGCAACTAATTTTTTTTACTCTTGAAAATAGCATGTATTATTGAGGTGATTTGAAGAGGAGAATAATAAATCAGAAACTGATATGCTGGTGTCTAGCTGTTTAAGTATATTTCATTCAAATGCAAATGCCCATTTTACCACAAAGTTGTTTGTCTATTTGCTGCAGTGTGTTTAAGGCTACCTGGCACCTTCAGACTGATAGAAGGTAACAGTGAGCTTGTGCTTACTGCAAGGAATATTCCCTAATTTTTCTGCCTTGATGTTTCTTACTAGTGAATATCTGGTGCTGGAGAGATTCTTGAATCCCCTTTTAAGTCAGCAGGGAATTGGGGTCTTTAAATTTATCTGCAGATTAGACCCCATTGCTCTTAGGTTTATTTGATATCCCTGGCACCTGCAGATATTCACTCAGCAGTACTGATCAGCACTGACAAGCAATCCACAGAGCAGGCAGCTTCTCGGAGCTTTCAGAGGCTTTTCACACAGCACAGAGTTATGGAGCTATGCAGGTATTCAGGCTGCCCTCACAGCTGGTAGTGCTGTGGTTGGGAAGAGCCACAATGGCTTCTGTCCTGGTTTTTGTGCTCCTGTTTCAATTTTTATTCGTCTTCATTGTCTCTTTTCCAAATACTTTTTTATTGTCAGGAGTTCATATTTCACCAATTTTTTTTTTCAGTCATCAGCCACTGAAATGCCAGGAATCTGAATGGTTAATGCTCATATTCATGTTTATCTTGGGCTTCAGGATAATTTTTTTGACTAAGCAAGGAAGATTTTAACTGCAGTCATTTTTCAATCTATTGATAGGAAGGTAGAGATATAGTAAGTTATTCCCTATCTGTATCCATGATTTTGAATTCAGAAAGACTTGCATTTGCAGTAGTGTGTGTTAAGCAGGTCATAAGTGTTTCCTGGGAGACTGGAAGATTAGAAACATGTTCCAAGCCAAAGAGTCTTTGTCTGTGACAGCCTTTCAGAACACCACATCTCTGAATTTGGCTGCTGAATGGACTGCAATCATTATTATTGCATCTTTTAGTTATAGAGAGAGACACAATAAGTGAGTCATGACATTAAAATCAATGCCTAGCAGTTATACAAAGGAAGCCTTTGGGCAGACCTTGCCCTCTGTAAGGTGTAAGTTGTAGCAGAGACTAATTTTCTCCTGCAGCCACAGGTCCTACCACTCCCCCTCTTCCTTCTCTGTCTGGCAGTGGGAGCTTCATGTGTTCCCTGGGGCTTTGCAGAGCTATAGCAGGGAAGTGGGAGAAGAAGGAGGAGGTTGTAGAGGGGCAGGATGTCAGGGGTTTTCCTGTGGCTGTGGTGCTGCTCCTCATCTGCCTTCACTGGAGTGACTGGATGCCCCATGCCAATGGACTCCAAGTTGTGGGGCTGCTCCCCAGCACCCTGTGTGAGAACGTGCCTTGCCTTCCTGCATGGCATACCTGGAGGGAAAGGCAAGGCAAAGAGCTCTGCCTCACTTTTCTCATTCATGTGGAAACACCTCTCTCCTTGTAAAAAGAACCATTTTAAATTTTTGCAGTAAAATGCTGAAAATTAGATTCTCTTTATATTCAGTGTAATATAATTCATGAGTGTCCAAAATTTAATGTGGCTTAGCTTTCTTTCTCGTGTTTAGGGGGAGGCACATTATGTACATTGCAGTAAAATGTAGCCATATAAAGCAATCAAATTTTGAGTGTCAGGATGAGTAAAAATTACCCTTATTCACAGTCCTACGATGACTGCATAAAATGATGTTTGGTACTGGATTAAATATGAAAGAAAATACTAGATAAGAAATCCTGTAAATGAGACTTCATTCTTAATGTGGAAAAAAAACACATTATCAGAAAAATAATAAAATCTGATGCAAGTGTGAAAATTACTGTGTATTCCTTTACTGGATGTAAAATTGACAGAGGAGCAATTTCTAAGCCTCAGGTGAATCCTTTCTGACCTTCTGAAATGCTTCTCTTCTGAATAAACACTAGAAACTGTAGATAATTTATGAGAATTAGAATGCATTGCCCAAGGTGAGCTCATGAGTGATTAAATGATCTCTGTAAACTGATTTGCCATGCATTTGACTTGTGTGTGGGAGTAAGTAAATGGCTCAGTGCACTGATAATGGGACTACATTTTTATTACAAATTCTGTTGAAATTGAAACAGGCTGCATTCAGCCAGATACCAAAGGACTTTAAACAAATTTCAGACAGAAACCAGGTCTTACCCTAGTACGTGTCCTAACTACTGAGCATCAACATTTTTCTGTTATGCTGCCTAAAACTTTCTTTCTAGTTAATTAGTCTTTTGGCTCCTTTGGGTAGTTAAATGCTGTGCTAAAGGCAGGCAGCTCCAAAAGGACCCCACAGGTCTAAGAGAGGGAATAAAAACAAAGACGAACAGTCATCAATATAGATTACTCTGCTAAAGTGAAGTGTCTCTAGAGGAAAAAAATAACCTATGCATGTGGGATGCTGAGCTCAAAACTGGCAGCTGCAGCTCCAGGAGGCGATGCTGAAGTTGCTGGTTCTGTGGAACCACAGGGTGTTGGGAGTATGGTTGGGAGTAGGCTGAATACTGGCCAGGTTTTCCCTGTCAGCATCCCATACTTCTGCTGTTTACTTACTGTTAAACAAGCAGACACAACCTTCCAGCACTGTTGTTGAACATTAGGATATGCTAGATTGGTTGCAAAATCTGTACTTCCTATAACCTGTAGATTTCCTTGTATCCAGATGGCAATTTTCTTGGCATGATGTCTGTATAAAATCCCTGGGTGAGACATCAGCTTGCAAACCCCACTGTATTAATTACGAGCCTGAACATTAGATGTTATAGTGACTAACTCCTAGGTGCCTCTGTTCTTTCTGGCTATATTTCTTCATATTGGCAACATTCAGTGGTATATGCACAGTCAGTTTTGCTTTCCTCAGTCTTGTATCTTGCAGAGAGGTTTCCAGATGCTTATCAGGGTGTTTATTGTGATGGCTGGATGGTTTTACTGTGTTTTTGGTAAAGGGCTGAAACCCTGACTGTGCACTGAGACTGAACATTTCCTATCTGGACAAATTGTCTTCTGCACTACCATAGCTGGGCATGGGTTACTAAATTCTGTGTTCACATAAAACTTAATGCTTCTGGGGTATAAACTGGAGTGAATAGGATAAGTGGTTTTAGATACACACTCCTCTGTGTTTTCTGTAGCAATGTGAATGATTAGTTTGTCATATGCCGTGTTTGGCATATTTCATAGTCACAAATATAAAAAGATTGAACTATCCATTATTAAAAAAATCAAATTATTTAAAGTTTTTAAATAGAAATATGGAAAGATAACATTGATTCCCAAGAAATTAGGATTGAAAATATGTGCATCATTTAAATATGTGCATGCATTCATATGTTGCTTAATTGGCTGTAAAACACTAACTGAGTGTTCTACATTTGGCCTTCAGTAACAAAGCAGAACATGCATACTCTACATTATGCATAATATATCAAGTAATAAATAGTTACATATAATCTATATTATGCATAATCTGTTATGCATAACATGCATAATCCATATTAAGACTATCTGTTATAACTGCATATCCAGATTATAGATACATCTTCTTTCATTCAGTAGAAAACTGTTTTGTGTACTTAACTGAATCTTCTTAAATGTACCTGTGTCCACCCAGCCTTCTGGTCAGTGCCTCTTGCAGAAAGAGAGCAGTGTACACTAAAAGTGGGTGATGCAAAAATATGAGACAGGAGAAAAGAGAAGGAAAGCAGAGGAGAGGTATTCCAGCAGCAGAGCAACACATTCCCGAGGTTTACAGGAAGATATACAAATATCAGCATGTCCAAATCTGTTTATATTTGATATAAGTTCCAAGAAATGTCTATCTTCATTTATCCAGATGTATAGAGAGGTCTGCAGAACATTATGTACTTTGGCAACACCCCCATTCTAGGTAGAGCTGTATCTGGTGAGTCATAGAATCATGGAACATCCTGAGTCAGAAGGGACCAACAAGGATCATCAGGTCCACATTTTGGCCTTGCACAGGGCAGCCTCAATAATCACACTGTGTGCTGACTTTAGCCAATGACTGTGTCGTCTTCCAGGTGTTTTTCAGTACCTCCCAGAATAATCTTCTCCATGATTTTACAAGGCACTGAAGTGAGACTGACAGACCTGCAGTTACCAGGCTCAACTTTATTGACCTTCTTGAAAGTTGTGACCATGTTTGCCAGCATCCAGTCAACAGGGGCCTTTCCAGATTCCCAAAACTGTTCAAAAATCATTGAGAGAGGTCTTGCAGTGACTCAGCCAGATCTTTGAGTACTCTGGGATGAATCCAGTCAGGCCCCATAGACTCAGAGAAATCCAGCTGGAGCAGCAAATTCCACAAGCTCAGGGTTGACTGGGTGTTTATAATTCTTGCAGTCATGGTCCTGATGCTTGAGGACACCCTGAGCCTGTCATCAGTATTGATGATTGAAGAAAATAAAGGATTGAAAGACCAATGTTTTTTCTGGTCTGCGTTTTTCTATTAATACGTTTTAAAAACACTGAGTTAGACATCTGGCCTCTTAAACTCTTCTTATTCCTTGCCTTCTTTTTGTCCACCACATGGCCTGATTTTTCATAATTTAACCACCTTTGATTTTAACTCTTAACTCCTGAAGCAGTGATTGAAATGGCTTTAGGAAATACGGTGCTATTTGACATAAGTATGTTCTTTCAAGGTGGAAAACAGAGCTTTCTTATGCCTCAATACCTAATAGCTTATAAACACATAATTACCTTAATATAAGGCAAATATTCTCCTTCAGATGGTTCAGTTGGCACTAAACCATCAATCCATTTTTTGTTTACACTGATTCTTTCTACTTGCCTGACACCTTTGTTTCCTTTAAATACAAATCTAGCACCACATTTCCTAAATGCAGAAGGATGGTGCAGGGGAGGCATCACTAGCTGTTGGTAAGCATATGTTCTGTGATGAGAATGCGGTTGCCTTATCTGGTTGCTCAGATCAGTTTTGAGGGATAATCCTAAACAAAAGATCTTTCATGGTACATTGAGTCTGAGGACCTGTATTCCACTTGGACCAGGGGCTAGTGCCCGATGACAGAGAAAGATGAAAGGGGACAGATTATGGCAGCTAAATTGAAGCATACCCTCCAAATTATTTGTTTGATTTGTAACAGTCATCAAGCTTGCTGTAGCCTAAAACGTGATCTGTAAAAAGATCTAGGGGAATCCTACTAGAGAGAAAATTTAGGATTAAATAGAACACAAGTCTCTTGTCAGATGTAGCTTTTCCACCTTTTAAAAAAAGTTAATCGGAATTGTTTAAAAAACTACAAATTACCTTTTTGTCACGTGTCCTCTTTTTCTTACCCTATGCTGTGCTCTGTGTTGCTGTAATATCCAACATATGTAGCAAATTGAATCATTAAGATTTATTACTGCTTTCTGCGTTCTAACTTGTGGGGTGTTTTGGTTGCTTGGGAAGTTATTTTGGTGGTATCATATCACACAGCTGTGTGATCATAGGAGGTATTAAATTAAATAGGATGTATTCCTTAATTTCTCCAGCACAGCTTTTAAAGCTCTGATGGAGCAGATGACATAATGCTGTCTCTTTATGTATGGAATAACATTTAAAATTCCAATTTTACATTCATTGCTAGAGATACACAGTGACTGTTTCTCCATCAAACAGAGATTCAGCATAACTGTCAGATGTTTGGAACAGCCCAGATTTGTTGTTTGACACTCAACCACGATGGTTGAGTAAAGTAAGTCAGAGATGAGATACATTTCTGCCTCATTCCTTTATTACACAACACACTAATAAAAATGCAAATAGCATGACAAGGTCTCTGCAGTAGGATTGAACTTTGTGTTAAGTAAGATATTTTGTTGGTTTTGAGACCAGTTGCTTCAAGGCAGAGGGTAACAACAAGATTTTTGTAGTAAATAATAAAGAGAAGTTGATTCCATCCTTGCAGACTTGGAAAGACTGCAGGGTGTTATGAAATTTGGATTTGGTGTTTCAAAAGACTTGCTAAAGAAATAACAAAGTTGGAAGAGTCAGTGAAAGATGATGTTTGTTATCTGTAAAGTTTGTCTGGTGCATCTGTGACAGAATTCTGCAGCAGCATCTCTCTAAGCTAAATTGTTATGTTTGTCTTCTGCAAGCAAAATGTAGATAATCAGTTGTTGACAACATTAATGCATACGAATATGGTAAATGTTGTTTCTAGGGAGGCAACAGTAAAGTCTGTATAAGAGGATGTTTATGGCATGGTTACCTGCATACTAATTACTTTCTTACCACAGAAGTTTATCTGCCTCAGAGAAAGGCAAAATAGAGAATTGATTATTTTCTTCAGAGCTGCTCCTTCATCTGCTTAATCGCACCTTAATCATTGCAGCTCTGAATTCTGTAAGTCTGATCATCTATCTGCCAGCTCTCATGAAGGAGGATGAAATGGGAAAAGTTCTGTCCTCAAGACCAGGACCAACATCCATCAGGATCAACTGTTCTGTATGTGAGCTTTGCCTGAGCTGGGCTGTGCCTCACAATGTCCAGTCCCTGGTTCCTGTCCCTCACCTCTCCCAAGAGCCTCTCTCCTCATTCCCATTTTGGAGGCACTGTTCCCTCTCACACCAGCCTGCCCTGTGACAGTCATCACTCCTAGTGTGTGTCTGTGGTGACTGAGGGAGTCCAGTGCAGTGGTGGCCAGCACTGGTATGGTGGTACCTGTGCTAAGACACCAAAAATTCTTCAGCCAAAGAATTATACAGATGTCATTGCTGCTGAAAAAAATACCAGAGTATACCCAAAAAAAAGCAATTTCTAGGGGCCTGGAGAATGATAAGGAGGTAAGTAACAACCAGCATGGATGTACCAGGACCAAGTTGTGTCAAACTGATTTAATTTTCTTCTATGACAGAGTGAATAAGGGAGAAGCAATAGGAGTCAAATAATTTTACTTGTATGGATTTTTATGCTCCTTCACTGTCTCAAAGAACTAGGAAAATACATACTAGGTTAGACTATCAGGAAATGCAGAATTGGTAAGAAAAATCTACTCTAGAATAGAAAATTATTGCTTTCATATCAAATCAAAAGGCAAAAGAAAAGAATATCAAACATGATTCAAAGACCTTTCTTGAATCTAGTACTATTCATTACTTTCATCAGTGATTTCAATGAAGAAATAAAATTTTACCCATACAGAAGGTATTTATTCAAATGGCTGTAAACACATTGGAAGACATGATCAGGTTATCAGACTCTTGAGGAATTATCTAACAGTTCATTTGAAATTAATACCAACTTCATAGGGACAAGACTGCCTGGACAGCAAAATTGCAGGAAAGGATTTAAGCATTACAGAGGATTGCAAACTAAATGACTCAATGTATCATGCTGCTGGAGTGACACACACCAGGGTGGATGCATCATCAAAAACAGAGTCTTGAAATAGGAGTCTCCAACTCGTTTTAGCACTGAATTCTGCCGATCAGGAGAGATGTACATGAAATGTCAGGATCCAAAGTGGTGAGGAAACAGTAACTTCAAATTTGGTGATGAGAATACTGAGGAGATCAAAGTCTTCAGTTACATCAAACAGTGTAATAAACAGAATTAACTTCCCCGCCATGTGCTCCAATTAGAGCAAGTAGCAATGGACTAAAATGATAGCAAGCAGACTTAAGCAAGTTATTAGAAAAAGGAAGAAAAGTCCTCTAACACTGATATTGGATGAGCAAGGGTGAGATTATGGCATTTCAGTCTGCATGGTTTGTTTAAAAACAGACTCGAGGAATGCACACGTAGTGTGATTCTTGGGGCTGTCCTGTGCAGGGCCAGGAGTTGGGCTTTGATGATGCTAACGGGTCCCTTCCAACTCAGGATATTCTGTGATTCTATGACTAATTTTAGGGATGACAATTCTCCCTCTGGGCCAGAAGATTGGTTAACTAATATGGTGGTGTCCATTTCTGCTATTACAATTTCTATGACAATTTCTTTTTTTCCATAGTAAAATACATAGAAATGTTATCTAATTATGTGGACAACTTGCATGCCAGGTCCACTAATTTGTTCTCTAGAAAAATGGAAACAAACCTAAAACAGATTGAAAACAGTGGACCTAAATAAAGTTGAAACATTTTAAGAACCAAGTACAAAAAGGGAGTTAGTGCTGGAAGCGGATATCATTGTGACACCTTATTTCTGACAATGCCTGCTTGAAAGCTTAAATTCCAACAGTTATACACGAATCACTTTGAATATTTAAGCAAACTTCTTTCCTTTTCAAAATATACACGTATTGTATCAAGATCAAACACTTTGCTTAAGGTGATCGTGTTGCTCAGTCCTCACTAATACTAAATCTGCGTGCTCTACTTTTGTAGCAAAACTGGGTCATTATGAAAAACTGGAGAAATCTCTTTAGGTTTCTAAATACCTTCTTATCCAGCAGTGCCACATTCCTGCATCCTACCCTCTGTCCAATGACTAATGCAGTGAAATAATAGCTCACTTTTCTAGTAATAAATAGTTTTTCAAAACGTAGAGATCCGCTGTTTTGGAGAGAGAGGGACAGCTAGTTGGTGGTGACTTACTAACATTTTCACTGAAGTTATAATTGTCTGTAGCTAATACTAAGCCTTTCATTCTGGGGGAACTGAAAAAAAAATTCTAGGGGGTGCAAGGAAGGCCTGAATCAGCTGTAGGAAGATTTCTACTGAGTGAGGAGTGACACCAGTAATATGACATCATACATTCAAGTGGTACAGCATATATTCACTCCATAACTGACTGGTGTCAAAGGGTGTTAATAAAGTAACTTGTTCAGTACAATATTAAGAATATTATGTCTAAATCTAAACTATGTCAATATCACAAGTTGCTTAAACTACCCTTTCCATTAACATAATGTGAAGAAGAGAAAGAAACATACTGCTGCTTAGATTTATCTGATTAAGTCGTTTGGATGTATATATTTCTTAAGTTCACTGTTTTTTACCTATCAACACAGACAACTGTTTTATGTGGATTTGCACGTAAAAAAAAGCAGCAGCCATAAAGGCCAAGGCAAATTTCTAAGTAAGGAGGCAAAGCAGTCATCCTAGCCTGAGATTTCCACACATGAATGAATAGAACAAAACTGTGAGCAATGGCTTTTCCAGCAATCTACAGTGTAGTTGTTCTCGGGTAGTCTAAGAGTAGCCACCAGTTTAAGGCACACACACAGTAAAGTTTGTGCAGCTAGTTTAGCCTTTGATTTGTTGATGACTCTCTTTGTATTCTTACTGTATTTATGTAGGCACTAAGAGTCAGTGGTCTGTCTGATCCCGTTCTTTGGGTTTTGGCTACCCAGTGCCATTTGTCATCCTTTCCCACGTACTTGTACTGAATTCCCCCATAAAAGAACAGAAAGCAAACCTTGGTTTTGTCATGAGCAAGTTCAGATAGAAGTGAGGCTTCTACAGAGAATGCTGATAAAAATATTTTTGGCAATGTACCAAAATGGTAGATAGAATGGGAAAAGTATTTCTGAGGTATTTGCTTTCTTTATGAAATCATCAGCAGTGAGTGATAGCAGAACTCTCGTCACAAAGCCAGCACAGGCTCATCAAATTCCTTGCCTTTTTAAGACTAGCAAACACCAAATCTTGACTTATAATGAAGGCCCAATCACAATGTCATAACAATTCTAACTAAAAGTGTGGGTATTGACTAAAGCTGGTTAGATTCCCAGCAGATGTAACCAAGTGTAACTCCGTGCTGGACTTCAGCTGAACAGCACATGTTTAAAACCTGAGTACCTTCATAGAAAATCCCAGTGCCAAATCTCTTGCACATAAGTAGGTACTTTCAGTATCTAGTGGTGGTTCAAACATTTTTAATGGTACCAAAGCTGAAAAATTTGGCCATAGACTGTTTTGAGGAAATGTTTTAGAATTTCAGAATCAAAATGCACGGGCAGTTGAACGATTGGCAATGTGAGAGGTGAGCAATTGTTTGAATAACTGTGGTATCACCATACAATCTTCCAGAGCCACTAAGAGTGTTTAAGTAGCTGCTGTGAATTTAAATATCTTCATGGATTGCATTAGAGTTGATAGGCTTTTTGATTATGCTTTGAAAATTAACAGATTTTTTTTCTTCCCAGTGGAGGTGCATCTATAAAAACTCCTAGATATCTGGTCATACCTAATATTAGTAAAACACATAATCACAAACATCACTTCAGCCTCTGAAGCTTTTGAATGGGAAAGTGACACAAATTTCTCCCATCTTCTTCTACTAAGTTTAACAAGACCAATTAGAAGTTCCAAAAGCGAAACATACTTTTCTAGTGGGGTAATGAATATTTCTAATTGTTCTTTGGGGGTTTAATGTTTTTCTTAAATGTTGTCTGGGAAATGTCTTAGTGATTATGAAGCAACTGAGTCAATGTGCTATAATAATCGTATGATTTTTCCATGCTTCATTTCTAAGTTCATGTGGGGTAAAGTATTTTACTCAGGGAAGTTTCTTACTTGCAAGTAGTGACTTCTATGATTTTCACTATTCCTTCCACAGTCAGGATTTATGTTTGAGAAGAGAAACCAGGGTCACCTGCTATTAAGTATTGCAGTAAGAGTCGTCGGCCATTAATTACTTTAAACTATCATAAATTCTCTCTTTTTGAAGAGAGTAACTAGGCAAAACCTGGGCTTAGTGACACAAGAAAGTGAACTGTGCTTTTTTTCTCTTGGGGTAATATAATGTTTAATGTTGTAAGTAGGCATATAAATAGGTAGGAAAGGTGCATGAATACAACAGTAGCAGAGTAGTAAAATAACGTTCTTAAAATTGATGTAAGATAGCGATTTAGCCCTTTTGACTATTGGAACACATTTTCATAAAAGTATAGTTATATTAGTGAATTCACATAAAATATTTGCTTTTCTTTTTCTTAATAAAAAGACCAAATGCTGGGAGATTCAAAATGGCAAATTCTCATGGGTCTTATCTTCCATGAGGTCATGTTATAGAAATACCTCTAGTATTTGTTACCTTTTAGCTGAAAACTTGAGACTCCTTGTCCCTTCATTTTGAAGGTAATTATTTGAATTCTGTATTTTTCCCTTCCTATGGTTCTCAGTCTTAATATTTTGATTTAAATGGAAAACATTCAAACCCTTTATTGCAGATAAATCTGCTCAGACCTATCAATAATTTAACTGTCAGAGCTGACAGTTAATGAGATTTTTATTAGATGAGCGAGCATGGGTTGCTTGAGAAAAAGCTTGTGGTTTCAAACAACAGCTCCTTGAGTGCCTTTACTTCCACAGGTACCAGGCATCTTTCTTCATATCATGCCAAGAAACAAAGTGGAATAATACAGATTCCAAGGGAAATTAATATGAAATGGGAAGAAGTTTCCACCTTAATTATTTGTGAATTGAATTCAGGCTGGATAGGTGAACCAAAAAGCTACTTTTTAAACCCACAGCTATGCATAGCAAATCAAAGAGGATTAGCAAGGTGGCAGGTGTGAGTGGAGCAAGAGAGCTCTGGGCCTGAAGTCAGAGCAAGTTGCTTTGTGGCACCAGCATGTAGAAGAGTGGAGCTAGAAATGAAGGCAGTGGTAGAGCACCGAGGGATTTCTGGCCACCCAGAGGATAGTGGGGCAGCCTGTGAAAAGCCATTGGTGTGACTGGTCACATCAGGACAACTCCCAAAATGAGAGCAGTGTGTTCTGCCCAGACCCGTGGTTTCTGTGGTAAAGTGCTTCTGGAATAATTTGTGTGATGAGGTAAAGTTGTGCTTTTTTCTTGAGGGTTTTCTGGTTGTCCAAAGGCTCTTACAGACAAGCTTTTGGCTTGAGGAGCCGTATTCAGCCATGACTTTTAGGTGGAGTGAAATTACTTAAAGGACATCCAGTTAGTAACAGTTGTCACATTTTAACTTCGTCCGTGTAGTAAATTTGCACAAATTCCCGCAGTTCAGCGTTCAGGACTAGAGCATGACCAAGTTAATGTGAACACAGGCTACTTGGTATCATGTCCTTAAATGGGGTTGGAGGCAGATAAAAAGAGAGCAGAAGTTATACACAGAGCCTAAGCAGTGTTGGCTGAAGCTTTATCATCATGGTTGTGCATCTGTACCAGCTCATCTTTTCCTGCGTGAAGAATCTGACTGTACAGAAAGTATTGTCAAGTGTACTGAGTAAATAAGCTGAAATAAAGAAACACTTTATCTAATCGCTTTCCCTTTCAGTCATCTTGGATTTCATTTGTAACAATACCAGATAAAGCTCTTACAGTTTTCTATCTTGCAGTCTTATATCATGCTTTAAATAATACAAAACCTGCGTCAACTCTATTAACAGCACAGGCTGGGTCAAACATCTTAGGCAGCCTGCTTATAATACTTGAACTGGTATGAATTTAATTTCTATCATCAGGTCAAATGTTTAGCAGTGGCAATACATCAGAAGCACCTAATCTTTACTTAGCTTTTTTATTTTTTGTTCTAATAGGCAAGAGAGCAGAATACTATTTGTGTGGGAATGACAGAGGATAACAGAGGGTGGTTCTTGATCTTCAGTGAAATGCTTTTAATCTTTCCCAAAAATGTCTTGTATTGAGGCTAAAATCAGACACTGTAGCAACGCTGAGGCAGTGTTTTCAGCTCAGTACATGTGCACAGCTGAACTGCTGTGCGCTCTACTTCTGTCTGGATAGACACACACATTGCACAAAAGTAGGTCCAATGCTGCTACTAGAGCTCTGTCAGTACAATCTGGTTTGTACTTTCAGGCAAAGTCAGCAGCCCAGTGGTCTCAGGCACAAATTTTTAACTAGAATGATGAGGTATTTATTGTGAGCAAACCCAACAGTAGATGTTTGAGAATACACTTGCTAATTTTTAGTAGCTGGTGTACCCACGAGCACATCTTTTGAGGAATGTGAATTTCTACTTAGTGTTAGCTGTCTCTGATATCTTGTTCTATCCAACACTACTGACTGCCTGTAGATCATAATGAATATTACTTTGGCCTTTAGCAAGGCAAGTCAAAGAAATAATTCCAAAAATGTTACAGTCAAGGAAGATGAGATCATTGATTCTAGAAAGTAAAAATGAAATACTTTGTTTCAGTTAGTAAAATACTTTACTTCAGTTACTCACAGATCCTTAATAGTACTAACAGTCTCACTGCAGTGCTAACAGATCATATGTGTTCTATGGCAGAAATGTGCTACAAATATCTTCCAAGAAAACATGAAAATAAAGATCTTGCTACATAGCAAGACACCTATAATCTAAATCATTGCAGCCAAGTTTCACTCAGACACGGTTTTCGCACTTCTTCCTCTCACATAGGTTTCCATTCTTAAAATGTAAAGGAAACTAGCATTCAGGGTCTTGACAATAAATGCAGTGAAAAAAAAAAACATATTCCTCCTTTTCAACTGTTTAAAATGCAGGCATAGTATGTGATGGCTCATTTGTGCCCACGGATTTGAAAGGGACACAGGAAGAAATCTGAAATAATCCATGGTCCTGTGGGTATAAAGTAATCCCTCCCGCAGGCACTGGTGTGGAATTGGTGAGGCTGTTGGCACCCTTGGGGATGCATGCTGTGCATCATGGTCACATGTGGAATGGTCAGTGCAAGGATCTAGTGGCAATAGGGAGCAGGGAGATGGGAATGTGCCATTGTGTGCGTTTATTCCCTGAGCACCTAGGTGCTCTGCACATCAGCAATCTGCTTTTCACATCTGGAGATGAATTACTTTGTAACTGAAAAATAAATGTTTGCTTCTGCATGATAAGTACTTAAGATATAATCTACTCAGTGCTTAGAGCCTGGCAGACTGCAAGTATCTGTAAATGGGGTTTAATTGAAGCTGCATGTTTACACAAGGAGACCATTTTTTTGTTATACAGACATTCTGGTCAATTCTATGGCTTGACATTTTATCTAGTGAGAAGAAGTTGTTCCAGCTTGTTACCTCCAGCTGGTATTTGGTTTTATGAAGTACTTCTTATTGTCTGGAAGAGTTTTCCTGCATCTCTTGGCATGGGTTATAAAACCTGGTCCATTCTATTCTTTATTTTTCCAGGAGAAGGGTAGCTAAGAAATTTGCAGAGTTTTGGGTGATGGGAAGATATATAGGTCACTGAAGGTGAAATGAAAATGAAATGCTTCTGTATTTTAAAGAAGAACGTGAAACTGGAAATTTACATTCCTCTATAGACACTTCAGAGTTGTCTTAACTTTTACTNACCTCAGATTTGTCTTAACTTGTACTGAAGAGCACTTTGTGTTCTTTTAGAGCAGGGAGACACTTCACTGCTCTCAGCATGTCAGCTAACCGAGTGCTAGGGAGCAGAGTGTCATGGCAGAGAGTGGGAGCTTCAGACGAGGTCTGCTAGAGAAGCTCTCCCTCTGAGTCATGAGGTGCAGAAAGGAGCCCTTGCTTTCTAAACTCCTTCTCAGGGAGGAGCCTGGGATCCAATCTTAACCTCAGACTGTCAACAATTCAAGTCTAAGAAATTATAGGGTGTGATTGAACCTTTGTACAACTTCAGGATAAATGATGGCAGATATATGCCTATAAAAATGAATGATTTGTTATGGTAAATGATTAGACAAAGAGATCTTTATCAGAATTATTTACTACACAGTACAGA